>VZTB01014636.1:305010-356048 GCA_013397245.1 Thryothorus ludovicianus | reverse complement strand
GCCGCGTCCCCTCGGGGGCGCCCCAGGCCTGCCCTCGGGCCGGCCCTGAGGGCAGCGGGCGCGGCGCGGGTCCCCCCCGGGGCTGGCCCGGCGTGCCCGCTGAGCCCGCTCGGCGTTTCTTCCTTCAGCCCCCACGCCCCTTTTGAGGCTGGGAAGGGGAGGATGCCTCTGGAAGAGCGCTAGGCCCTTTAGGAAACGCCGTGTGCTCAGCTTCCAGGGAACGGGAGGGACTCTCCCGACGCTTCACTAGTTGGGTTTTAACTGTCTTTGAAGTTATTGCAGTGCCACTGCATCTTCAGATTATTTGATAGGAATGTCTTGTCCTGTATGAAAATGTCAGTCTCTGCAGAAGCGATGTATGACTTAGGACAAGATCTTTTCCCAGGTGTATGTGGGAAAAGTAGAGTTGTAAGCACAAATGTAACTCAGCACTGGTACTTAAATGCTTAATTACAAGTCCATTTAGCAGTGTTCTTTTTTTTTTTTGCATGTGATTTGACACTTTATGAAGATCTAAAATCTTATAGTCAGAAATTGATTGGAAAACAGGTGAAACTTAATAACTGAAACTCCCCTTGTTCTGTTTAATTATACCTAATTAACAGAAAGATTGACATAGTTTTTTTCCTGGTTACTGTTTGCAATTTTCATAGGTTTTTCTTAAGATTAATTTTGTTTCAATTAGAGGATGCTTTGATTTGGAGGGGGTCTTAAAGATCATCTGGTTCCAGCCCCTGTGCCAGGGACAGGGACACCTTCCTCCAGACCAGGTTGCTCAGAGCTGCATCCAAGCTGGCCGTGAACACACCCAGGGATGGGGCATTCACAGCTTCTCTGAGCAACCTGTTCGTGTGCTTCACCACCTTCTGACTAAAGAATTTCTTCCCAATACCTAGTCTTAATATCTCCTCTTGTAGTTTGAAACCATTCTGCCTTGTCCTATCACTATCTGCCCATGTAAAAAGTCGCTCTCCCTCTTTTTTTGTAAGTCTTCTTTAAGAGCAGAAAGACCCCAGTGAGATCTCTCTGGAGCCTTCTCTTCTCCAGTGTTACTGTTGTTATTCTCTGGGATTGCTTTTTTATTGTTACAAAATGTAGCAGTAATAAAGTGTGTATTAATACTCTTGGTTCATAAGGTCTCAGTCAGCTGAAGCAGACTGGCATTTTGGCTGGGTACTGACTGATACTGTGTTAAACCCCAAGGAAGTCCCCTCCTGGGTCTGTACTGGGCTTGTGGTGCCACAATATGAGATGGGGTATGGGGAAAGCATGGAATGCACTTCTGTGCTCTCAGCATCCCTCATTCCTTGGATTAGGGATGGTACAGGGTGTGCTGTCTATGGCTTACCCATCAGCTTTACATATCTGAAAGGTGTTTTCTTCTATCCTCACATGGAATAGAGATCTTCAGCATGTTTTTTTGGGCTCTCTTTTCTCAATTTAATTTTCTTAATGGATATAATTCCTCATATTTATTTTTTCCCTGTGGAAAATACCTCACAATATTATAAAAACAGCAACAAAAAATATGGGATTATTACCCTCTCTTTGTAGCAGTGTGTTTTCAAGGACAGATGATGTTTCATTTTATTTTAATGTGTATTCCCTCTACATAAAACTGTAATGAAACTGTAGCCTAGTACCTTTTCTGGTGTGTATGATAAAATGCTAATGTCAGTCACATAGTGTGAGCAGAGTGGTTTGAGGACAAAACTAAGGATGATTTGACAAAATAGAATCTTATTCAGGACAAAAGAGAGACTGCTGAAATGGCATTGCAGGTCCCTTGCATAACTTTCTAAGAATGAATTTGCCAGTGATATGGCAGCATTTTGGGAATCTTTGTGAAAAAATCGTTGGAGTTTGTATAAGTATTCGTGGAGTGATGCTTTGAATTCAAGCCAGAAAGGCTGAATTTGTTCTTCATTCCAGTACAAACTTATTTGAATTGCAGTTTTTTACATTTCTATGTAAAATGTTTATAAAATTTATTTTTGGCTTCTTTCAGAGAGTTAGGTTACTGCTTTATTTCAATTTGTTACTATTAATGAGCTGATGCTTAATATCTCTGTATTATTATCTGTGTATTTATTCTTGTGACTCTGAATCTAATACAAGTTTTACATAGCTGGTGAAGCAGTGGAAACCAAAGGATAGCAGAGTACAAGTTCCAAGTCATAATGACATTTAAGGATTGTGTAGTTTGGGTTTTTTTCATAAATCACAAAGGAAGTTGAATTTTAGTTGGGGTTCCTCATGTTGCTGTTTCTAATTTTCTGGAGGGATGTATATTTCACATTAATTTTTGTCTTATTTCTATTCTATATATAGTTCTAGAGTTACAGACTTACAAAAAAGAGTTCTGTTTCCTACAGCTGGCCTTGGCAGAGTTATATGAAGATGAAGCTAAAAGACAGTCATTGTGTTCTGACAAGTCAACAGCTACAAAGATCAGTAACCCAAAGGTACCACAGAGGTAAGATGTGTTTTGTTATTCAGAAATGTATGGATAGGTGTTTTATTAGCTCACAAAACTTTATCATTCCTACGTGATCCCCTCCTTGTATTGAAAGCAGTCTACAGTAATTCATCATCAAAAATTGTGAACCCTGCAATAATGTGTTCTCTGTCTTCTCAGAATGCTTTTAAAATTTATTTAGGAGCCTTTTTACCAATTGGTATTCCAGGTATTCCAAAACACTTTAAACCCACTTCATGTGAGATGCTATACACAAAATGCTGTGTTGCTCTTTTTTTACACAGATATAATTTGAAATTTGCTGTATCAGAAAAGTACTGCAGTTCTTTGCTTCTTCAAAATTCAGTAAACCAGCAGCTTGTGTGAAACTTGGCAAGTGAGCTGTTTTCATTGTGGTATTTATGGCAGTGCCTGATGAGACAAATAGTGATTCTAAAAATTGTTAGTAGGTTCCTGTGGGGTGACAGAAATAAGAAGGGCTTCTTAATGAATTGCCTGGGTTGGGCAGGTAGAAGGAAAAATGCATATCTATATTTCATTCCAGCTTTTTCTAGAACTGCTAAACTGCAGTGTTTGTAGTTCACATAACATTTGAAGATCAAGCAAAGTCTTGGATGTTTCTTTATAAAAGTGTCTTGCCAATTTTTAATTAATTAAAAAAATAATTTAAAGAAGAGAAGTATTTATAAAACTATTGTCAGTGATGCCCTAACAAGTCTTGTACAAGGCTTGTTTTTGAATCACTGCTGCCAGTACGGATCTCTGTGTTAAAGGAGGTCAAGGAACATAAAAGATCTTAGTCACCAGTTATGCTTCAAGTTTGCTGCAAATGCAGTTCTCTTCAGAAACAGAGACTTTAGCAGAGTATGCCACACTTGGAAGTATGGAGGTTCTGAGGGTTTTTTGTTTCTTTCAGTGAAACCACCTAAGCTGACTATCCAGCTACATAGAACTAAGTTTACAAACAAATAAAGCAAACAGCTCCATTTACCAATACATCTCATGAAGTTACAGCTTCCCAATCACAACTAAAGGAGAAGCTGCAATACCAGATCTCAAATACTTCAGTGTGATAATTGGCAAATACTTGTTATTTGTTGGCATTCATACTGGAATCTGTGTGAGAAGGAAGAGATTAATTAGTAGACTTCAGTTTGCTCTCAGATGAAAGCAGTGCATTAATTGCATGGAAACACTGCTGTTCTATGCTAGAAAAAATAGTTCAATTGGAATAGACCTATAGTGACCATCCAGTCCAACTGTTAATGCAAATTGACTCTTCCATACCTGTTCCCTTTCCTCCTTGTTCACTGAGAAGCATTCATGGCTGTGTACTTTGGCAAAAAAACCCAAACCAAAACAAACCCAAAAAACCAAGCAACCAAACAAAACCCCAAAAACCAGAACTCGACATTCTTAGTTTTTGAAAAAGAAGTAGTTTCAGAAGTTAGATACAAAGTTTATGTGCCTGTCATCTTCAAATGTTTTCTTTTATTCTCTTGGCAGTCTTAAACTGGATTCTCTTAAAAGGTTGAGAAAACCAGAGAGAAGCATGAGCGATGACAAAGAAAACCAAAGGTATTTTTAAAGCACAAAAAATAATTTAACAATTGTGAAAGTGATTGGGGTTTGTGTCTCATTCATGCTTTGCTCCCTCATGTTCTTTCAAAAGGCATGAGAGTTATGTCTGTCCTCCAAAGAGCTTGGGGACTTACTAGAGTGTTAGCTGTACACTGTTGTTGTAAAATTATATTTAGCAGTCTGGTTGGAGTGATGTAGGACCTGAAGATGCCTTAACTGTATGGTTGTAAAGGTTGTAACTTACACTTGTACCCAAAATTTTTTTGTCTTTTTGAATATCCTGAGTTATTCTGCGTATCTATTGCTCAAATATTAGTGTTTCCTTTCTTTCTTGAGTACAAATTCTGGTAAGAATTCCTGTTTCATATCCTTAACACTATCATTCTTTTAAATCTAGTAATTAAAGATTTTCCATATAAATGATAGTTGGGATAATAAACACAGATTTATGTGCAAAGGAGACATTGGGTTTGACAATTATGTGGCATTATAAAAACAGTATGATTGTACAGTACCCTCATACCCAATGCTCTCTCCTGGTAATTGTAAAATATGATGGAATCAACACATTGTGGAAGCATTGGTCTGAGAGACAGTTTCACATGGATTAATTGATTACTTTACCCCAAGTGGTTAAATGTAAAAGTTGAGGAAAGTGGAAAGCAGTTATTAGTTATTAATGCTTTCTGTAATCAAAGGCAGAACATTCAGGTTTCCCAGATTTGCTGTATATACAGATTTTTTTTACAGCATCTATTCCAATGGTATTTAGAGACTGTAGTGCCTTTCTCAAGACAGTTCTTGAGGAATGTCTTGATCTTCATCATCAAACAGATACAGTTTTGAACAGAATTATTTGTAGTTTAACATTTTGTCTTCAAGAGCTAGTAATGGCGCTGTGAAGAAAAAAAACACAAATTAGCTTTCACAACAGTTTCTGCAGATTTTAAAATGCCTTGAAAGGTTAATTATGTTTATTAAAATATTTCCATTTCTGATACTGTTGGGAATGCAAGTATGCTAGATCTTTGAATGAAAAAATCAAATTGTGGCACTGTTCAGATTTTCCAAAAACAGCTTTATGCTTGTTCTGCTAAGGTGGTGTTAGCTGTAAATTTATATTCTGTCCAGTCCAGGCACAGTCCCATGCACAGGACACCCCTGAGGAAATCAGTATTTCTGGGAGTAGGTGACAGCCACATAAGGACTGTGTTCACTTAAAAATTATGGCCTTGCCCTCTGATCTTTGGGATCTATTCCAGAAGGTACCTTCATTCTTTGTTAGTCTAATGTCTATGGTATATTGCTGCTTGGATTGTTGAGAAGGTCAGAACCAAGTGAAATATTTGTCAGAATAAAAAGATTTGGTGACAAATTTGTTTCTTTATTCATTGATATTTTTCTTTTGATGGAAAGAGAAAAATTGTGCTTGTTATTTAAAGCATTGCTGCTTATGTGCATTACTATTCTAAAGATTTTATTCAGGTGACTCAGAATATAGAGGATTACAGATTTCTGGGGCTTCTAATAACCCGAGTAAAATTGTTGCTGAACTCTTCAAGGAAGCAAAAGAACATGGGGCTGTCCCATTGGATGAAGCCTCGAGAGCATCTGGTGATTTCAATAAAGCCAAGGTAAAAGTTAAGAAATGTGTTGATCTCTCTTTACATTTGTGTCTCTGAAATTCATCAAACCACAGGAGAACAAGTTACTTTTTCTGTGACTGGCATATAGCAGATTTGCTCAGCACAGTTTTATATTGTCTATGTTCAAACAGCTTGCTCTAGAAAATAAAGAACTACACAATTTCAGAGGAAATCATTAGAAATCATCATGAATTGCAATTATATGCTTTGTTTTTAGTTTTGATTAAATAAGAAACTAGACCAAACCTTACCAAAATCTTTGCATCCGAAATCTTAGAATTGCTCCTAGAGAATTGTGGTCAACAGTTCAGTGTCCAGATGGAGGCTGGTGACATGGTGTCCATAAAGGGACCAGTGCTGTTTCATGTCCTCATCAGTAGCACTGACAGTGGGGTTGAGCACACCCTCAGCAAATCTGCAGGTGACCCCAGGCTAAGTGTTGCAGTTGATGTGCCTGAGGTCTTGGGTGCCATCCAGAGGGATCTGGGCAATTAAGAAGTGGGTTCATGGGAACCTCATGAGTCAACAATACCAAATACAGGATCCTGCATCAGGGCATCCCTGGGTATCAGCACAGGCTGGAGGATGAAGGGATTGAGAGCAATTCTGGGGAAGGACTTGGGGTGGATGAAAAGTTGGACATGACCCAGCAATGTGGACTCAAGGCCAGAAAGCCAAACATGTCCTGGGCTGCATCACAAGAAGCATGGGCACCATGATGAGGAAGGGGATGCTGCCCCTCTACTCCACTCTGGTGAGAGCTTCATCCAGTTCTGGGATTTACAGCACAAGAAAAGCATGGACCTGTTAGAGCAAGTCCAGAGGAAAGCCACAAAAATAATCAGAGGGATGGAGCACCTCTCCTATGAGGAAAGGCTGATAAGAGTTGAAGTTATTCAGCCTGGAGAAGGCAAGGGTCTGGGAAGCAGCCTTATTGCAGCCCTCCAGTACTTAAAGGGGACCTATAAAAAAGATGTGGTTGGACTTTTTAGTAAGTCCTGTTTTGGTAGGACAAGGTGTAAAGGTTTTAAGATAAAAGAGGGTAGATTCCTGTTAGATATAAGAGAGACATTTTTTACATTTTTACTTTTCTTAGAGTGTGGTAAAACACTGGAACAGGTTGCTCTGGTAGGTGGTGCATAGCCCATTCCTGGAAACATTCAAGTTTGTGACCTTTAAAGGTCTCTTCCAACCTGAAGTATTCCATGATTCTTATGTTTAAAAAAGTCTACAGAACAGAAGCTGGAATGTGTCACAAAACTTGCTTAGCCTGACTATGGCTGTTAGGTATAATTTTTCACTTAGAAAATACCTGATAGAACAGTACTTGCTTTTTATCACAGAAACAAACTTGTGGATGACTTTTTTTTTTTTTTTTGAACCTAGGTAAGAGTTTTAATAAACTGTTTCAGATGTTATTTTATAAGCTTTTCTTTGTATATTTTTCAGTCATTTTCTGGTGGTGGATACAGATTGGGTGACTCATCACAAAAGCACTCTGAATACATATATGGAGAAAATCAGGATGTAAGTAAAATTTGTAGCAGAAAACAGAACCTCCAACAGAGGCCTGTTTAATCATGTTTACAGCTTGAAATGCCAGTATTACTGTAACTAAGTTTATGAGGAAATAATAATATCTAAATATTAGCTATGTGTTCAGTAGAAATTGTTGACGTTTCCAAAGAGATGTTTACTGAATACCCCTAAAGCCTCCACTATGGAACTGTCAGATGTAAATTACCTTTAAATTTGTAGCACACCTCCTTTTCAGTTACTTTCCACCAGATATTGTCCTGGATTCTCTTAGCTATGCTAACATTTTAATCCTTTTAGGAATTGATTCTTTTGTGACTTGCAAAGCAGCCCATCTCAGACTGGAGGGCATGGATGTATTCTAGGGAAGGTAGAGCAGCAGGGTAGAGGCCTTTCTTTCATATCACTTAAAAAGCAGGATGTGAAGGAGAGGATGGGGAGAAATGAAGTTCTCTGCACTTTGCTATTGTTGTGAATGTCTAAAGCAAATTTTTAGATTGTCTAGAAACAAATATTAAAGCCAAAGGATGTGGTTCTGGCTAGGGGGTGCTGTCGTGCTACGCAAGGAGCTGCTGCCTTCTACTTTTCAGTAATCCTCCTACTCCAAGCCTGCTGTACCCAGCCAGAATCTTGTTGGAGTGGGCTTCCCATAACTGAGAACATAAATAATTTTCTAAGGGAAGGCCAGTTGTACTGGCTGGGAAAGCCTAGTTTTGCTGGATGGCAAAACATTTAAAAGGAAGAGAGGTATGGGTTTTGAAGCTGGAAGGCCCTGGCTGGATTTTTCATGTAGGATGTAGCAAAATAAGAAGGGAGCAAAAGAGGCTGGTTCCCAGGATTCTTAGCATTTGAACTGAATGGAGTTACTTTCAGCTTTGTTGGAGCTCAACATGCAATAATTTAAGGAAAGTGAAGGTTTTGCTGTAACTGACATATCAGCAGTAATTTGTAATTTTATGGCTTTATCTCTTAATTTCTCAATAAAAATGTTTACTGCTTTTGAAAGTAATTGGAACTCTGTGAAGATCACTGCACCCTCACTGAGTCATTCTTTGTATGTCATGAATAGCAGATTAAGAGATTCTTTTTCCCAAAGTCAGAAAGTGATCTAGAAGAAGATAGTAGTCTCTAACTCTTGGACTTTTTCAAAAATAATCTAACAATGACAGTTACAGTGCAATGTGTTGTTCTTATTTTGTCATTCACTGTCTTGTTTGTGGTCTTGTACAAAATCTGTTTAGTATAGATCAAAATTTTTATAACTAGTCTGTGTGAAATTGTACTGCCTTATTTATCTTCACTTTTTT
Source organism: Thryothorus ludovicianus (assembly GCA_013397245.1). Lineage (NCBI taxonomy): Eukaryota > Metazoa > Chordata > Aves > Passeriformes > Certhiidae > Thryothorus > Thryothorus ludovicianus. Next base: position 347,499 of record VZTB01014636.1, on the reverse strand, counting down.
TTAACTTGTTTATCTTCATAGGTTCAAATTTTGCTGAAACTGTGGAGGAATGGATTCAGTTTAGATGATGGCGAGTTAAGATCCTATTCAGATCCAACAAATGCTCAATTTCTTGAGTCTGTTAAAAGAGGGTAAGTTAATGACAACTTTCCTGAGGTATGTCTTTGAAGTGATGTGAAGAAAAATCCTTTCTCTATGCACTTATTAAAAACTCCAGACTTCTTCCTTGCCTGAACCTATAAAATATAGTCTGTATTTGTCACCAGATGCATGGGGCACTTAAAAATTTCCTTTAGTTGTTTAACTCTGGATGGTACTTGTTACAACAACTTTTATATTCACATTTTTTTCCTAGCTTATTCTATAATTCAGCTGTCAATATATTCCAGGTTATGACTGGTAGTTCACTGATACTTTTTTTCTTCTTTCAGAATGAAGTCAATTCATAAAACAATTGAATGTAACTCTCAAAATATACATAATATTAGTATTGACTCATACTATATGTGTACTTTTTGGATGATTTATTTTTTCAGTTCAGAATGTAATTGAAAGTGTAATTATTGTATTATTTTCGTAATTAAGGGAAATTCCTTTGGAACTGCAGCGACTTGTTCATGGTGGCCAGGTAAATTTGGATATGGAAGATCACCAAGAACAGGAATATGTGAAGCCCAGACTGCGATTCAAAGCTTTCAGTGGCGAAGGGCAAAAGCTTGGAAGGTGAAAAAAACTCAATCTGTTCTGTGCTCTGTATTCATATGCAGTTTTGTTCCTGTGACTGAAAATTTCAGACTGCTTTGTCATGGTTCCATTAGTAACATCTAGTTTGGTTTTTTTTTTTTCCAATCCTACAGCCTTACACCTGAAATAGTCAGCACACCTTCTTCCCCAGAAGAGGAGGAGAAATCCATTCTTAATGCACCTGTTCTGATTGATGATTCCATGCCAGCAACTAAAATTCAAATTAGATTAGCAGATGGAAGCCGGTTAATACAAAGGTTTAATCAAACACACAGGTAAATTTATTCTGCATCAACGCAGGTAACAGTAACTATTTCACTAAGTTTGTGTTTTGTCATTAAATGAGTCTCAGCAAGACATCAAAAAGGGGGAAATACCAGCCTTGCTAAAATGTATGGTTGTGTGTCACTTTCATTACATGGATATATGATAAATTGACTGTCAAAAATTCTGTTTCCAGTACTTGGAAACATAATATATTTGATAACTGCAACTTCTGTAAAACTTTTATAACCAATTAATGTCTTTTGATTTTTTTGAGGACATAGTACAAGCTGTAACTGTTCCCAGGGCAACTGAAATTTGTATAACCCCACTATGTACTCATTCCAGCCCTGGACCCTCCTTGGGAGGACCAGGTGGCTGACTTGGGAAACACTGTGAAAGCACAGTGTGGAGTACAGTCTCAATTGGAATATAGTCCACCCTATGGGCAGAGAAATCCTGTGGCTCATATTCAAGAATTTTAATTTTCTACCTTGTTGTACTCGAATTTGTGACAAAACATGACCCAAGCTGCAGCCCATATGCAGAAGGGTATAGAGACACTCATTTGCAATGCTCATTTGCAATTCCAGCATGTGAGTTGGACATTATACTGAGAACCAATTTCTGTTTTGGATGGTCATCTCTCAAGAATTGGCAGCGTGTGAGCTTGGTGGAGGTTTTAGATTTGTTAGTAGCTTTGCTGATTAGAGCTTGGCACCAATTTTATTGACGTTGGGGAAGTGCCACAAGTGGTGTTGGCCAACCCCATGAGGTTATGTTAGTGCAAGGTTCTGCAAAGCTCTGCTCTCCACTGCTGAGAGATCTCTGGGCAGAGGGCAGAGATTTGGGCAGCAGTTCCACCCATGCTTAAGCACTGTTAAAATCAGCCTTAATTTGAAATCTGCACAATTGTGTTAGAACGTGGCTGAAACTTCAATCCTAACTTGGAGATGGTGTTAGCACAGACCCGATTCCATGTTCATAATGTTACATAGAGAGCTCATCTGTTTCCTTTATTTTCCTCCTGGCTCAAAATAAGGACATCGTGTTGCTTTCTTTACCTGACAGTGTACATAGACCACAGTGAGGAAATTTTAGTTGGATGCTAGTAGGAAGATACAGCAGTATTTTTTGATAGTTTAGACCTGATAATATATCTTGAGAGTACAGGCCCAGATCATTTCTTCACAGCATCTGCTGAGAAGTGACTGAGACAAACCATGGGGTTTACTGGGAACCTCTGTATCTGAGTTGTGTGTTCTTCTGTCTGCATGGAAGTGATAAACTTGCCAGTAACCTCTGTAACAACCTAGATTGTGTTGATAGGAGTTTAATTATTATTAACTTCCTCTTGAGTGTGAATCTTTATGGTTATCTTTGCCATGTATTTGGTCAAAATCAGCTGCTAAAGTGCATTACTTATGTCATGGGCCTTGAAGACTGATAGAAAGCTGAAATACCTGCTTATTTGGCTGCAGTAAATTTTCCAACTTATTAATTACAAAAGTCTTCACAGATTTATTCTGAGCTTAATGTCTTAATAGAAAAACTTCAAATTTCAGGACTTTATCTCTAAAATGCTATTTTTTTAATTGATGCCTTATAATATTAAATTATTTTTGTTATGCTGTTTATGTGACTGTTTTAATTAACTATTGTTCAGAAGTTCACTGCCAAGTGAAAGCAGGGGAAACCTCTTGCTATTGAAGTGCATTAATAATTCCTCTCTGCTTTCTCTTCACTCTGACCATATATTTTAGGATTATTTCTTCCATTAATAATTTCACTTTTTTGGAATATATAATTAATAATGAAACTTTTGACAGTGATGTTGAAATTACTTGACTTCCTGTGTTAGATACCTGTTTGCAATAAACTTCCATGTTACAAATTTTGTTTCTGTTATTCGACAAAACAAGCAGCATTCACTATAATTTTTCAGGTTTTTTTTATACAAGAACCAAAAAATTTTAGGCCACGATCATTAATCATCTGGATCAAAGAGAAATGTGAAATCTAGAACTTACTGAGTGGTTTAGTCTCCCTAATGGCTTTGTGTTCTCTGGTCAGCCTAATGTTCAGAGATGTATGTCAGATGGAATCATGCAGAGTTTTCATGTCCATATCCTCTTCACAGGATCAAGCACATCCGAGATTTCATTATCCAGTCCCGTCCAGCTTTTGCAACAACGGATTTTGTTCTTGTGACTACTTTTCCAAATAAAGAGCTAACAGATGAAAGCCTGACACTACAAGAAGCAGATATACTTAACACTGTGATTCTTCAGCAATTAAAGTAATCTTGTGGTTGTTGTACAGCATAGGGACCTTGCTGTACTGTCATACAATATGTTTCCAAGAGATGAAAGAAAGAAGATACCAGTGTCTTTTTATTTCCTCTTTTCCAGGGATCATATTTTTTGATTTCATGTCTTCCAGCTATAACACATCTAACTTCAATTTTAATTTCTCAGCATTATTCAGCATTTTTTCAGAGTTAAAATTAAGGTTCTGTACGTTAGTATGTTTCAAACTACATCTTGTACTAAATGTGAAATGAGGTAGGACTTTGTGACTCATTGTTTTGAGGGGGGTGGGGAAAGAAGCATTTTTCTGGAGGGGACAGTATCTTTCATACAGTTGGTAAGATTTGCACTATGGAAATGTTCTATGCTGCATTGACAAACAGCCATTGAAAATTTAGACTGTAGGTTATGTTTACCTTGCAAACTGTATTAATATTAACGTGTTCTTTTTAATAAGTTTACAGATAATTAGTGCCCTAATATAATTTTTGTACATTCTATTTGTAGTGTTTCATGGTGCAGTATAATATTTATATTCTAGTTTTTATGTCATTTTCCTTGTATTGTTGCTCGTATGAGTGAATCAGTTCAGGAGATGCAAACCTCAGCTGTTGCAGACTATAATAGAATGTTCTTATTTGTATTCTAGTTGTACTGCTTGTGATGAAAATAAATATGATTTTTTTCTTCTTAGAAATTAGAGAAATATGAGAGACCACTGTCATCTGGGGAAATTATGTAATACAGAGGAGGCCTGTGGTCATTTTGAATCTGAATATGCCGTTGGATCCCGTGCAGCAACATGATTCTTTACACAAACAGTTACTTAAACAACCCCAAACACAAATACAGTGAGGTGCACAAACACAGAACTGGTCTACTTTTGTGCATGCAAGTGACAGCATAAACGTGTTAATTGGTCACATATTTTTGACCTGAATTTCAGTTATTTATATTTGGAATTTTGGCCAAAGGCATTTTGTAGCATTCCCTGTGGATTTGGTTGTGCAGTTTTCACTCTGCTTGTGTGGAAGCTGTATAATTAAACCCCCTCATCTTTGAAATTATATATTTTTTCAAAAACCTTGCCCCCACCCTGCAGTAAGCAGGTAGGAGTCTTACATTGGGGGAAACTGGCTGCTGTGCTTTAGTAGTATGCAGTTTTTTGGTATTTTTGGATTTATATCAGATGAGTGGATCACACTCTGAAGGACAGTAGGTGGGCTGTGTCTCTTGTACCAATATGTGTTAAAAATTGCTGTTTTCCATGTTTATTTTGTTCTGAAAATATCAATACTTGTTTATTTATGTTAAGGTTATAATTGCTTAGTATATTCTTACATTTTTACCTCAAAGTAGATATTTGACCGAGTAGATTTTAAACATGCAATTGTATTTAAAGTATTTTCTTTTACAGTCTGAATATCTGCATGATTTTAATCATAATTCATTTCATGTGCTAAGTAATTAAAGTTTTATGTTTAAGACAAGACTTCTTGTGTTATTCCAAATTTACTTTATGATAAAGTGGTGATTGTGTTATGTGCCAAATGTTTAAGCCTAAACATAAAGGAATTGTCATGTACTATGCAGGTATTCTATCGATGATATACTAACAATTCTCTAAATAGAAGGCCAAAGTTCTTGATCTCAGTTTTAGGCAGTCTATGGTTTAGACATGTTTCAGAATACATGTAAAGTTACATTGCTTATTACTTCTGAAGACCATTATTGATTAAGCAGTGACATATGAAGAAAAAGGGTAAGCTAAATCAAATTTTTTCCCTCTTATGCCAAAACCTACAACTAAATATTATCACAGTCTCTTTGTTTCAAATACCTGTGAAATTTTAGTGTTTAATGGCAGCTGAGAGTAACTGCTCCCAGAAGTTGACATGATTTTTTCAAGCACTAAGAAAATGTATCAATGCCTACATTCCAATATTTCACTGCTTCTCAGTACTTGAAACCCTATGGAACCTTCCATCTCATAATTTTATGTCATAGCTTTTATTACTGTAAATTGTCACTCATAGCAAACATCTGGCATTTTTGGCACAAAACTGTACTTTGAGTGCAGTTAAGACTGGCTGCAAGGGAGAACTTGGTAGGGGTGATGCTCTTTCTCTCACAGAAAGGCTGCTAAGCTTGAGAGTTCCATTCAGTTTCCATTAAATACAGGTAATAATCCTATGCCTGCTCTTGTAGGCAGCCTATGAAAGGTTCAGGCTTCACCTGTGCTTGACTTTTCTAGAAATCCTTTATCACACAAGAGCCAAATAATCAAAACCTGGATGTTTTCTTTAAAGAAAACTCCTCTAATCATTTATTCTGGATAAACACAGCCTTGTTAGTTTTTGGTTTTTTGTTTTTTGTTCTCAGAAGCACACTGAGATGTTTGTAAACATTCTGCTTTAATTAAACTGCTGGACACACTTGTATAATTAGCATATATTAACAGTTATCTCATGCTGTTCTTGCTCTTTGGTGAAAATCTGTCCAACATTAAATGAAGCAAGGAAGAGCACACAAGTGCTCTGAGGTGCTATTTGCTAGCTGCCTGCTTAGTTGCTTGCCCTAAGTTACAGCTCCCATGGTCTTTAAATTATCTTACTCTGTGCTGGGAGAAGAGACAGAGATGCATCTTCCCCTTGCTCATGCTGCTTAGAGCTGGCAGGCTTGTGCTGCTCTCTGGGCAGGTGAGACTGAGCAGCAAGAGCTAAAATAAATACTGAATCAATAGCATGCCAACAGCAGTCAGCTTCTGGTGTTTCTGTAGGATGGGTGTAATTGAAACAGGTTCCTGAAAACATTAAAAAGTGGGGCTGCTTCTATTTAGCCTGGAAAGCACTGGCTCTGGAATGGGGTTAGATGAAAACAGTGCAGAAAATCCTTCTCACCCCTTTGACATTTACAGAATTGACTTTGTGACTGGGAGATTATTTTAATCCCTATGTTTGTTATTAGTGAGTTTGATCAGGTTTGAGTTTATGGTGCTGGTTCTATTTCTTAAGTACCTCTCTTTTGAGAGAGCACTTCCATTGAGTCTTTGGTTCTAAGTTAAATTCCTGCTCTTAAAATAGCTCAAAATAGGTAACTTACAAGGAAGAAAACAGGGGTGAAGTGATTTAAAGTGGGCAGTTACATCACAAGGCAGGAAGTATTAAAGGACTATTTGGTAGAGAAAAGCTTAACACAAATTTGAAGCTTGTACAAAGCTTCTAATTTTAATTGGAAATTCAGTTCAGGTATTCTCCAAGGGAAATTCAAACACGTTTTCCAATAGTTGAACTAGTCAAATGAACCAGCCTTGAAAACCAACGTCCTCTTTTATTTTGTTGTTTTGTTTGTTTTTTCTTGTTTGGGATTTTGTTTGTTTAAATCTTATTGTTATACTGGCTTTCTGTAAGATTTGTTTTAATTAAACCAAATTTATTTGGGTTTGGTACTGAGACAGTAAAATAAAATGGCTTAGTTTTTGGAAAGCAACATGCTTTGCCTTTTTCGAGTTATAATTAATAAATTCTGATGTATCTTTCATATTCAAAGGGCTGGAGATGTTACGTACATCACTGTACACCTTCAAAATTTCCATTACAGGCCTTCCAAAAAAAAGTCTGCTGAACATCAAAGAATTCAGATTACAGACTAGAACTCAACTTCTTACACTTCTTAGTTGCAATTCTCCTTTGGTAATAGTCTTGTTCTCCTCATAATCGAAGAGCTCCCTGGCAGCACATCTGAAGGTCAAAGCAAAGAAACTATATTTAAAAACTTTTTAATTTAAAACTGAGAAATGGGGAGGGTTCTTTTCTGCTCACTGGGAGATGTCTGCTCTGGAGTCACATATGGGATCTACAAGGTATGTGGTTTAGTTCTTTTTCAAGGATGTGAGAAGGTAGATATGTTATTCCACACTGCATTAAGATAAACCAAGAGAGAAATTCTTAACTGTGGAATTAAAAATAAGAAAAATTCCTTCAGGGAATTATCCTGGAAGAGCTACCATTTTACATTTATAAACCTTCTTCAGTGCAAGTTAGTTTGATGAGCTCTTAGACCATTTAAACACTTAACGAGCAAGAATTGACAAATGGGAATAACCACGAGTCATTTTTCTAATATGATGTTTCCAGCTGAAGTTGGAGTAGAAGGGATTGTTTATGCTGGGCCATGAAATTGGTAGTTATTTCATGGAATTCTTAGTAACTTACTAGGTGCTGATAAAAGAATTTTGATTGTCTGTTCTAGAAAAAGAAAAAACAAAACCTTTCACAATGTTTACTACCTCTACCAAATAATTGCACATTGAAGACAAAATAAATTTTCTGATTTCCAAATTAAGTTTTCAGTTTTATGAACTTTTTTATGGCAGTAGCTTTCTACAGTTCTGCACCAATGAAAACCTCGGAACTTCAGTGCTTGCCTTAATGTAAACTGCAGACAAATTTCCATTTCAGTGCGAAGAATTAATTTTTGTTCATCTTATGACTGTTCCTAATCAAATTACTCTAAGTCATCATTAATCAAATGTTCACAACATTAATGTCCTTACAGTCTTTCATGACAATTTAGTCCATTTCAAACAAGATTTTGCCAACCAGTACCCCAGCCTGAATGTGAAAGTGCTAGGTTTTTTTTTGAAAGCTTGCAGTTGACAGAGAGAAACATAGATAACCTATTTACTTCTATTTGCATTTGAATTCTTCTTCACTTAGCAAACTGATTCCTGGTGTGAGAAATTGAGATTTTTTCAATTCAGAAGACTTTGCCTCTGAATGCAGAAAAGTGCTACCACTTAAGTCCATGAATGTCCATGTCTCAATACATGTCAATAGTAGTTTCCACTTCTTTATTTAGCACATTTTTAGTATTGGTTCTCTTGTTTTGATATTGCTTTCACCTCCTTTAATTATAAAGTTATATTCCTACATATTATTAATGCAGGACTTCTTTCCATAGTAGCCCTTAAATCCTGTAGTCTAAAAGGAATCACTGAAAGCAGAGGAGGAGGCATAAGTGAATATAGGCAAATGGTTATGTCAAAATGTTTTTTACTAAATTATTTGCTCCTGCTCTTATAGTTTCATTTTCTAAAGCCTATTCCTGAAAATTGTATTTCCAGATACAGACCTTAGATGAAGTTGGAACTGCTTGGTAACCTTGGTCACCATACAAAAAATTGTAACCCAGGATTTGGTTGCTGAAAGGACTTAATATTTCAGTGGAGTGATCAGATAATTAGACCTTAAAAGAATTTGCTCAAGGTTCAGGTTCGTGTTTTTCCCACCTCTCTCTTAAATCCCTAGACAGAAAAGTTTGGATAAACCACACATGCCCGGCCACCAAAGGACTCAATAATACATAAGGTTGTACTTTCTGTATTCCTGTTGTTGCAGAGCCTGGCCTTTGGAATCCAGTTCTGTCTGGATTTTGTGTGTTTGTAATAGTATCTCATGGCCCAAATTAAGAAAAGCTTAGGTCACACATGGTAAGGATGTAGAGTAAGTCGCAGTGTCACAACTAAATAAATGTGAGAAAACTGGACCCTTGAAAGGATTTGGAAGAACTTTGCTTATTCACATTTCTTCTCTAACCTGCACTGACTTCTTCAATGCAGAAGTTTTCATTTATTTACTCATCTAAACGTTATTTTATGCATGTACAGAAAGTTGCTTTAAATTCCATCTCCATAAGCAATTCCTATTGACGTGCCTGTAGGCACCCATGAGAATAATGAACTTTATGGTTCAGTGCTTTCATCCTGGGTTTTTTGTGGCTGATTTCATGTCTTTCAGCATGTCTGAAAAATAGTGGCTGCCTGGTTGTAGTTGCAATCTTCAGTCCCTACTACAATAAAACTTTGAAACAATAAAAAATCAGATTCATGACTGTATTGTTGTCCCCATCAATTCTAGCTCCTGTAGCTTTGACTGATAGCCAGTATCAGAACATGTCAACCTGGCAAGGTCTGTTTGCCTTCGTTGTCTCTGTGGGTGTTATTACCCAACCAACTGCGCAAGCAGAGCAGGTAGAGGTGACCCAGAGTCAGAGATTTCCAAATGGCCTTTAGTCATAGTCAAGGCCACCAACAAACACGCATTTAATTTAATGAGTTTTCTTAGAAGAGTATCCCAACCAGGCTGTGCTTTGTACAAGCACAGAAACAACTTATTATGTGCTGTTAAAATAGTGAGATGTCTTTATTATTAAGACATCTACATTTTGCTAATAGACCTGCTAAGAAGAATGATCAGAGGGATAGAGCACCTCTCCTATGAGGAAAGACAGAGAGAATTGGGATTGTTAAGCCTGGAACAGAGAAGACTTTGGGGTGACCTAATTGCAGCCTTCCACTACCCAAAGGGAGCCTTCAGGAATGATGGAGAGGGACTAATTATAAAAGCATGTAGTGACAGCATGAGGGGAAAGGCTTCAAATGGAAAGTAGATTTAGATTAGATATTAGAAGAAATTAGAGAATTCTCTGTGATAGAGGTGAGGCACTGGAACAGACTGCCCAGAAAAATTGTGGATGCCCTGTTCCTGGAAGTGGTCAAGGCCAGGTTGGATGGGGACTTCAGCAACCTGGTCTAATGAAAGATGTCCCTATCCATGGCAGGCAGTTTGGAGTCTAGATGATTTTTAAGCTCCCTTCCAACCTAAACCTTTCATGATAATCTTAGATGAACAGATCAGTCTCTTTCCTGTAGAGTAACAATTTGACAGTCCATAACATGGATTTTTGTAATATATTCAGTGAACTTGAGATTCTGTAGCATTGTTATAGAAAACTTGTTCACACTTATAAGGATATTTAATTCCTGCAACGCAGAGTTAAAAAACCCCATAACTGTATTATTATGGATCTGGCAAATGATTAGAGGTTCTTTCTCCTCTTTTTATCTTGACATTCTGAGGGGAGAATAGATTATAATCCATATCACATATTTCTCCTAGAAAATCTTCAACAGATGTGACAATGAATGACACTTTCTTATTCCAGCTATCATAGCACCCACTGAGCTTTCAGTCTATACTTCCCATGAAGGTGGCTGCCCATTATGACAATTACCTAAATGTTATTCCTTTTTTTCTCTATTCTTGCCTTCTTAAGATGTCTTCTTAAACTCCTGCCACTAGAACAGAGGGAGTCTTCTGAAACAAAGTTTCATTCTGAACTGTCGGGATCTCATCTATGATGTTGCATCTCATCCATTTTATTCGGTCTTTTGCAGCTAATGCTTCTGCTTCAGTAATGACTTGGGTGGCTGATCATATTGGTTTGTATTCCAAGGGTTCACCTTCTTTCTGAGAGCTATATTTATGTGCATATTTGAGAAATTATTTGGAAGAAATATATTAGAAGAAAACAACTATTTTTCAACTCAGTAATGAAAGATTGTCCCTTTTCATGCAAACATCACTAAAGAATTCTGCTTTTTATACTCTGCACTTTTTTTTTTTCCCATAGCTAAGCTAAATTTTTCATATCAAAGACCTAGATTATCTTTTGACTTTTTTTGACTAAGTGGACAAGTATCGTGTTTAACTTAAGTTCAGGGCACTTTGGCGGTATTGCCATCGCAGTTTTGCCCCAGTAATGATTTTAGCCATCATTGCAGCTGATCTGTCAACCCGTGACATGCTAAAAACTGCAGATAGTGCACCCTATTTTGTAGGAGAACTTCCCCTTTCTATTGTTTTTCTTTTATTTTTTCTTGTTCCTCTGTGTTCTAAAGCAGAACAGATGGAATTGCTGTAGAAGTCAGCAGGAATTTGTTGTCATCCTGTGATCCAATGGGTTTTATACATAAGGAAGTTAAAAGGCAAACAAAACAAAGAAAGAAAACTTGAGCAGCAAGTGACTCTTTTTATGATCTTCCTCTGAACACTTCATCAGAGGTTAAACAAGGCCAAGCGCAGGGTGCCACAAGTGCGTCAGGGCAAGCCTCGAGATCGACACAGGCTGGGGAATGAGGGCACTGGGGGCAGCTCTCTGGGCAAGGACTTGAAGGGTGCTGGTGGATGAAAAGCTGGGAATGAACCAGCAATATGCATTCACAGCCCAGAAAGCCAAACATGTCCTGGGCTGCATCAAAAGAGATGATTCTGCCCCCTTACTCTGCTCTCATGAGAGCTCCCCTGATGTGCTGTGTCCAGCTCTGGGGTCCTCAGCACAGGAATGAGGAGTGAGGCCAAAGAAGTAAAGAGAAAGCTGGAGCACCTCTCCTAAGAAGGCAGTCTGAGAGAGTTGGGGTTGCTCAGCCTGGAGAAGATGAGGTTCCAGGAGATCTTACTGCAGTCTTTCAGTACTTAAAGGGAGCCTGTGAGAAAGATGGGGACAGAGTTCTTAGCAGGGCCTGTTGCAATAGAACAGGGAATGAAGTTTTTAAACTAGAAGCTGAGACCAGAGATTAAGAAATTTTTGTAGTTGAAATTGTCCCTGCTCATTGCAGAGGGAGGTCTGGACTAGGTGACATTCCAAGGTGCTTTCCCACCCAAACTGCTCTGTGAGTCTATGAATTGTGTGGCAGAGGAAAAAGACAGATGTGATGCACATGTGAAATGGAAAGAGAAAGGTTTGTGGACCTGTTGGGACCACTGGCACAGTGACAACTCATTGAAGAAGGATTTCTTTCTCTTTATTTCACAAATGCTGGGAATAGGAATTAAGAAAGGGAATGATCCCAAATACTAAAACATAATCTTTGCTCTTAGAATAATGACTTCTTGAATTTTTTTAATATGACTTCGTTTTTGTACTGTATACCAGTGAGATGGTCATTTAGGGCAGAATTCTTACCAAGAAGAATTTTCCAGTTTTCTTCTGATTTCTTTAGAATTATTTCTTTGAATTATATGATTAATTAATGTAATTTCTTTTTGAGTTTTGGGATGGGGGGGAAGTAACAATGGAAATATATTTGACATGCATCTATGAGCTGAGCAAGACAGGATTTTTATTACCTTCTTTTAGAAGAGACTGTTTTCTTTTTCTCTCTGTATAAGAAAGTAAATTAAAAAAATTCTCATGCAGCAACAAATGTAAGTGCGTAGAAGCTTATAAAAATAAATAGAAAACCAAAAATATATTATTATAAGATAGCAGTCGGTGACTTTGATTTGTGATTAGGAATTTGGGAATTGGTCTTTTCTGTTATATTTTAAAGTAGAAAACCAAGATGCATCACTGCACCTGAATATTTATTGTAAATGGTTTGTGCAACATGCATCTCACCAGCTGCTTTGTGCCTTATGGCTGTGACAGTCACGAGACACTGCATATCAAAATTTAATGTCAGCAGACAGAATAATCTCTCTAGTTTGATGGATCTGTATTTGTGCATACAGCAATAGATAGAAAATAATTTTTGGAATCTGCTGAGATACATGTCTTCTGTTCATTCAAGTTAATAGAAATATACAAAGTTACTTTCTGTCATTATTGTCAATGTTATAGAGGAGAATTTCAAGAGCAGTACAGGATCATTTTTTTTCCTATGGTGAAATTTTTAGATTAATGTCCTTCTTATATTGACAAGACAGGAAGCAAAACAGTGCTAAGTGTCTTGGGGAACTTTTATTATGTAAAAACTTCAAAGAATTGGTTGGTAAATGTTTTCAAAAGTAAATACAATATGAGTCCTTCATAGATTTCAATACATGAGTGCCTGGTAGGAGAAACAAAATAATTCCATGGGTAAGACTGAAAAAAAAGTTTTTGTTACTAGGGAAGTTATGAAAATAATTAATTCCAGAAAGAATTGGATGATAGCCATTTAATAGATTTGACCAAAGTCAAACATGTCAGAGTTTTCAGCAAATCAAAACATTGTGACAGCCAGTATAGATCAAATTAAACAAAATCATATGCTTTCCATCTTTTAATCTTTTAACTTGAAGTAATTTTGAAATGAAAGCTTTTTAAATGGGAAGAAAACCAGGAATGTGTCATTCTGAATACAAGGGAAGGAAAGAATTAATTTTCTTATTTCCAACTGGAATTTGTATTTCAGGAAATATGAACCCTGTATAACTGATTTGAGTGACTACAATTTGCATTTTTCCCTCAGAAACTGTTGGCCAAAATATTTTCCAGATTGGTGCAATCTTGACTCCCTTGGTTTATGTAAATATTGCATAATACAATTCCTAAACCAAAACCACTGTCTCTCCAGGACCTTCTTCCAGAGTGTAATCAAGAGCAGAAATCTCCAGGGGGCAGTTTTATTATTTATATCCTCTATAGCTATTGTTCCTGTTGAAATAAAAATTTGCTTTTGAAAGCTGATCACCAAAACTGAATTCAGAGCTTGCATTTCTTTGGTGGTCCTCAAAACTCTGAGAATGGAGTTCAGTTCAGAGATTAGGGCACTTAAATGTAGGTGTCTGCCTGTGCACATCTATTTGTGAGTGAAATGCTCAGCTCCCATTCTGTTCAGTGAAGGTTCAGGATTTGATCAGGCAGCTCTCCCACAGTCAGTTCCTGGAGCTTTTCAGTCTCTGAAGACGCCATGAAGTCAACAGACTCAACACCTGAGTTTTGGGGCTGTAAGTCTGTTATGAAGGGAGTCTGGAGATACAGGGGTTACTACAGGGCATTTCAAATGTCTCTACTTCCTGTGTGGGGACAAATGAGTCAAACCCCTTGTGAGTGGCATTGTGCCAATTTAGAGATTTATTTGGTTCACCCTAAAGTAACACCACATACTTTTGCAGCTGGGCTCCATGGGCTGTATGACTTTTGAAACTTAATTCATGTTTCTTAACCTGTGAACTGACTCTCACTTTGGCTGTCTGTCACTCTCAAAACAGGACTTTAAGATTTTTTTTAGTCTTATTTTCTTGCAGTCTTTGGTGGCACGACTTAATATTTTTCAGACTACAGCATATTTTCATTTACATATGTGGCACCCATTGTTTCCCTTTCTTTCTCATATTCTTACCACACAGTACAAAAATCTCTATTACACTGAAATCAGGAACTAAAAGAAAAGACTCTTCGCTTGTGAAAAAAACTTGCCTCAAGAATGTTAGAATTATTCCTCAGATAAGCATAAGAAGCAAAAAAATTCTTTTTTTCTTTAGCTACTTCTTGTAATCCTGCATATTTTTGACAATACGTGAATTTTAATAGTGATTCTATGGAGCTGGTGATGGCTGCATGCATGGGCTTTTTTGTCAGGCTCCAGATACACTATATTCTGTATGGCTTTACTGTCAGTCCTCTGCACAAGGTTCAAGGCTGATTGATGGTACACATTGATGCACTGATCTTTAGCAATAGCTGTAGTAGAGGAACACCTTAATAAATGCTGTTCAAGGCCAGTTTCAAGGCTGGACATTATCACCTAATTACTTTGATCAGAGTGGTGGCAAATATTTGCACAGTACATGCATGTGGACTCAGTCTGCTGTATTTTATTTACAGAGTAACTTTTTGGAATAGAGTCTGCCTGAGGTCTACTCTGGAAACTGAGATTCATGGTTCCCACAGAACCATGCTCTTGCAGACATCTTCTCATCTTCTGACTCTATCCTATTGTATCTATCTCCTCAGAGCCACCCTGTCATGCCCTCAATTAACCTTTTGTTCCTCCCTAAATGTAGTTACCTAATGCAAGCTTATTTCTGTGCTGTTCATGTTCCTTTCTTGCTTCACAGCTTGCTGAATGCACATTAAAAAATCACATTGTGCAGTGCTGCTTTTAAGGGCTGTTCTGGCTCCCCATCAACTGAGTTCTTACCTTCTTCACTCATGTGATGCTGCTTTAAAATGTCTTTAGTTGGGCTCAAGACTCAAAATCAGTGCCCCATCCTCACCCTTGGTCACCCATCAGCCATCTCTGTCACTGTCCGTGTACTCCTTCAAATGTTGTCTTACCATCTGCATGACTGCTGATAAATGCATTGCCATTCTCCAAATGAAACATTCACCCAACTGTTTCCTCCTTTCACTGCAGTGATTTCCAAGTGCTGTCCTGTCCTCTCCTGCTGTGTCCATCGATATTTTTGCCACAAAGGGTGTTTATCTATGTTGCCATCCCTCCTCCATTGTTACTTTATCCTGCATTCTTTATAGTACCAAATCTACACTTTTCTTTTTTTGCTTCCAAGGAACATTGTACCTTAATCCTCATGTCTCTGTCATCTGGTATTAGCTGTCTAGTTCTTGTGTTTTAGATCTGACCAGATCAAGATGTTTTGGTGTCATTGATATACTTGACCTTAACCAACCTCTTGGTCTCTTCAGACCACTAGCTGTCATTCTGGCAAAGCTGCCTCATCAATTCCTTGCCTCTTCTAGAAGGAAGATTTCATCTTGTCTTTTCCTTAGATTGTGACATCCCAGGGAGAAGCATGGTGGTTTTGTTCTGTGTTTGTACAATTCTCATACCAAGTCCTTTTCGGTGGGGAAGTAATTTCAGTAATAAATAATGATTGTAGAAATGTCCTTAGCAGTGAAGGCTGGTGAATAAGTAATTTCTGTCACCATTTAGCTTTAGAAATCATTCATGGGGCAAGATGGGGCTGGCCTTTCATCTCTCACCCCTGCTCTGCCTGTGCCAGGAACTTCAGCACGGAGCTGGCATCTTCTGAATTGCAGCCATGCAACTTTCTTCTGGCACTGCAGTGCCTCCACTGGGAACCTCATCTGCAGATAGCTCTGCAGTGTGGTGTATGCCTTATATCTGCATCCAGCACCCATATTCTCTGGCTATGGTTTCTGCAAATACACAGGATTAATAAATCAACAGATTTCAAGGACAGTCCTCTGACTGCAATCTCTTTACAGACACAGGAGAATCTCTTCTAAGTCCAGACACAGAATTACAATGGACAAAAGTTGTTTTAGGCTGTTTATCCTAGTTTGCTGTGTCTAAATAATACATGTAAGAAGCTAATGTTCCAAGAGTATGAGGTACAGTGAACGCAATTAATGTAATTGCATCATTAATGTTGTTTTTAACATCAGCTTTTAATTCTCATAAGGATATTATTCCTTGTTCCAATTTCTTACATCGAAGAAATAAAATAGGCATGAAATTGTCAGTTCAATGTGGAGGATGCATTTTTAGAAAGTTCCCCCTTAAATATTTGCCTTTTCAAGGTTTTACTTACATGGGCAGAGCAGTTGAGCTAAAATGTTGCATAAAGCAGAGAAGATTTTCCCTCAGCCTAAGGAGCAATTATCATTAAAGAAGAGCAGAACTGAGGTCACTGCAGGTCATCAAGACCCAGTTCCCCTCTCGCCTGCTGATGCAACCCTTTGGCCAACATCCCTCACCCTGTGCTTCAAACCAGACGTGCAAGCTTGGGGCAAGGGGGGAACAGAGGCACAAAATGTTCGTGTCTGTGTCCAATTCCCTCGCAGGATCTGGCTAACCTTTAGAGTCCAGGTGTCCATATGGAGCACAGCTGAGGTGAGATGAGATGGGGTCTGGCACTGTTCTCTCTGCAAACCCAGAGAGAGGCGAGTCTGGCCCCGGTTCAGCTGGCAGGGGCATAGGCACATCCCGGGGGTGACAGTGGGGACTGACCCCGTGCTCCTGCCAGCCAGCACTCTGCACAGGCTGCTCACCTGCAGCTAACACGAGGAGGGAGGCCTCTCAGAGCCCTCCAGAACCCAACAGCTGGTTTTTTAAACCTGCTGAGCACCTCTGAGGGAGAGTCTGTTCCTTAGGAGCCTTGCACAAATCCCAAGCATCCCAAGGAAGCTCTGCTTGTTCTTGTCTTAGGTAAAGGGGAATTCATTCCATACCTAGGGTGAAGTGACTTCTTGCTTGACTTCTTCCAGCCTATGGTATTTAATGTTCTTTCTGTGGGTGTTTTTATGTCTCAAGTTTGCAATTACTGGGAGCCTTTTTCAATCCTTTTCCAATTGACCATTGTAGGAATGTTACCGAGAAATAATTACATGGCCAGTCGCACTGAAGAGTTCTCAAAACAAGGGAAATTCAGCCAGCCAAGGTGTTTTAATCTTTCAAAATATCTATCTGATGAGACAAATTTTAGAAATTACTGTTACCTTTAAAAAGATAATTGGAGCCCACAGGATCTCATTTATAGGTAAATTAAGTAAAATTAATTTTTCATTTGAAAAATCTATGGCTCTTCAGTGAATTGTTCTGAAGTGACCTCTCTCACTTCATGAGTCACGGGTCACTGAAGATCATTTGATTTGAAATGTATCCCATAGAGTTGTCTGTCTTGGCAGAAAACAAATTAAAGTCAACAAGAGTTAGCAAGCTGGGTATTTACACTGATAGCACTCCACTTAATAGTATGTAACCTTTTTATTATTTAATTCTAAGGTTAATAGGAGGCAGTTACTGCATTTACCACCAAATCCTCTGTCTGCAGGGGATTATTAAAAATAGTTATGGTCAAGCCTCCTCTGTATGTTCTTTAATTGTGTGGACCTGGTGCTGTAAACAAGAATAGATAATAGAACCATAGAATCACAGAATACTTTGGGTTGGAAGAGACCTTTAGGTCATCTAGTCCAATCCCCTGCAATGAGCAGGATCACGAGAAGATCTTGATCCTGTCTTCAGCCTGCTGACATCCAGATGTAGCACTCTGTGCAGTTCATAAATGGTAAATAGCTATTTATAATATAGCCACAGCTAGTTGTTTAGACCAAGATGATGAAGAACTTAAAGTACACTATCCTCAGCTAAGAAACAGTTGTCTCTAAAATGTATTTCATGTTCTCAGAAAAATTATCTCATGATTTTCCTCTTTTTGCTTCCTCTTTTATTTCATCAGAAACTTGCATGAGGTCTCATAATATAAATTTATTTATATTTATTTATAAATTATCAGTTTATTCTGATATTCTTACAATAGGATACAAAAAAAATTGATGAAAGGCTTGAAAATCTATGATCAAAACCACTGTTGACATGTTGAAGAATGGCTGCCTGAACTTAGTGGCAGGTCCATTACAACAGCTGTGGCCAGTATGGTTTCAGAATTGTAAAATTGTCTTGTTTTCTGACATGGTGTCCTATTTCATTACTAAAGTCGCCATGTTGCTTCCAAGATCTTCCAAGATCTACATGACCAGTAAAAATTTCATTTAGCCTGAAAAACCTGTAGAAGATTTTCACTGCCTAGGTTCAATCTGCTCACCCAAAATGCGTCCTTCTGCTGGATTATGAGCCACATGGTCTCACTCAGCCATCTGTGTGTTGCTCCTAATCCCTAAATCACTGTCCAGAGGCATCTGACCAGCCCAATGCCCGGGTCCAAAAAAATCTGAACATTTAAGCTCCCTGGTGTGCCTAATCTATGTTACACTTATGTGTTTCTCAAGAGTTATCCCTCACTCTTACTCACCTCTTACAGGACAACCACAAGATTAGAGTTGTCCCCTGGGGGTGTGGGAGAGACTGAACTCACTGACCTCCACTTCCTTGGGGACTGCAATCCCAATTTGAATCTCCTCTCAACTAAGAGAGCATTTTGGCTGGAGGGGAACTTGTCAGGGAGTCATGCAAATCATCCTGTTAAATCTTGTTATATTTTTTTTTTTTAGAAAACATGCTATAAATTCCCTGAGAAAAAATGCCAGAGCTATCCTAATGGTTAGGGTGCCCACCTAGGGGCTGAGATTGCTCCTCTTTTTCTGCCCATACCTCTTCATGCATTTTAAATATGAAGGATATAATGTGAAATACTCACAGAGTCTACAGTAGTAGAGGCTGCCTGCTTCCTGCCAGACTGGATCTGCCCAATATATTTCTAATTGATTTTATGATTTTAGTATCATTTTTCTTTGTTCTCATGTCTTAATAAAAGTCCTACTCTTAGGAGAGACAGCAGAAAGAATTGCCCCGATATAACCTCGTGGTGTTTGTGACCCTGGCAAGGCAGATGAGTATTGATTGCTGAAGTATTTGATTACATTAGCTGAGGCGTAGTGCCACAGACTTTGTACTTTTTTTTCTCCCCTCACTTGCATCTGTGTAACCCCAGTAACAGGGGTTTAACTGAGGTTAGAAAATCAGCAGCTACAGCAGTAAACCAAAATTCTTGCATATAGCCCAATATATATATATATAAAAGGAAATCCATATCCAAACTATTCAAACTGCTCATCTGTGTGTCTTTTGTCACAAAGTAGAAGCATACTTAGGGGCTTATACTGAGTCTTTTCATCTGCATAACATGAGGTCAATAGGAAAAAGAAGAGTGCCCTGCAGACATCCTCAGGCTACAGGAGTCCAGGACTGGGCAGAAAGGGATGAGTGCCTCTGTTCTGTACACTGCACATCAATCCACAGTGGTCCAGCCATCCATGGAGAGCTGCTGCCCCTGCAAGAGAGGGCTGGCAGCAGGCTGGGTGGTGAGAACCATGGTGCCACAGGATTTTGGGCAGGAGCACTTGAGCTGCCCTTGCAGGGCCCCGTCAGGTGCCAGTGCTTGTTTCCACCAGTTTCTGGTGATGCTGCACCCAAGTCAGTATCTTCTCCACAGACCTTAATCTGTGGAGTGAATCCTCTGATGCTTTTACCTTCCCCTGAGCTCTCTATTCTTGGTATTCCTTGGTGTGTGAGCCCGCTCAGGCAGGACACAGCAACAACCACAACACCATGGATGAAATGGAGAGAAAATTTGGTTTGGTTGAAACCAAATCACGAGTTTTCTAGCTTTTCCCCTTCTGATTCTCTCCCTGATCCTAGTGCTGGGAGAGTGAGTGGCTGTTTGGTGCTTGGTTGCTGTCTGGGTTTAAATTGTGATGCCAGTGGGGGGATCCCCAAAGCAGCACCCAGGCAGAGGCACACAAGCAGGATGCAGGCACCATGGAGCTCTGAGAGTGCTAGGAGATCACCAAACCTTCTCTTTTCCCTGTATATCAGGGATTCATGCAGGTGTAGTTTACTGCCGTTTGATTGTTCCCACAGCAGGGCAGGAATCTCAACTGTGCTCAAGAGGATTCCTCTAAATTTATCACCAGGCTATATTATCTGAACACAGGGGTTGTCCAACACGTGAGGCTAAACGACGACTGGTGTGGTTTTTGACACCCCAGCTTACAAACCATTTGACCATGTTCATAATCTTCCTCACTAATTTTCCATTATTGCCCCACATTTGGAAAGCCAGATTAGCTTGAGGACCTACTGAAAACATCAATTTCTCATAGACCAAAGGAACTGACAAAAACCCATTAAATGCCATGGAGAAAAGTCTGGAGCAGTCAGTTTGAAGGAGTTAATGGGATATAAAATAGGCCTAATTTTTGAAGGGACCTAGAATTAGTTTAGCACTTGTCTTTTTTTTGCTGTTGTAATTCAATGTTGTTTGCCTTTTCATCAAGGAAATGTATTTTGTTTAAAACATTGCATAGCCTTGCTGCCCTCAAAAACTGCTGTTTCAAACAGGATTTATTTAAGAAAGGAGCAGATACTCTAATGATAATAACATGTGCCAGGGTGCATTTCAGGCTTGCATTCACTCTCCAAATTAGCTTACATTGAATATGCTAGAATTTATATAAATCATACGAAATATAATTGACAGAAGTGTGAAAACAAGCTGTACTGGATACTACCCTTACCAAAGAGAATCAAAGTAATAATTCAATCCCCCTTGCATTATACATAATTGTTCAGTATTATACATGGTGCAACAAATCAGTGTGCTCCGTTCTCCTTTGAAAATACAAAAAGATTAAATAAAATTACAAAGACAACACACAGGTAATAAATGTGTGTTGTGCACTAAATAAAGTGTTATGCACACACTGCATAATCTTTTTATTAACATTTGAATATTTAGCACAGTGGATAGTGAGAAGAAAGAATAGATAATTTAAAGTAATTCTAGAACTCAATCAAAAATTTCTTATTTAGGAAGAGTTTTATCAGCTAGGCTAGATATCTTGCCAGAATGTGAAATTTGAAGATATCAAATAGTTCTGCATCTCATCTTCTCTCATGATGCTTACTTTTGAGTTAAGGACAAAATATCAGATGGTAAGTCCTTGGAAAAAACAGGATAAAAACAAAGTTTTAAGTACATTTGTTCTTTTCATCTGCACATGTTAAGAAAGCCCTCTCTTTTGGCCCAAAGAAATTTCATTAAAAATTGGACTTTTGTGACATACATACATATGTCATTTGCAGCAGAATAGGATAGGGATGTTAGAGAGAATCAAATTATATTAACTCTGAAGCAATTGTTCTTATGGACATGCCACCACTGAAATGAAATGTGTGGACATACTACTATCCATGTTAGCTTTAGTGGAATTAGACTAGGAAGACCTGAGGAGGCTCATGGAAACCTGGAGTTTATGCAATGAAGCTAAATGCAGCCAGAATCACTGGTGAATATGTGGTAGTATTTATTTATTTCCATATTGTTGTTTGAGCTGGCTAGTTTAAAACTGGTTTGAGTGCCTTTGGATGAGTGCATACAGCTTTGATAATGTTAAGATTTTAAAACAACAGTCTAGAGATGCATTTGGTTCAGCCAATATAATTTATTTTAATACAGTTAGCACTTTCTAAAAATAAGTATCTTACAAAGAATACAATACAAGTTTTGTGGTTTCACTTGAACGTGAACATTTCTATAGGTTTTTTTTCAAGTCTTCTTGTTTTTCATAAAAACATAAATGTAACACCCCAGGAAACTCTCCCCTCCCCACTGTGAATCTGCCTTTATATAACAAAAACTTTATTTCACCTGTGAGGAGACCACGCCCTGCCCAACATTTCAGTTATAGAAAAGAATACATTTTAACTGTAGTACAATTTTGAAATTATTATGAATTAGTTCATGAAATTCTACCTGTGGGAAAGTATTTGCTGACAGAAAAAAAACCCAGCTGCTGTACACACAGAGCTGAAAATCTTAACTTGCCTTTCAAAATGGTTAAACGGTTGGTGAAAAGGGAGACAATTTGCGTCAAAAGAGAGCGTTAAACCCACTGCACACTGGTAACACCTGGTGCACATTTTTTCATTAAAATGGTGAATTAGCATCTTCATATAGATCTTCTCCCAAGACGTGAAGCATTTCATTTGCATATATACATAAAATGTATATAAAGTATATGTCATACAGTGTATTTAGTACTGTTAGTCTATACAGTGTACTTATGTACTGCTAGTACATAGTGGGTATGCATAACACAAAATATAGATTCATAAGCATTTCAGCCTGTACCTGAAATCAATGTCATTGGATGGCTGCAAAATACCCAGTCCTGCACGGGATTGATCTAGAGAGGGACACTTCACATTACTGTCCACAAGCTCTATCTCAAAGTATGAAAAAATCAGAGCCAAGAACTGTTTAATCTCGTGGACAGCAAAGAGCCTGCCGGGGCACTTTGCTATGCCCGTCCCAAAGGGCATGTAGTAATGCTTCAGCTTGCGGCCGTGCCGGTAGAAGTCAGTCTTCTCCTCTCCCTTCTCGTTCAGAAAGCGATCGTATTTGAATGTCTGCAATCAAACACAGAGATCCTTGATGGCTGAATACTTCCAGAAAAGAGATAAAGCTGCTAAGACACAAAATGCAGGCTGGCAAAGAGATGTCTCCAGCAATAAGCATCGTACAGAAACACCAGCCCCCACGGTGCTGTTTTAGACAGAGTAGCCTCTGAGAAGTTCTGTTATATGGGACAGGTTCTTTGCTGACCTCTAAAATGTAACCTACATTCTTGTTCATGCAGCAGAAGAAGAACTGCAAGAATTCTAATTCTATGCCTTTGGGAAACGATTATCCTTATCCTTCTTCAAAGACCCTTACAATGGTGATCTTCCCTCACTGAGGAAAGCAGTAAGTAGAAGGCTGGCTGGGGCTGGTAGCACACCTTTTGGTTGCACTAAAACATATTTTGCAGATAGTGCTTGCACTGCCTTTATTCTTTCTCTTTCCTATTATCACATCTTCATGCATAAGGACAGAATGTCTGGGGTACAACAGAAAACCAGCCATGGGGCACCCCAGTAAATGCTATATCTAAAGGCCTGTTGTTAACTTCTACCAGAGTGCCAAGTTTAATGCAATTTGAAAAAAATACTTACCAAGGGATCAGCATAGATTTCTGGATCGAAATGCAGCAGCTGAGGATAAAGAGCTACAATATCATCTTTGCGAATGTTGTAGAAGTCGTCCTCTAAGTGCAAAGTGAAATCCTCCTTGGCCACTCGGAAAGTCATGGATGCACTCGAGAGCCTCATCGCCTCCTTGATGATGCTGTCTGTTGTGAGAGGACAAGGAATGATTGCCATGGGAACAGCGAATTCACACACTGGGGGCAGGTCACACGTATTGAACTATCTCAGAGCCATTATCAACCTCTGAATTTATTAGAAGAAATATTTTTATGTTAACTTTCTAAATGCCTAAGAGAGTAACTTTCTCATTTCTTTTTAGCACTGCTATCCCTTCTGCAGATACCACTGAGAACCTAATCTGCTTTCCCTGTGAAAAATGCTTATAGTTGATGAAACAGTATGTTCAAAAGTGAGACATATTTTCACTGAGATAAAGACCAAACCAATGAAAACTGAAAACATAACAAGAAAGAGAAACAGTGTAGTGAGCAGAATTTCCTGAAGCTTTAAGAGGTCCTGTATAGAAACCCATACTCAGAAAAAAAGTAATATGGGATTTTTTTGTTTCAATATTAGCTGACTTTTTTTTTAAATAACAGTAGTTAAAAGGCAACATTATCAAAACTGTCTGTAACATATGAAAAATGTGCTTATAATTTGAAAAATACTAAGAGGAAACAGAAGAAATGGTATTAGAAAACATATCTTCACATGATAAGAACAGAGATTTAAGTTTTGGCAACACCTTTTTATTTAATTTAAAGACATAACCAAACAAAGTATTGTTCAGAATTATCCATGGGTTTATGTTATGTAGCAGTGTAGGATTATTGAGATATGGAATTACCCATGAAAAAGTGCTATTCATGTGAATTTTGATATCCTCAGTACCACCTGGGACATTGGGAAACCTGATTGTGTTGGCTGTTGCTAAAGAACTTATAATTTCCTGTTCTACTGTTTCTTTGCTAATTCCATAAGAATTCCGTATCAAGCATTTATATGGTGATAAATAGAAGACCATGGAAATTGTAGTGTGATTTCTACATAAAATAATCCTGCATAAAATAGTCATACCCAGTATTGGCATATTATCCAGCTGTTTTCGGTTCAAGGAAATGCGTTTGCCATCTAAGCTGATACTCTCCTCGGCACTTTCCAAAACGCTTTGGACTTCTTTGGTAGCAGCTCTCATTGCTTCTGGACTCCTAAGATCAAAAGAGCAAAAGTATAACATAATTTTAAGTCTAAAAATTCTTTAAGAAGGGATTTTGCTATTAACTTTCTTTCTGACTAAAATTTATTTTTGTTGGCTGACAAGTACAACCTCTTAAAATGAAAATGTTGCAGCAAAATGCTTCAGTTCCACTTTTCATGTCTTGGTAAAGGTATGAAAACTTCAAAGAAAAAAGAAAGAAAGTAACTCCAAGTATTTGATTTTGCCTGCAATGACAAGTGGGACAGAACTGATGTGTATAATTTGAGTAATAAACTGTACTGTCACTAAAAAGCAATGCCAAGAATATGACAAAAAAACAACCAGAATAGGAAATAGTCCCACTGCAGGTGGAAAAGTTTAGGAACAGGATTATAGATCAGTTTTATAACATCATTTATTCTGGCTGATGTGACCATATTCTGTCTAGCTGAAGAGAATCTTCCTAAAACTAAGAGCCCACACAGTACCCTTCAGTGTCTAGCCTGTCTATCAGACATGGAATATATGAGCTATGGTGAAATATATAGACACAATAAAGAGGGTGCAATAGTGTCTTGATAATGGCACAATCAGGGTGTTAAAAGACTCTTAAGTCCAGAAAATCTAAAGCAAATTCATTCTTGGAGCAAAAAGTACTAAATAACCTCAAAAATTGTCATTGGCAAGTAGATAAGTAAAAGCATCAGGAATTTAGACACATGCTTCAGAGTTAGTTATAGTGAAGCAGATAAGCCACAAAGGCCCACTCTAAAATGGACATTTGATAGCATTATCTAAGTTGTGCACTTGTCTCATGAGTAACAAGCTCAGCAGGTGCAATCTACAGTAGAGCTTCAGTGGGATCTATCAACATATAATTTATTTTCTAATAAGTATCTGTGAAAACAATAATGAAGTTAAGCCTCATTTTGCCTGCCCTAGTGAGATGATCTAAAAATGTCTAGTTATATTTGCAGCCTTTAATACAAATAATGTTTTGACTGCAACTAGCACTCTTAATGTCATATCATATAGATTTACTCCAAAGCTTTCTTGACAAAGTGTAGCATTGCCCTGGAGTGCCATTTCTTAACAAAAAAAGAAGCTTCTAAAGAATTGCTCTGTGCTATCACTACTTGTTCTCAGATGAGTGAAGGGCTTTTCTGTGGAAGCCCAGAGCACAGCACTTCTGTAGCAAACAATAAGTTTTTTATCACTGATGAGGTATCAAGAAGTGGAACTGGCCTGTATTAATGCATTGATTTCTGAAAGATATAAACATTTTTCTTGTTTGGGAGCAAGAAGCACTGGGACTTACTTAAGAAGATAGAACAAGGTCCAAAAAGTGGCAGGAATGGTGTTAGCTTGAGAGGCCCAGAGCACTGCCACGTGGGTCTTTGCTTTTTCCATGTCATCGAAGGTTGACAGGGTGTCATTCAGGAACATGCGGAGGGTGACAAGCTCAGAGAGGTTGTCCCTTTTCAGGAGATTCTTGTGCAGGAGTGCCTCTCCCAGCTTCTCACGTGCAGTGTGGGCACTCTTGAAGAGGTGGATAGGCAGCCCTGCCACGAGGGCAGGGAAAATCTTATCGAATTCCTTGAAGTTTTCAAGGGCATTTAGGATTTGAGCTCTCTCAGTTTCCTGTTTTGATGACAGGTTTTTGTCATTATTTGAATGCAATTCTTTACCAAAAAGTGTTAAAAAGCCAGACTCAAACATCACTTGGCAACAGAATGTATAAAGTCCTTCTGTCACCCAGGTGTTAGACTGAAGCTTGGGTGCTCTTGACTGCAGCATGACATACTGTAGGTTTTCCATCATTGCTTCGATGAGGGCATCTAGGGCATTGCCTTGAAGGGTTCTAATGAAAGTCTGATGAAAATTTTCAGTGGTGTTTCCCTCTGCTGGGTCAATGCTACCATGCCCAAAAGCCTGTCACAAAATAAATTGTATGCATGATAAGTAAGGCCTTGTCATTATTTTGATGATAAATTCTAACAGAAAAAAAGCCAAAGTATAACTTCATAGCTTACTAGAGGGAAGGATAGTAATGTAATAAAATAATGTACAGTATTAGAACAATCCAAATCACTGCAAATTTCTTTTCCATTTAGGAGGAGGAAAAAAAAGACCACAATATTTTAAACCAGTAGAAGTGCAGAAATGTGAAACCAATCATTTTTTCAAAGGCATAGTTAAGTTTACAGGGATTAACTGGATATGTCAGCAGATGCTTTGCATATTAGATATTAAAACCAAGAGTACCT
Source organism: Thryothorus ludovicianus (assembly GCA_013397245.1). Taxonomy (NCBI): domain Eukaryota; kingdom Metazoa; phylum Chordata; class Aves; order Passeriformes; family Certhiidae; genus Thryothorus; species Thryothorus ludovicianus. The sequence goes on along the minus strand of VZTB01014636.1, from coordinate 320,634 downwards.
TGGCAGAAGTAGCAAAATGGAATTTTTTCCAGTCCAAGTGTTTTCCCTGGCGCATCAATGCATGGTATGAAAAAGGGTCAGTGAGGAAATGAATGTATTTCCCTGCTACATGGCAAGTGAAGATGTGGCCGTGCTTCTTCTGCTTTTCTTTGAGGAATTCAAGGGGATTGGCACCAAACTTCAAGGCACAGCCCAGGTATGGAAGGAACCCATTTTCAAGTGGGGGCTCACCTTGCCGCCTACAAAACACAAACAAAAGCTCAGTTTAAAATTATGTATAAAGATCTTCTCTCCAGGACTATCGGGTATGTAAAATACTGATGTTAGGCTTTGTGTAATGTGAAAAAAAAAAGAAGAAAAAAAATCCCAAATAAGTAGTTTATTTACATATAATTTTCTCCACTTTAAGGGCTAAGCTTTGTAAGAAAGAACAAATTTAACTATTAAAAGACATAATAAAACACAATTTGATTATGTCATCTTTCTTTTCCCTGGATCAGATGTATATTTTTCACCTGTTCAAATACAAACTTATTGCCATTAGTAACATGCATCTATGAAATTGTCACATGAATAAATAATCCATCACACTGATATTGTCTGATATATTTTTGGGCAATTTTATCCATAATTTCATTTGAATACCAAGCAAAGAAGCTTTTTAGTATAGAAAGGTTGTTATTATTGGCATATCTCATTAATGGACCAGATCTTTCTAAAAATATGTAATTTTGCTATGATCCTCAGTAAGCATAAGAGCTAGTCTTTCAGACAAAATGTCATCAAGCACATACTTTAAATTAAGCAGATACTTAAACTGATGTTTAAATGATTTTCTTTTTTGAGTAGAAGCAACTTTTCTGTCTAAGGACATAATGACTGCTGAAATAACTTCCATATAATATTTCAGCACTTACAGTAAATTAAATTAATTATTTCTACCATTTTTTATTAAAATTTTTAAAATATAACAAAAAAATTACTGCTGAAATTAAAAAATAAGAAGAGTTAAGCAAATTATTCACTCTTTATGTGACTCTGTCAATAGAATAAATGCTTTTAAGGAACATATATGGTACATAAATATTACCTGCATTAAACTGTGTTACTAGATATAATATTAAACTGTTTGTAAGTAGGTATCAAACTATAATTACATATAAGTAGGTATTTGCTGTGATTACAATACAGGTGAAATTATAGCCCAGAACTTTAGGAAATCAGGACATAGTGATATAGTCATATTTTAATTATCTTGCTTATGGATAGATTTGTATCTACAGCTACCTCTAGGCATCACTATATTATTATTGCAAAGTTCATACACAGAAGTTCGATTGGAACATAAATCTCTCAAAAGACCAAACCACAGCATTGTCTGTGCTATCCTGCATATGTCTGACTACAGTTCTTCTAGTGATGCACACAGGATATTTGACACATATCAAGGCCAGGCACACTGAGATGCTTTTACAAAAAGAGTCCTTACCTTCTCCTCCTCCCTAGAAGAAACCAAGACACACAACAAAGTATTACTGCCATTCCCCAGATCCAGGATGTTAGGAACATTTCTGATAATGCCCAAAAGCTTCCAAGCGGAAAATGGGCAACTACCAGGATGGCAGGAGAGGTGGCTGAGAATGAAACAGAAGACAGGTCACAATTTATATACAGTGGGCACATCACTGTATCTAATGGCACAGAGTCAACCTAGCAAGCTATTGATTAACCATTTCTGGAGAGAGCCTGTTCCCTCTCTGTTCTGTCACCTTTCTGCAGAGGCTTCGCTGGATTGATGCAGACAGTTGCAGATCTGGCCTTGAGCTAATGTCACGTAGCAGCAGCAGTTCCAAAGTAACCAAAGAGCTGTAATAGTTGATAATTTGAAGGTTAGCCAGGTGTATTTTGATTAATCCTGCAGATTTACCAATTGCAGTTTATAGTTCATGTTTAGCAATATATGAAATGGTTACTGACCGGTGTCCAGGAGATCCGGACTGCACTAACTGGTGGCTGCAGCCCGTGCTGCCCTTCAGCTGCCAGCCTGTTCCCCCTCCCTTCTCCTTGTGGACTGCCCTGGCTCTGGTGTGCCACTCAAGAGGGAACAACGGGGTTCAGCAGTTGGGCAAAGGGATGGCTGCGGAGGTGGACTTCCTCTAACATTTGTCTGGAAGGAAAGATAAAAATGGTCTTTCACAGAATCATAGAGTGAATCACAGACGAAAAAGAAAGTAGACAATTGGTTTGGGCTTTTTTTTCCTTGGTCCTTGGACCACCTTTTATTTTTCTCACTAAATCTTCTCTCCTTTCTGTTGTTGACTTATGAGAATTCAAACTTTGGCTTGCTCCTAGAGCTGGCATCAAGCCATCAAGGAGGCAGCTCAGGTATAGTGATGTTTCAATAGTCATCCAAGGCCTAGTATGTTTCTAAGAGAGAAACTGAAGAGTTTTTCAGACTCTCTTTTGTACTAGTTTTTTTGGTGTCCCTACAGCTGTGTAATAAAACAGTAAAGATTTGGACATCTTGCTGTTAAAATTGAACATTACACTGAAGGCATTGACATGCAAATCTGGTAGGTGGAAATATTGTCCCAGCTTCAAACCAGGGCAGGCAGTGAGGCATGGGGTAACTGTGCACATGCCATTCCATTTGAGACATTTTTTAAATTACTATACTAAGGAAATAAACCTTATTTACAGCATCAAGACTTGCCCTTACTTAATCTAAAAATCACTCATTTTGTGTGTCAGCTCCAGTTCTCTATTCCATTTTCATTTAAGCACAGGTGTTTCATTTGTTTTTCTATAAAAACTTCTTTTTCATCAGATGAATTTAGCTTGCTATTAAATAATTGTTTTAAAAAAATCTTGCTTTCCCATTTCCTGCTAGTTTGCATTATTGAAAAATTCAGTTCTGGGTGTCATCTTTGATTTCATCTTAAAGAAGAATAATAATTTTATTATATCGGTGTCTTTTTGTATGTGTTGTCCAAACAACACTGAAAAAAAAAATCAGAGGCTATTGTCAATTTTGTGTCCAACACATAGAAATAACATTTAAGCAGCAGCAGTTGCCTGTGTCCTCTCACCATATCTTGTGTTGCACAAGGTAGAGCTGCCCTTTTCACTCTGTGCTTCGGGTTGCTGGGCTGCAATGTGATGATTTATAAATGGCATCCTGCTGCCAGCAAACAGCAGCAGTAACTTCTCTAAAGCTGCCCACCTTCTTTCACTTTCTGCTTTGTACATATATAACAGTTCTAAAAGTATAACCGGGTGTAGGCAGAGCACAGGAGCTGCTTGGCAACTTACCTGAAATAATTGCTTTTTCTCTCAGGAAAGTCTTAAATAGGCCAATCTACAGCCCCAAAGCCAGCCTGTATTACAACAGGCTGCAGCCTGTGACTTTTGTCCTTGTGATAAAGGCAAGCAAGAGTCTTGTCTACCACAGATATTCCACCAAATTTAGCAGATGATAAGTGTGAATCTCCTTACATTTATATTAGTGAGATTAGGGTTTCCTAATTTTTCAGCAGCACCAGTAGAGTGCTCTGATGTGCTGGGCATGGTGTTTTGGAGTTCTTCAGATAAATACACTATTTCCCACAGACAAAGCTCAGGCAGTTACCATAATTCTGTACAGCAGGGATTAAAATCACCATGTGGTCCCACTGATTGACAGATAGTACCTTTTCTGTAGCACTTTGTGTGCTGTGTATGAGCTTGGCAGTCTTGCCCCAGCCCAGAAGAGTGACTCACAGGAGTTAGGGGTGCAGTCAGAAAAAACAAACTGACCTGGTTCCATGAAAAAAATTCCTTGTGTAAAAGGTAAGAAGATTATTAATGTGAAAAACTGATGTGACTTGGGCTCAAGACTCAATTCAGTCCAGTGACAGCATCAGGAATAAAGCACTGCATATGTTTGAATGTGTAAGTCTTTGTCACTGCAGGTTTGAACATGCGTGTACATTAAGAACTCAGCAATGCATCAAATAGTAGTTAAAAAATGCAAAACCTTTTAGGAACTGTAGTAGGAACTTTTGGTTAAGCCCTAATGAACACTGAGCTAGAACCAGTTCAGAAAGAGCAGCTCAAGAGCAGGGGGGTGCAGGCAGGGGAGCGTGCTGACATTTCACCCAGTACGGCGCATTCAGCGGCCGCTGCCAGCCCAGCCTGGCTGCCCACACCAGCTGCAGGCAGCCGTGTCCTCACAAGGTCTGCTCGTGTTTTCAGGGCCAGGAATTGTGTGGAGACTGATGCATGCTTACATTGCACCATTTTCCCCCAAAGGGCACCAAGACACTTTTCACCCAGATACACCCACTGGCTGTGGGCAGAGGCTGCCAGGAGCCCTCTTATCTATCACTCTGCTCCAGCCAGCAAAGCTGGGCCGTGGCCCCCATGGAGCCAATACCCTTCCCATAAAAAAAACCAGGCCCAGCTCACTTCTGTGGTGACCCTGAAGCCTAAGAGAAGCCTTAAGGCCTGTTTCCTCCTGTTGTTCCAACATTGCTCACTATCTAAATCTGAGCTTCATCTCATACACTGTAGCTATATGGCTTTCATGTCACAACACACACACGATATTTAAATTAATAGAAAATAATAGATAGACCAAGCTGAGAGGAATAATTTTTTTCCAGGATTACTGAGGACTTCATAACTTGGGAGCGCTGCTGCACAGAAGGGTGTGATGGGCTTAGGAGAGGCTGCTGATTACATTTGGCAGTAAATAGTGGATTCCCACACAGTTAACTCTAAGACTTGTATATTCATGAGAAGCAAATAAGAGGTACACACTACAAAGAAAGGGCTGACTTTCTTTTCCTCATGCATGTGTTGTGAGATTTTCTTCCATCAGCAGACAGAAAACCCCGAAACCACACAAACCAAGCATTTTGCTCAGCAAGGGGAAGGCAGCCCTGCAGCTCATGGAACAGGAGCAGGCTGCCATGCTACAGCAAGAAGATGCAATTGCAGCTATGAAACACTTCAGCAGCTGTGAAACTTTTATAAAAGAGATCTCAGAAAGGTGGAGAAATACAAAAGAAAAGCTTAAACAAGAAGTTGCAGAGTGGAGCTGCTTGTAGCTCAGAACCTTTGCAGCCAGAAAATAGCTCATAAATAATTCTATGTCACCACCTGCTGGTAAACGTCCTTGTGTGGCACTTGTGTGCTGTGTTTTACAGCAGCCACTGAACTCTGCCAGTCAATATTTGTTTCTTGTTTCTCTACAACAAAAAAGGTATTTCTTCCATGTTCTTATGTATTTTTCTCTGTGTTTACATCAGATTTCACTTTGATTGGAGATGTGATGACATGCTGGGTAAGATCCCTGAGGTTTCTGAGGGCCAAGCTGAAAACCTGGCTCTTTTGAGATCACTGAAAATGTTAAACAGAACAAGAAATAAGGCTCACTTCCTCACCAGCCACAAGACAAGACACCTCTATTTGTAGAGAGGAATAATGGCTGTCAGCACACAGGACCCTGTACTGTGAGGATAATTCAGAAATTGGAGGTCCTTGTGCAGCATCAGTGTTGATTTGGCACAGCCATCATATGTCTGCAAACTGAAAGGCATCAGCAATGCTCCAGGCACAGGGAACAGAACACTGGCTGCCGTGTCCCCTCACAACAAGAGACCTGACACACCATGGCACACCATGGCACAGCATTGCCTGCCTGCCTTCATGAGCCAGCTGCTGCTACCAAGTCATCATGCCAGAAATGCAGTGTCTTCACTAGAAAGACTGTAATTCCAGATATAATTCCAACAGATCCCTAGTTGCATGCACCTTTTCCCAAGTTCTCCTGGGTCAATGGAATAGCTGGAAATCTTGTATACCTAAATTTTAATAGAATATCTAAAGGAATATGCATGAAATTATATTAAAGATGCTGTAAAGAATAACGCCATAGTTTAACGCCATTTAATGACCTACGCAATCTAAAATAAATTCATGCTACTACAATATCAATCCACAGTTCTATTTTAACAACTGTCATGGTTGTCAAGAGGGCACTTTGCCTACATTATACTCTGCCTTCTGCAGAATTTGTGAGTCATCTGACTCCAGGAAAATAGCATGTTCATGTTTCCCTAAAAAAAAAAAAATTAAAAATTAAAAAATCAACATCATCATCATTTGTTTCCTGTACATTGTATGTAGATTGTGGAGGTACAACTCTTTTGTAATCAGATATAATTGTGATATATTTGATCCTATAATTTTTTTCACAACGAAGCACTCTGCACCAACAATGCCTTGTATTTACATTAGGATAATCAACTTTGACGGGCTTTAAAATTAGATGGGCTTGGGAACTGGGTTTATTTGCATCCTGTTACAGGAAAAATTGTCCCTGAGTATTTAAATAATAGTAGAGACAGACATTTCCTCTAATGACCAAGGTAATATTTCCATATTTATGTCAGAGTATCCTCTGAATGTGCTTATATATCAGATAATGAACTTTATTTACTAGCACCATATCAGTTCATTTTCTTTCCGGAATTTTTTTTTCTTTAAGAATGTCTGTTGAAAGTTTGGCAACCTTCCTATCAGACCTGGGATTTACAATGCCACTATCTTCCCTTTAATATCAAGCATTAGAAAGTAAATATCAATCAGAAATACCATCCTTTACTTGAATGAAAATATTTTAATAATATGTTGCATTCCATCCTGACCAGTTTCCTTAAAACTGTAGAAAAGGGAACTATTAAACTTATGATTAAAGTAACAGTCGAGAAGATTACGGTTTATGAAATTACCTTTTTCTAAGTATTGCAGAAGAGAAACTGTAAAGAGAGCAATTATGAAAGTGGTGACAAAAGAGAACTGATACGGGAACATAAGCAGGAAAAGAAAATGGTTGTAAAATAAACCATAAGGAGTTATTACCACTTATCCAGTGCAGAGAACTGCATCTTCTTAAAGCATTTTTTTCTTTTTTTAAACTCTGGAGTTGAGTCGTATCATATCATTTCATAACAAAACAGAAGCTTCTATATTATCCTGTTACACCAAAACATGCAATTACAGATGTTCCAAACACTTAACAGGGAGAAATCAAATCTCAGATGTGATTGCAAAAATTATGCAGCTCACTGCTACCAAATAATTATCTAAAGAAAGGTAACAACCCAGGAGAAGATTGCTGCAATCCAATTGTTTGGGTGAACACTACGAGCTGTTCTAGGCTGCTCCAGCAGATGGAGCAGGGAATGTAACAGCGCCTTCTGCCTCACTTTGCTTCCCTTTGCTTTTCTTCTGCTGATGCTCTTTTCCTCCCTCCCTCCCTCCCTCCCTTCCTTCCTTCCTTCCTTCCTCCCTTCCTCCCTTCCTCCCTTCCTCCCTTCCTCCCTTCCTTCCTTCCTTCCTTCCTTCCTTCCTTCCTTCCTTCCTTCCTTCCTCCCTCTCTCTCCGCCCCTCCTTCTCTCCCCCTTTTAAAGAGGTGCATTGTCCTGTAGCTCACTATTTGCTCTTTTGCTGTCAGCCCTCCAGCATATAAAGGGGGCTTACAAGAAGTATGGAAGGGACTTTTTACACAAACAAGTGGTACCGGTTTTAAAATGCAAGGTAGATTTAGATTAAAAATGAGGAAGAAAATCTTTACTGTGAGGATGGTGAAGCATTGGAACAGGTTGCCCAGAGAGGTTTTGTAGCCTCCATCCCTGGAAGTATTCGATACCAGAGTGGATGGGACTCTGAGCAACATAGTGGAAAGTGTTCCTGCCCATGGCAGTGGAGTTGGAACTAGATGTTCTTTAAGGTTCATTTCCAATCCAAACCATTCTATGATCATATGATTCACTGCCTGAGTTAGGTATCCAGTAAGTATAGCACTTCATATCCCCTCCTTCATCACACTCACAATTCACTCTACATCTGCATTTAGAAGTCCCAGAGATTCAGTGATACCTGCGCCTGTTCTGCAAGAAGAGTGGCATCTTAGGAATATAAGAATTATAACCTCTCTGTTGTTTACAGCTATTTTCAATCCTCTCTGTGCAAATGCTGGTGTCACTCTGGTCCAGCAGTCTGGATTTGGGCTATTTTGGCGAACCTCACATGAGGTTGCTGTGGGGTTGGCTTTGTGCTCCTTATGTTTCTGAAGTGATTACCTGTGCAAGGACAATGTCCATCACTCCAGCATGGAAAGAAATCAAAAAGTCCATCATGTTACTGGCAAGATGACATTCTGTCTGGGAGCCAGCTTGGCACCTGTACTCACAGTGGGGACTTTTTCTCCTGGCTATGGCCACTACAGGTTGAAGAGGAGACAGAGGCCAATAGTTACTGGAAACCACCAGCAAATTCCTCTTGATGGTGATTTCAGAAGCTGTTAGGCCACTTTGGGATTGTGGAAGTCTCCAGAAGTTTGGGGAAAATGGAGAAGCTGAATTAACAATGCAGCTGGAAAGGATCTACAGCCTGAAAATGGTGGGGGTCATCAGCACAGCTTTCCTTGAAAAGTTTTTCTCTGGTTTCAGAATCTTTTTACTGTTCTTTTGGATCTACGCATGAACACAGGAATCATCCTCTGAGAGCATCCCTGGTGGATTTGTGCAAGCCTGTTGCTGAGGTATGGAAAATTTTGCCAAGAACAGCTGTATATAAGTAAGTTTTTCTGATGGAGATCTGAGCTTCACTGGACTGTGCAAAATGGAAAGAAGTGTGGGGCACACAGTTAAGCAACTGAGACACATTTTACTCTTCCAAGGGAAAATACACATTCTTTGACTATTGGATTTACTTAAAAAAGTCTTTTTCCTATAGCTATATTCTACTTTTTATAATACAATATTTATTGGATGATACAAGCCAAGACTGAAGAGTGAGTACCTTTCTGTATTGCAGAAGGAATCTGCCAGTCATCACTTCAATTCTTTTATATGATACATTCCTTTTCATGATCATACTTCTATGAGCCAAAGCTTTCTTCATTTTCTTCGGGTTTTTTTTGGAGAAAGCAAACTGTGGCAGTGAACAATATCTTCGTCGTGCAAAAGAAAGGAAAAATAAGGCATAGTGGTGTAACAGATGTAATATGAAACCAATTTCAAAGTGTAAAGCTGTTCAACTGTCCAGATTATATTAAAAAGATATGAATATGGAACTAAAACAAAGCCCACTGGCCTAAGAAAACCAAATTGCAACTGAATACACATGGCTAATTTGGAAAAAATATATCTCTGTTTAAAAACTAATATTAATTTTCCACTACCAGAGTTCCTGTAATATTCCATTTTGTCTATTTATTTCTATGTTTTTATATTATTTTTTACTTAAATAAGCAAAGATTGGAGATCTACCTCTTACAGCTTTGCAGTTGAAAAGACAAATTACACGTAGAAAGACAAAAATCAAAACAGAAAAACATGACAAGAACAGGGTAACAGGAAAAAAAGCTGATGAAAGAGGGGCGACAGGTAGACAGGCAGACAACAGGAAGACAAAGACATAACACAAATTAAAAACATTTAAGCAGCTGGTTAGTTTACAAATGGGGACAATTTATTGGTTTTTTTAACAAATAGACAAACATTGATACTCCAGAAGTTATATAGCTCAAGACTGGTCTCATAAGTTAAGCAGGTTGGTGGTCAGAAATGCAGTGGCAGACGGCCAAAAACCACTCTGGAGCTACAGGAAGCATTTGACTTGCTGAGTCAGCATGGAGACGGCTCCCCAGAGGGGTAAGGGCACCGTGCCAACCCCAACACATGCCTTTGGATGAGCCATCTCCCGATTGCTTACAGCAATTCCAGCTCCCATGACAGTCTCCCCCAGAATTTTTTGGCTCAGTCTAAAGACTTCCAGTGGTAACAGACATAAAAGGGAAATTCTAATTATAACTGTTCAGCATTGGTAATTTGTGACTGAGGAATGATCTGGCATGGAGGGCAAGGAGGGGTTAAACTGGCTGGGAGCAGGAATGCCAGAGACAGAACAGACTCCTTCCAAGGGAGTGAAGTTTCCTTTGGTGATGAGATAAGGAACAGTCTCAGCTTTGTCTTGCAGCTATCCTGGAATGAGAGTGCTCAGGGAGCCAAGCTCAGGGGCAAACTGAGCAGCAGAGCTTCCTGAAGAGTGGATCCACAGCCCGAGGTGCCCCATGCAAATAATCTTGGATTTGGTGCTGTGTACATAAGGAATCTGTTCGTGATGCATCTTTGCAGATTCCATGTAGAACCGCATATTGTGATGGGACTCGGCCCAATGCACCGTTCATTAACATTTTCTTTAATATTTAAGCACAAGGGTGTGCTCAATTCACCTCGAAGGTACCGTAAAATTTCTCCAACAGGTGCCACTAGTGAGCCTTGCTGGAATAGCTGCTCTTGGCCTCAACTCTTCTTTGCCACTCCTTCCAGAGGTTACAGCCCCAGTTGCCAGAGCAGAGCAAAAGGACTGTCCACCTCTGTCCCACCACCCCATCCCAGAGGCAGACGTTTGCTCAGATTTATCCTTGGTGGCATTTTAAGACAAAGAGCCAGGGTCCCATTGAGGCATCAGAGCTCATGATTCCTCAAGCTGTACTTGCCCCAAGACCTTGTGCCCAGGACTGGTTGGATGGGGCTTTGAGAAACCTGATCTAGTGGAAGGTGTTCCTACCTATGGCAGGAGGCTGGAATTATATGATCTTGAAGGTCTTTTCCTACCTAAATCTTTCTGTGATTCTGTGAATATATGAGGGCAGAGACATCTGTCCTTTTGTCTTGCTTCATACCTCATCTAGACATCACCTATATTAGACCACAACCTCAGCCTAGACTAGACTGTATCTAACATAAAGGTACAAAATGTTAATTTAGAGATCCCAGAAGAAAGGAAAAGACACTGAATTCCTGGGAAAGCAGTTAAACAGAAAAAAAATACAGCTACTGTGAAATATACATCTTATTTCTGCTATGCCTACCTAGTCTTTACAGTATGAAAGCAAAGAATATAGACTTTTAAACCCTGAAATACGTATGTCAGAGGTAGGAAAGAACTGTTCAGGTTATTTAAATCCTTTCCAGCAAAATTCCACTAGTGGATTAGGCACAGGAAGAGCACAGTCACTCCTCCCACTTGCTTGTGTAGAGCTCAAATCCACCCCTTCCTTGGCTCTCTTTCCTGTCTCCTAGGAGTGGCTCAGGGTCATGCATGAAGGAGCTTCTTGTCTGCAGGACCTCTTCTTTATCTGTTGGAAAGGCTAGAATGTCTCTAATGAATGAGGAGGACAGGAGAACACCTTGCTGCTCTCACCCTGGACTGTCAGGCTGTGGAGCTGGCTGCTGCTCTCACCTCTGCCCCAGAGCTCTCCTGCAGTGACAAATAACTCCCCTCTTCAGACTCTCCACAAAGCAATTCCTGTGTTTTGCTCATTTTCCATTTGCCACACAGAGGCTCTAGGTCTAATCTGCAGTAGTGTTGGGCACACGCAATCATGTGTGAAGTCAGGAAGGTGGAGATTTAACAAAATATCTCCTGTATTACCACAAACATGACGCATGAGTTTGTAGAACTGAGAGCTCAGAGTAATGCATTAGGAGCATATTCAACTTGAGTGCCTGAATTCCTTGTCTTATTATGACAGAAAATTATGACAGAAAATAAATTATGACAGAAAATAAATGAGCAACTGTTTTCACAGCACTCAGATGTTAGAGTGTTATTTAGAAAGGATGGTGACAACATTAGTATTTCCATCTTCAGAGGGGAGTTTGAATAGCAGACAGGAAATCGGGCATGAAACTGCCAACTGAACAGTGGAAAATCACTCATTGACTGCCATCCACCCCATGGGCTGAGGGTCAAAGTAATGTGTTATAATGCCCTTAAAAGGCAAGATCAAAAAAATATGAACAAGGAATGAGGAAAAAAGTGACCTAGCAGTTTCTGATTTTAAGCACCTTAAGGGGCAAAGCTCCTGTAATGTAATCTCTTCTGCAAAACAGAGATTTATGATGAAATTCTTCTTTCCATATGCAAAGTACAAAAATTTTTGTACAAGAAGTCTAGAGGCACAGTTTAGTGAAATGCAGCCCCACAGTTAATTAAGCTGGTTTGGGCTAAGTTTGTTCTAGAAATACAAACAACATATCTGGACACTCCTTTCACCTGGCTTAGAGCAGAGCCCATTAACTCCCTCCTTACCCCAGGTATGGAACCAGCTTAACACAATTATTCTGCTTCCAGTGCTGACAGGGTGCTATCTTGCACAATTTGTACATGTTTTGAGCAACCACTCAAATAATGTCTCATTGTGGAATGGGTGGAGAGCTTCCTTAGAAACAAAAGCACAACCTGTTTTCAGCTTCAAAGGAGAAATATGAATTTTTCAGTAATAATTATGTATTATTTTATTAAGATTTTTGCAACAGCTGAGACTGATACCAATCAGTGGCTGGTTTTTATTATTCTTTGAAAGCTGGCACTAGACCAGCAAAAAACCCACAAACAGTAGACTGATGATGGAAAATTGCTTGTTTAAATTAGAATACCCATGGGCAAGTGTGATAAAGTCTAATAACTTGGGTATTGTTCCACTTCTTTCAAACAATAGATGCACATACCTCAGGAATTAATCCAGATCCATTTATTTGGACAATTCACCTCTGACTCCTTAGAGCTCCCCAGCCTCAGTGGAGTTCTTAGGAAGATATGGCCTGACCCTTCTTCTGCTCCCCTCCAAACCCCAGGACACAGAAGTATCTCCCTTGTCCCAGGTGCTCAGTTCATGTCATAGAGAGAAGGTGGCATGTGCCACTCCCAAGATTTGGTTCCCCTGGGAAGGAAATGAGGCTCGACCAGTAGCTGGAAGTAGTCTCTAGTCTGTGTGTTTGAAGGATGAGGATCCTGAGATGTGCCAAACTGGTTGCACAGATTAGACATACCCATTTTCCAGCAATTATCTTTCTGGTTTATTGTGCTTTGTTCCTATATTTAAATAAACAATTTTGAGAACGCTTTTCAGTACAAAAGTGTAATCTTTCTCCAATAGCTGTTCTTAAGCAAGAAGAAACAGCCTTATGCAGTTTCTCAAAATCTTGATTGAAATCCTGTTTCACAATACACTGGGAGACGAGGATGGTTGAGATTCACTTTTGATACCAAGGTGGATGTCCTGCAGGTGGACGTGGTGCCAGAGCTACTGCCCATAACCTGGACTTTGCTTGCTCTTAGATTACCTATCTGTGATAATGCACACATGGTATGCTCAACAAGTAATAAACCATTGGAACCAAGTGTTTGGGCTAGGACATCATCACAAAGAAAATGGACATCTGTTAAGTCTCATGGGTAAAATCAAGAAGGGTGCATTGACATTGCAAGTCTGATACCCACTGGAAAAGGCTACTCCCTGGATTATAGCAGGTTGTCTTGAAAGACCACAAAGAGATAAAATAATGCAGAAAACAGCAAATAACAACCTAGCTTTCTGGAGAGAAGAAATGTCTTTGCAATGAGAGAGAAGCGTTCAACATCAAACCAAAAGAAAACACCACCCTCCAGCTGCCAGCACTGGCACCCAGCAGAATTGCACTGGAAAACTGTGGATCACACCTGCAATTTCCATGCTACATGAACACTACGGTGCTCTTCATTCTACAGGGTGTGTCAAGGGCTTCACTGCACTGAGCTCATTTCAGGATGAAGAGTGGCACACTTTGTCTGAGCAGAATTTTAAAACTTTCACTGCACCTATGTTAAAATCTCCTTTTGCTACATAGAAAATTTAGCACTTCTAAAGCAATAATCATCTGTCATTATTAAACCAGAGCTAGAGTCCCTCCCTTCCTCCTGGCCGGAAGAAGACACATAACACAGAACTGTTGTGAACTTATATCCCAAGCTGAAGATTTCACTTCATACGTATTTAATGACCTGTAGTTGCATGACTCAGCAGTCAATGGTTCAGGTAGTGGCATGCAAGAAAGTTCCAGGTCTGGCTGACTGTTGGACATAGAAATAGCCAAAAAGTTGCTGTTCCTCTGCATTCAGCACTGCTGTGCCTGCTACTCCAGTTCCTGTGGTTCTCACCAAAGATGCTGGCAACTGGAGAGAATCAAGAACTGGAAAATATACTGCAACAACAACAGAAATATATATATATATATATATATTGCAACAAAATTTCTGTTTAGTTTAACTAAGGTTATGATTGTGCAGGCAGCTTAAATGATGAAATAGCCAGTTAGTACCAGAATGAAGTGAAAAAACCTTCCCTCTCATTCCTGTTTCTCCTTCTGCTTCCTCCTTTCTTCTGTTTCCAGACACAAACTCCCTTTCTCTGGCTCATGCTTGTGCTTGAGAGAGCCTTTTATTGCTAGTATGGCTCACCAACCAGCAGAAAAGCACTCACGTTTTTTGATGGATTTGATTTCTCCTGAGGCAATGAGTTGGGCTTTCTCCCAGAAGAGCTCAGCAACTGCTGGGACTGGCTGAAGGCAGGAGAAAGAGGCTGTAGGTGGGAGCAGACCTCTTTCCTAGGCACTGGAGGACTGCTCAACTCCTCTACTGAAAGCTCTGGCTTCTTAGGTGAAGAGAAGCTCTAGGGCACTCAGCACATTGAATTATCTGTATGATGAACAAGATTTGACAGCAGGCAAAGAATTGTAATGAAGAAGGAAAGACTGAAAATTGATGCTAGAGAAGTTCATACTCTAAATTAGGCAAAGGGGGTTAATTATGGTAATTGACTTATGAAAGCCTCTTTCCGAGCTTGTTTTGGGATTTCTCTGTTGCTGGTACACTTTGCATCATGGTTTCTTCAGGGGAGCCTCTCCAGGATAAAAGCTCTGATGCCTGCCCTTGGGAGAAAGCTCAGGCAGGTGCTGGACCGTGGGACAGGTGATGTGGTCACTCTGATGTGTCATAGCTCGCCCACCCACGGCAGACATGCAAAACAAGGCAGACACATGGCCTTTGGTGGAGAGTGCTTTATTACAGCAGAAAAAAATAAAAAATTGTACATTTTCTCCATGAAGATGACAGCTATCAACCAAAAAAGGCACAGGAATGAGTCTAAGGCCCTACAAAAACAAAGAAATCTCAGGGGGAGGTTGGGAGGGGACCTCATCACTCCCTACCGTTCCCTGACTGGAGGCTGCGCTGGGGTGGTGCCGGTGTCATCTGTCTTCACTCTTCTGGAGTGAGGGGACCAGAGCAAATGGCCTTAAACTGAAACAGGGCAAGACTCAGAGCAAGGATTATAGAAACTTTTTCACTGTGAGAGTGGTCAGACACTGGAATTGGTTGTTCAGGGAGGTGGGTGGTGGAGTCACCATCCCCGGAGGTGTCAAGAGGCGTCTGGATCTGGCGCTGGCTGATGTGGTTCAGCGGTTACAGCGGTACAGCCAGGTGGACGGACGCACTGGATGACGCTGAAGCTTTCTTCCAACCTTGACGATTCCAAGACTCTACGCGAAACAAGCGGCCAGAGGGGAGGAAAGCCACCGCCACCCAGCTCGTTCCCGTCCGCCCCTCAGCCGCCGGCCCCGGCCCCTTCCCCGCCGCCGCCGGAGCATGCGCGGGGCCGGGCCAGCTCCGCCGCCGCCCCCGCTCCGCGCATAGCGGCGCTGCCGGGATCCCGAGGAGCCGCCGCCGCCGACCCTCTCCGTACTGCGG
>VZTB01014636.1:234216-300397 GCA_013397245.1 Thryothorus ludovicianus | reverse complement strand
AAAAAAAAAAAAAAAAGCACTGGCTTTCTTATATTTCATGGTAATGACCAGTTCTCACAGTACATCCAAGATTATCACCTTTGTGCCAGGCCCTTTATGTGTAAGAATATTGATAGTTTTATTATTAGACATGAAGAGGACTAAAAAATATCTGTGAAACAAAATAATGAGCAACACGTTAATGGATTAAAAACTCTAAGTTTGATGTGGATGTATTTCACAAGGCATTTCTTTACTTTCTTCAGCATTTTACCTTTTCCTGAACCTAACCTGCATTCCTTCCTGGTTTAAACAACTGCAAAGAGTTTAAAGGTGTTTTAAGGTGGCTGCTACTTCTGCCCTTGCAGTTTTCATTGGGGAGCAATCAAGCAAACTGCAAGAACAGCTTCTTAACTCTCTTGTGCTACCCCAAAATGCAGTGCCTTGTCTCCTCTGTGTTTTTATGTGTGGGGTGGGGTTTTTGAGGTTGTGGGTGCTATGTTGGGATTTCTCCTTGTCACGTCCACCCACTCCATTCTTCTTATGTAACCACAGTCCTTTATCTACAGTCTGCTAATGCTGTACTATAATTGAGTAGCCTGGAGCCAAGAATGTGCTCCTTTGGCCTTTTATTGACCAACTGCTAGAGTTTATATATTACAGTTGAAAATTATCATAAATGTAATCAGTAAGCTGTTCCATTTTCACTGATACTTTTCATAGAATCAATGAATAGTTTGGGTAAAAATCCTCTGCAGCAAGCAGGCACATACTTCACTCCATCACTTTGCTCAGAGCCTTGTCCAACCTGGCCTTGAATGTCTTCAAGAATGGGGCATCTAGCACCTCTCTGGACAATCTGTTCCAGTGCTTCACCACCCTCGTTTTAAAGAATTTCTTTCTCATTTCTGATCCAAATCTAACACTCTCTTAGTTTAAAACCTTTTCCCCTTGTCCTGTCGCAAGAGGCCCTGCTAAAAGGTCTGTCACCATCTTTCTTATAAGCCCCCTTTAGTACTGGAAGGCTGCTGTAAGGTCTCCCCAGAGCCTTCTCCAGGCTAAACAGCCCCAGCTCTCTCAGCCTTTTCTCATAGGAGAGATGTTCACTCTTCTGATTGCTTCTGTGATCATTTCCTCAGGACCTGCTCCAGCAGGTTCATGTCTTTCCTGTGCTGGGGATCCCAGAGCTGGGCACAGTGCTCCAGGTAGGGTCCACAAGGGTCGAGTAGAGGGGCAGAATGACCCCCCTTGACCTGCTGGCATCAAAGGCTAAATTATTTCCTTCTTCTCAAAAATGCATTATAAAAATGCTGTCTCTTTAAATAAGTCTGAGAGCATTCTTAGGAGAAGAGGGGGCTGAAAGATGTCTATCTGCAGTGAGTGAGTAAGATTCAAGTGACTGCTGGCTAAAACAAACAGACTTGTTACATTAAATATTATTCTAACCTGCTCTTTTTGTCCATCATTTGAGTTGGAGCCTGTGCTTCTAGATACACGTGATATTGCTAAATAATGACTCATTCTTGCTGTGAAATCTTTTTTTAAAGACAACTTCCTGGAGTGTACAGGACTGAGGAGTCTTCTATTTTTAAGCATTTCCTTAATCCTATGAAGCAATTTGAGTGTCATGTTGTGTTAGAAAATTTATGTGTCCTGTTCAGCATAATGTTTCACTGTGCTTTGAGTACTTCCTCCCCCTGCTCCCCCAACTTTGACAGTCCACCTCAGGAAAGTTACAGGGATAGCTATTTCCATCATGCTTAGGAGGCCTCTCTAAGGCTGTATTTTTCACTGATCATGAACACACAAGGCCAAAAAATAGAGCTGAGCTATTGAGAAGGAAGGAAACTGACTCACAAATATAAGAGAACTTAATAAAGTAAGTCAGTCAGCAATACAGAAATAAAACTTAATGTATTCACTGTAGTGGCAAGTGCTGTAGAAAAATCATCTTGGAAAGTCTGTTCCTTTCAGAAGATATTATACTAGTAGCACTGGATTGTGTGGAACTTGACACCTGAAAAGAACTATGGATCTTACTAATCATGTCTGTAAATGGTGTGAAGAAGTAAAACTGAAAAAAGTAATTGCACAACACTCTGCTAAAGGTTGTACCTTAAAACTTAGTTATGAGTTTTGTTGGACAAAGGTAATGTTTCCTTTAAGGCTTTTTAACTTGCTTGATGATGTAAATAGAACATGTTGACAGGAAAACCTTTCTGCATTATCACTGTAGCTTTGTCTCTGAGGGAGATGCTAGCTGCTCTGCCAAAGTGGTTTTGATAATATTACAGCATGTTATATTGAAGCTATTTATTTCACATAAAAAGCTTGACTTCGTTACTTCAAGATGAATAGTAATTAGCATGTACATGAAAAAAGAAACTACTGATTCTCCTGTCTGCATAATTGAGGTTTTTTTCCTTATGCAAGATAACATATGTGAGTTTCTTTGCTTTTAGGCTCAGACTGCCTTTTCTTCAAATCCAGCTAATCCAGCAATCTTGTCTGAAGCTTCTGCTCCAATTCCTTGTGATGGAGGTAAGCTCATGTACTGCATAGTATCCTAATGTTGTGGAAAGCAGTTATGAAATCCTAGAGTTAACAGTACAGTCAAAAATAGCTATAAATATGTTACCCTATTTACAAAGAGAAATAAATGTTAGCCTGTTTACATTTCCATTTTGGAAATGCCAACACTCACCTTGGTAAGGCGCTATAGGAGTGAAAAAACAGGGTTTGCTTATAAAAGGAAGCTGTGGCAAGCAGTCACCGTGCTCTTTTTGCAACCTTTTCCAAGTGAGCCTAGCATAACAAGATTTGATGTTGGTTCCTTTGGGCTCTGTTAGCTCTTACCTCAGACACTTAGTTGTCCTTATTTATCACATATGTATTTGTAAGCTTTGGAGGATGGTGTGAGTCTTTCCTCTACACGAGTGTCGCTGTGGGACACACAAGGACACACACGGACACTTTCTCTTGAGAAGGGTAAAAACTATTTATTAAAACATCTGACTCTATATATAGTATTTCCACACAGACCAGAGATTAGAGAAGAAGGCTGACACCTCTCCCATCTTGTTGGTCAAGACAACTGTTCATCAGTTGCTCTTCATACCAAGAGAAAGCATATAAACAACCTCCTCTTATCAAAACAGCCTTCTGATAGCAACACCCATGTGTGTGAGAAAGAACTAAGAACTATGAAAAACATCGAGTTAGAAAGTGCCTCAGGAAACTTGAAAAATCAGAGTAACACACGAGAGCTTGCTTTGGGACAAAGACAAATCTCTGTCAACAAGAGAAGTGCCAGGAAGCTGGAACTTAATCTTATTGTGCAATCATAAAACATAAAGCAGATTTTGTAATCAGATCTGTGATGGGAAATCCATCAGATTTAAAGCTAAATGATTTGTACTTGTACTTTTTTCCTTCTTTTGTCCCGTGCACAGGTATGTTTGAGGTTAGAGCTCTGCTTTAGTAAATCACTCTTGGTCTAAAAGGCCTAAAGCCTCTAATCAGCAAGACCAGCAGCAGGGCTGAAATGGTGTTCAGGCATGCTAGTGGATCAGATATTAAAGGCTGGTGGATGGAACTTTGTCTCTAGCTCTCCTCTGGGAGCTTCTGTGTCTGCAATGGCTTTCAGGTGGGAGTTTGCATAGCTCTCCAGGGTTGCCTCTGCTAGATCCTATCTGGATTAGGTATTAATATGGCCCAACCTCACCAGACCAGATCTGAGTTTGCTTCAGCAGTCTTGGCAGCATAGCTTGAATTCTCCTGCATGTATTTGGCCAGCAGGAACCCAAACATAATTTTGACATCAGTTTGTGTGTGAATTGCTCTGGAATACTGTGGCTGAAGAGTGATTAATCATTCAATATATCCCAAATGAAAGAAGGCCTTACATCATCTATAGGATGTGCCAGACCCACTGGAAATGCTTCTGTCCTTACAGAAACTGGAGGCTATACAACATCAAGAGATTTTGTGTTCTGTTATGTGTTCCATTATTTGGAGCACTCTCTATTTTAAATGAGAATGTAATTAAGGCAGCAGAGATGCATCCTGTGTTCTGATGTTAGTAAAGAACAGAAGAATTGGGTAGCTGCAGAAACCTAGTGCTGTGTATAAATCCTAGGGCCTTGAAAAAGCAAGCAAAAATAGGAAATTTATTCATCAAAAGCTTTTTAATCAATATTGATGAAGCTATAAGCTTGTAGATTAGTCCAGAAACATGATCAGACAGCTCTCATGCAAAGCAGGGTATTAAAGAGCAAAAAAATCTCTTGTTTATACTGGCATTCACCTTGCAATGACCTTTGCTCCTTCCCAGAACAGTTACTTTCCGTTGCTGGCTAGACATGGATTCTTATAATAGCTGTTTTTATACATTTATACCCATAAATGAACACTAGAAACCTAAGCCTTGTGTACTGGGGAGTTTGGTTGCTTCCAAAGCCCTCCTTTGCACTGCCTCTCTCTCCAAGCAGCTTTTTCTGTCCTCACTCATTTAGTGAGAATGTCAGCAGCACTCTTAAGAGCTCTCATAACTGGCACTTGTGAAATGGCACTAGTTAATGATCTGTGGAATGTCAAGAGCAATATCAGGTTTATTTTCCAGAGCTGTTCAGCTCAAGGTCTGACAAATCTGTCAGTTCAACTTCCTTTCCTCCCACCCCTTGTGCCTGCCTCCGCTTGGGTACAGAGGGATATTTTAAAGGCTGTGTGTGTTTTGCCTTGTTGAGAGGCATGTATGCAGCCCCTTCAGTTTGAAGCTGTGAGAAAATGACAGGCACATTCCCATGAAGACTCAAAGCAGACTGTAATGTGAACCTTAGAACCAGGAGACTTCTGCATAAACCTTCCCATGCCTTGGATCTGGAATATCCTTGGCACAAATGCCTCTCGTGAGTGCTGGCTTGAACTTGGTAGAGTCTGTGTGTGTGATCTTCAGCACACCTGGTTTGGGGATGGGGAGGAGGGTAGTTCTCCACTAACTGCCCTCATGGAATGCAGCACAGTGTTAGTTTTGGAACATGTCACCATGTGTCTATTGTTTGTGTTATAAAGGGTGAATAGAGTAATTGAAACTGAAAGTTCTCTCTAAGTTCTTTATTGCAGAAGTGCTACTTGTCTGGTAAACCAGGCCAGAATAACAATTCTGATTCAAGTGGGTCTTCTGTCATAATTTTCCAGTTAAATAATTACAATGGCACAAGATTTGTTGAAGTAATTGTGCATGTAAAAGTAGTTAACTGCTCCTTCTGTTAAACCAGCAGTTGTATTGATTTTTGTTTTGTTTTTGTCCTGTAGGCTTGTACCCCAGATTGTATCCAGAACTTTCTCAGTATATGGGCCTGAGCCTCAATGAGGAAGAGGTGCAGAGAAACTTGGCAATGGCAGCAGCTGCTCCACCACAGGGTGTAGGTACCACTCAAGCATATTCTAGAAAACAAAAGTGTAAAGACTAAATGTGTATCTCTCATTCTAGAGAGCAGATTATTTGCCTTAAGTACCATACTTGACTGAGAAGTGAATTATTTAAGTAGCAATGCCTATTTTAGTCTGTTCTGAAATGAGAACAGAAATGGACTGAGCAGTCCATTTCCAATGTTGGGTGGGGGTGGCTTATTTTATGTGTTGTTTTTTTAAAAATCACTTCATACAAACTGACATACAGCTATTCTTAAAAGTTGAAACTAAGTTGTCTGGCTGTTTTGTTTTAATCAGCAACTGGTAACACGACCTTCTACTAATTACATGGTAGCTCCAGTGACTGGAAATGATATTGGAATTCGCAGAGCGGAAATTAAGCAAGGCATCCGTGAAGCAATTCTGTGTAAAGATCAAGATGGCAGAATTGGGCTTCGCCTTAAGTCTGTTGATAATGTAAGTGTAGAAGTTGCTTTTGCCTCTAGAGATTTTACTGTTGGACTGTGTTAGTTGTGGTTTGTATGTGGTCACAAAATAGTCTTCTGTATAATGGTTTCCAGAATTTTCAAGTCCGTCATTAGACTTGTAACTGGGTTTCCAGCTCTGGATTAGGATCTGAATTTACGGGTGTAGTTTAATGCTATTTGTTTTGTGTAGAATAGTGTAAGATGTTGTCTGGGTGATAATAGGACGGCGGACGGAGACGAGAGATCTCTATAAGCTGAATCCTAGAACTTAAGTTTTATTACAGAAGGTAGGGGGTAAGCGAGGACCCTGCTTAGAGCTGCCCGCCATAGCTCAGAGCAGGCCNCAAGAGGGGGTTACTCTCAGCCGGACATACCAGCCTTCCAGCTGCTTAGCAACTAAGGTTTGGTATGTCGAAGGTTGCCTTCATTTCAATCTCACTTATAGTTTCTACAATTTTAAAGTCTTCCGTGAAGCAATCATATTTGCAAGGCTTTCCTGTTTCATCCTTCCCAACAGTTTTGTAAGACCTGAAAAATGCAAACAATATTTTTTGTTTGAGTTTAGAGTGTGAACTTGTCCTTGCATGGTTGTTGTGATACTTTTTATCAGTTATCTTTTTTTATCTTGCCTTTACTTTTGTGGAAACACTGGGCAGTACTTAATGTTCAGCAGTGTGCAGAGAGCTGCCCACAGCTTAGAAGTATCTCATTTTTTATTAAAGACATTTAAGCTATTTAAGCTGTTTAATCTGAATTTTTAAAAAAAAAAATGTACTGAAGGTAGCATGTAGGGTTAAAATACTTTTCTGTAGTTCTTCTAATGCAGAAAATGGAATTTTCTTAGAGTAGCATGGGGTGGTGGTGGTGTTTTTTAAACATATTTCCCTCCCAAAGATTCATATAATTTGCTTTAATATGCTTTACTTTGTTTTTAAGGGTAGTTTCACTAGAAATAGTTTTGTAACAACTGTTAAAACCGAACCTGTTGCTTAAGACTTTAACGATATGCTCACATATTTTTCTATTTTTAATATTTAGAGATCTAGACAGATTTGCTTGGTTTTGAACTTTGTTCTAGCATTAATTATCTGTCAGATTTTAAAATACATCTAGAAACAGACTGGAATTTCAGAAGTGTCCCTTAAGAAATAATTAGCAAGTCCTTCTGTCTTGTTTGTTTGGCTGATACTGTGTAGAATGGTAAACTTCAGGGGCTGTGTGTTCTGTGACTGGTCTTTGTCATTAAGCAAGAACTTCACCTTCTCTTCCCCTCCCTTTTTTTTCCTCTTTTGCAGGGTATATTTGTCCAGTTAGTTCAGGCAAACTCTCCAGCATCCCTTGCTGGTCTGCGGTTTGGGGACCAAGTTCTGCAGATCAACGGTGAAAACTGTGCAGGATGGAGTTCTGATAAAGCACATAAAGTTCTGAAACAGGCTTCTGCAGAAAGGATTTCAATGATCATTCGGGACAGGTAAAGCCAGCTGCAGATGTGGATTTGCCATTATCCATCTCTAAGTAATTTTAAGGAGTTTTGGGTCTCCCCTTGCTTGAGCAGGTTTAACTAAACCTATTTGTCCATGTACTTCAGTAGTAAAGATCTTCAGAAATGTTCCCTTTTGTGGGGAACAATCAGAATGGTTCCAAACTTGTAAACTTCTTGGGCATGATGAGGTGTAACATTTTTCCAAGATAAACTAGTGAGTGAGAGATGGCACAAGTTAAATTTAAACTCTGAATTGAAGAGTTCTGTGCTCTTTTTCAGATATAATTTTTTTCATTTAGTATAAGTGAAAGTCAACAATAAAAGATAGTAACAAAATGTATGCTGTATTAATTAATGCATTTGCATTTTTATTTTATGTAGCATGATAACTTTTCTTGTGAACTATGTTGCTTACACAGGAATTAATGCCAGTTTTACTCAAAGCATGCTTGATGACCCAATATTTTTTTTAAACAATGATCTTGTAGCTAATTGCATGTAATAACAACAGGTCAGATTCAACATAAGGTCTGTAGGCTGCAAGAAGACAGATGATACTTCATGTGACTAAGTATATGCCTCAAAGCTTTTTCCATATTCCTTCTTGCTTAAGAACCAAGCCTGACTCAGTGGAGGGCAGCTGCTTTGGTAGGGCAATTACTTCAAACATTGAATTAAAATACTGTGGCAGTAGATTCCCTGCTCTGTCTACCACTTCTGTGCCCAACATGCTACCCCCTTCCTATTTCTACTGCCTTTTTAAGACACAATTTAAAGTTTTATTGTCCCCAAAGGAGTAGAAATGTTGGGGAAGCCTTGTACTCTCAGAATCCTGTAGTCTGCCTGCAGTTGTCAAAACTGCCTGTGCTGTTTTATTGACCTTGTAAGGTTTGTAGAGAACTTGATTTTTAATGGATGTTTGTTTGGTTGGGGTGTTGGGTGGGTGGATGTTGTATGGGATTTTTGTATTGTTATTAATCCAGATGGTGAAATATCTGTAGAAAAGGGAAAACATGTAAGGTTTATAAACAAGTATATTTTAATATAACAATATTAACAAAATGAAGTTAAACCCAATAACTTTTCATTGTAGAAAACATATGGATCCCATATGGAGTACAATTACTTTTTATAAGCTAAAGATGCTAAGATAGTATATGGTTTTTTCTGTGGTTTAGTAGACTGAAGACCTTGCTTTGTATTTTAAATGTCTTTTTAGACCTTTTGAACGGATTATTACCATGCATAAGGACAGCACAGGGCATGTTGGTTTCATATTCAAGAATGGAAAAATAACCTCAATAGTGAAAGACAGTTCTGCTGCAAGAAATGGACTTCTGACAGAGCACAACATCTGTGAAATTAATGGCCAGAATGTAATTGGGTTGAAGGTAAAATAACTACTGGGGGGGTGTGGTGTGGATAGCTGTGAGCTGTTTGTTTGTATAGTGTGATCTGGAGAGAGAGAAAAGGTGATATATTGTTTAGTGTTCATAAAAACTTCAGTCATGATGTAATTTGACTGGAGGGACACAGATGTTTTGGGCTTCTATGCAGGTTTTTTTTACTGGTTCTCAGGGTAGCTCATTTCATCCTCTCTGCCTCTCCCTGGCAAGGCTGGCTCTCTGTTTTTATCTGTAGTCCAGCCTTGCTGGTAAAATGAAGGGTAAGCGTCTTCCTTCCAACCTGCATCAAATTTTAGCAGGAATTGCATATGATGTCTGTGTCCCTTCTCTAGTCAGTTCATGCAAGATACTCATAACCAAACATCTGTAAAGTGGTGTTGCAGTTTCAGTGGTTTGTCCTGAAGGTTGAGTGCTCCAAACAAGGAGATGGGGGAGGTCTCAAAGCCATGTGAAATGTGTCTAGAAAAAGCTCCTGAACTGCTGCTTTCTCAGTCAACTTGAGTTGCTCATAGGACTTTTTGTTTACTAACAGGACTCGCAGGTTGCAGACATCTTGGCAACAGCTGGAAATGTAGTGACCATCACTGTCATGCCTTCCAGTATTTATGATTATATAATAAAGAGGTAGGTAATACAAAGCAGCTGTGGTGTTGATTATAATCAAGTGGACAGTGGCTATAAAGTGTACTCACAATAAGACCTAATTACAAACTTCACTTGAAGACTCAAGGGGGGCTGGGGGTCCCTGAAAATTTGTTTAATCTGATGTTTTGGTCAAATTGGTGTGTGTTTGTACTGTACCTAACATATTCTGTGTTTGTGATGATCCCTTGCTTTTTACTCTCTGGAGGAAACCTTTTCTAAACTTCTTTTGACCAAGCCTGAACTTCTGAGAATGGGATCCTACAAGTATTTGTTACCTGTTATAGTGCAACTAATTCCTGTGGCATAAAAGTGACTCTTGGCAGGATAGTTTTGGGTTTCTTCCTAATCCTTTGACAACAATGGCTTTCTACAACTAAATCTGTCCTGCAAAAATATATTTGAAGTTGGTAGACATTAATAATGCTTCAGATATAACTGAGTCTTTTATTATTTTTATTTTTTTTAAACCCCCTTGGCTTGGTATCCTCTTTCTACAAAGCAGTTTTCAGTCTAACAGCCACCTTTCCCTCTGCTCTCCTTGCACACATGTCCATACTCTAAGAGATACCAACGACACAGCTCAGGTGCTAATAGAAATGTTGAGTATTGTGGGCTTCTCTTTCATCTGAGGGTGCAGTTTGGTGCAGTTGTCTGTGGCAACTTGTCAGAATAGTGGAGTGAAAGTCCAGCTTCTGGTTTGTATTAAAGGGCTGACAATGACATTATTACTGTGAGCAGAAGCTTGAGTTGTTTTCTGTTGTTGTCTCACAAACCTGAATGCCTTTTCCTTTTCCTTAGGATGGCAACTAGCATCATGAAGAGCCTGATGGATCACTCTATTCCTGAAGTCTAAACTTGCACCATGGATATGTGTACATATATATAATGATGATTCCACTAAATTTGGGCTATTATACTCAGTGATCTCTTTCTTCTGCACATGAGCCTTTCTGGAGGCTGAAAGAAGATATGCTGCATCAAGCATTTGCATCTATAATGGCTGGGAATGTCACCGTTCAACATATCTCGTGTATTCACACACTGCAAAACTTGCAGCCTTACATGCTTGACAAATGTGAAATTCCAGTTGTGTTATGACTTCTTTTTGTAGGTCTTCTATTTAGCTTACTACTTCTATAAGCCATTGCAGCTACAGGAACCAGGTATCACTTGCAAAGCTACCTGTTGTTACCCAGGACAATGCTGTGCTTTGTATGTCTAAGACAAATGAGTATTTTTACTGCTTTTTGTTTGCAAGAGTAGGTTTGAAATACTGTATTAGAAGTTAGGCTAGTATTAGTTAATTTTTTGTTCTAGTAAATACTGTTTACACAGAAATGCCACCTAGCTGAATATAGCTCAAGGCATCAGTCAGTAAGTGTTAATTAAAGTAGTGTACAGATACTCAAATCTTTTTATTACTTGTTATACGAATGGTAACTAATATGCTTATCTCTCGCCTTAACCATGTTCTTTTAAGGATTCAGACATAACCAAATAAATGACCAAAACTTTACATCCTGTGTGTGTACGTACTTCAGATGAGCTAAAACAGGCTTGTTTTATTGAGGTCAGTTTAAGCCAATGACTGATAGGAAATGCAGTGTAAAATATTTTAAAAAGCTTAATTGATTTAACATTGAAATGTTTTAGAAGGGTAGCCCTGGGGTACTTTAAATAAGATGTGTTTAATGGAAAAAAATTTTCACTGTGAGGGTGGTAAGGCAGTGGAATGGGTTGCCCAGAGAAGCTGTGGGTGCCTCCATCCCTCAAAGTTTTGGCCAGGCTGGATGGGACCCCAGGAGCCTGGTCAAGTGGAAGGTGTCCCTGCCCATGGCTGGGAGTTGGAAACGAAGTGATCTTTAAATCCCTTCCAACCCAAGCCCTCTTATGATTCTAACTCTCTTTATCCCTTAAGCTTAACATATGGAATAGCAGCCAGTGACTGTTCTACAAGATGTACTAATTGTAGAGTTGCAATTTCACTGTAAAACTGCCTGCAGCTTGCTGAATGTGCTGGGTGTGGCTGGGATGAAGTTAATTTTCTTGTGGGAGCAGGGATGGGGCTCTGTTGGAGGGCTGTGACCAAAGCAGGGCTGATAACAGCAGGGTGTTTGCGTGGCTGTGTGTGCACAGTGTCAAAGCCTCTCCTGCTTCTCACTCTGTCCCCTGCCCCAGGGAGCAGGGGGCTGAGCAGGAACACAGCTGGGACCACTGACTCAAACTGGCCAAAGGAAAATTCAACACCATTTGACATTATGCTCAGCAATAATTAGAGTGAATCTTTCCAAGGCAGTTGTTGTCTGGGCATCAGTCTGCTAGGGGAAGAGGGGAATAATTACCTTTGCATCACTTTTTTTTCTTCCCCACTTTATCTTTTCCCTTCGCTTAGTTCTCCCATTTATTGCATATTTCAAGCTATTTCATAGCTTTTGTCCTTTTGAGTCTCTGGCCCCTCTTGCTGTGGGGCAGGGTGAGTGAGGGGCTCAGCTGATCATTGGGATCAACCCACCACAGCAGGTCAGAGACATGTTCAGCTGAGACTTGAAGTTCAGTGATTCCCCTTTTAGTATTTTATTCCCCCTCTGCTCTGTTCCAGGTTTCAGCAGTGAAATCTAGGATTACTGAACTTCAGTTTTCCTTAGCTGGCAGCAGAATGAAGTCAAAGCAAAGAACTTCAGTTCAGCGGAGGTATTATTTTGTTAAGATACATTTGGGGAATCAGTTTAGCTATTCCTTCAGAACTTGGATCCAAAATTGGTCTGGGGGTGGTGGCATCTTAATTACTCTTTTGCTTGTCCATTTAAGGAACATACACTGCAAGAGATTATAAGAGTTCACACCAAAAAGAAAACCAAACACTTCAGAGCTTGGCAATCTGCAATAAACAGTCTCATCTGCCACTTCCTCATTAGCATGTGTAGCTAATTGTAGCTTTTCCTGTTTGTAGGAAAAGCAGGGTTGGGTGACCTGCCCTTCCAGAGGGGATTGAAGTTCAGCAGTCAAGAAAAGTCTTGTTCTGTAGCTTGCTGTTTCTCAAATGAATTTCTCAGTTATGGTAATCCAGAGAAAACCATTACAGCACTGGAGAGGTGATCAAATTCATGCTGCAAGCCAGTTTAATGGGGCTGTTTGGTTACTAAATGATGTGTCTCTGCAACCACTGTGGCAAGCCTACCCTGGCAGTAATTGGTGGCTTCATGTAGCATTGGTATAATTCAGCCTCACAGGCCTAGCCCTTGTGCTTGCAGTCATCTCTAAGGGCTCTGCCAAGCTCCTTTGCTTGGCTGTGAAATCCCTGGAGCCCAGACACTGATCTCTGCTTCTAACCAGTGTTTTTACTTAGGAGCAGATGAGTCAGCAAGGGCTGATTATAGATCTAGCTGGGCTTTAAAACTCTTTGTTTACAGCTTAACAAGTGGCATTTGGTTACTTAAATCTTACGACTCCTTACCAAGAAAATAAACTAAAAAAAGGATAAAAAACTAAAACTGAAAAAAAAAAAAGTAAACCAAGACAACACTATGTTGGGGAAAGTAAAATGACAATACATACTTTTTTTTGTTATCAACCAGATTGCTGGAATTACTGGGGCAAGCCAGTGGTAGAATGTCAGTACAAGAACTTCCAGCTATAGCAGACAGCAACCAGAAGTAAAAGAATAATCAGAAAGCTCTTGTTTTAAGGCAGACATTAGCTAGCATTGAAGAGTAACTTAAGGTTGAATGCATATACATACTTCCTTGCAATTTCTGTGAATTTATCCAGTCAACAGAGTTAACTTGACTGTTTTTTCCCCTTTAAAAAGCTATGGTTACTTTAGGCAATGGAGCAGGGGGTGAGTGCTCTGTTTTGTGAGCACGCATTACAGCAGCAGGTAAACCTCAGCTGCCCTCAAGAGCAATGCATACCATGCATCCATATTTAACTGAAAGGGTGTAGTCTGAGGTAGTTTGACCCTGATGTTCTGCTCCTCAGTTCTGAGTTATTTTCATCTGGTTTAGCTCAGCAGGAGGCCCCCTAGTGACAAAGGACAATCCAGAATTCACCCAAGCCCTTTCCAGGCAAGTGTAGAAAAATCACATTCTATCACATTGGCCTATGCACAGATGTGTTTGGGAAATAAATTTAAAGGTGAAGAAACAGGGCAGACACCAAACATTCTCCTGCAAGATTAAGACTGGTACAGCAGGTGTGCATGGTATGGCTTAGCCTTTTGCCATATGTGGCTACATCACACACATTCACTGATTACACAAAAATCCAGTTCTCTGCTAAGCCAAGTGAGCAGTACAGCTGAAATAAATACCACTTCGGTTTAATACTCTTACCTTACTAAAAAATAAGCTCCCCTTCCAGCATAAAGGAAGATTGGGGGAATGAAAGAACAGTGCCTAAACATAAGCTGATTGTTTTACAATCCCAAGAAACAACTGTGCCTTGGAATAGGCATTGAGTGTCAAACCCAAGGCAGCATCTGTGACAGAACAGAGTTTAGAAGAACACTTGCAGAAGGGAAGACCAGCAGAGAAATAAACATCTCTTCAGTCATACTCAGGCAGCATTGCAAATGCAAATGCTTATTGCTGTAAATAAACCATTTAACTACTATTTGAAGTCTCACTTCAGAACAGCTCCACCCAGGAAGATACCTTGAAGTCCTGCAGAGAAAGTAATCCTTGTGCAACACTGCTTTGTTCCTGGGTTCAGACAGTGGGGGGACTGGATAAACTCAGGAACTGTAGCTCTGTTTAAAAGCTGTATTGAAATTTCATCCCAAAAGTGATTGGAGTTAAAGAAGGTTGAGAACCAAACAAAACATGAAAATGCTGAAGATTACTAAGAGGAGGACAGTAATCTAAATGAGGAAAAGAAGGAGTGATAGCCTTTTATGCTCCAACTTCAGGCACAGGATTAGGGGACTATTTATCCCAACACATGTATATGCAGCTGGTCTGTTAGGAGAAAATTTTACGCTTGTCTTCTTTTCAAATTAATACATTAATGCTGTTTTTGAGTAGGAAAGAGCAAGAGAGAATTTGTTCTTATTGTGCTCTATGCCTTTGCATATAGCCACAGCTAAGGACTATCCAGGAGCCCAGACTGGGCACTCAGAACAGCAGCTGCTGTGGTGTTCAGAGCAGCATTTACACTCACTAAGAACAAAGGTTCACTGCACACGACATGATAGCATTAAGCTGCACACACCCTAAAAGGCTTAAATTAAGAATGCAAATGCTGCTTCTTTCAAAGCAGTTTAAACAGCAAGCTGTGAGATATTCCATGTAAATCAAACAATGATTGCAAGTTAAGAGCTCTTTAATTACAGAAAAATAAGTCTTTAATTTCATATCAGATATCATTTTACACAAGCAATTTCAGTATGATAGTCCTTGAAAAACAAATGCATACTCTATGGAAGTTCAGAGCTCTCATGAAGTCACCATAAACTAGAAAGTTGTGGTTGAACAAAGCTTCCTATTGGTTGAACTTCAGCAGCCATCATTGCACACAGTTAAGTTCCTTTAAAAGGTTTGGTTTAAAATTAGAGTTCATTTAAATGACTGGAGGGAAGGGCACTTAGTATTGCAGTTTCCAGAACATGATTTGTTTGTCTTCCCCTCCTGTAATAACGCTGTTGCACTGTTCATTCATCCACATGGACGTTACAGCACCTGAGAAACAAAATAACAAACAAGTAAATCCAAATGCAAATGCGTGTGGTACTCGAGATGACAGAACAGATCTTTTTGAGAGAGTTTAGTACAGCCTGATCATTGGATTACATTGACACTTTACATACTAAGAGGAATCTTAGTAGGGTTCTAGGTAGCTGCTCTTATTCACAGTAATGATCTCATGCTCCATTGCCTCAGCTGACTTTTAGTGCTAGAGGGACAACAGTGCAGTGTTGAATGTAGATGGCAACTAAGGGAAGCATTCATGGAGAATGAGCTTTTTCACTCTATTGTTTGGAATTTTCATGTTAAAAGTGTATTCACATCCTGTAGCATATGCCTCAGAAGCCCACTTCTGAAGAGTCCCCAACTACAGAACGATCTCTCCACAGGTCAACTTCCAGAGTAAAACTTACAGTAGGGAAGTTTGAAACAACTGTTCTCAGTTAAATAGCCTTAAAAACTTGACTTAATAAAACTTAGGTAGTTTATCTCCACACATCCTGGTTACTGATGTAGTGGGACTATATAGATACATTTAATCAGCCTATAAATCCCCATCCAAAACAAGTTTACTAGAGAACTCTTTTAACATTGTTAGACTCAGCCTGGGCAGACTCTAGCAAAGGATACAGTACAGTCTATACCATATTTGAGGGCCAAGAGGTAGAAAAATGTTGACTTTTGCAATGTCGTGTGAATTAGAAAAATCAAAAGTAATTTCCCTTTGGCCAGTTTTGCACAAAGCAATATTCCTCCATTCTTATTTGATTTCCTAGGAGGCTCACATGGACCTACTTTTAATTCTGGTGTTTCAGGTAAAGCTGACATCAGGAACAGCCAACTGGCTGAAGAGATGACTCTCAAACTGTTCAATACTAAACAAGCTGGAAAATAGGAATCTCACATTCAGTTTGAGAATGGGAATAGTTCGGACATACCTGTATGCCCTTTGATTCTTTCAGTAACTTTTCCTCCAAGAAGGTCCCAAACCAGTAATTCACCAGACTGAGATCCTGATAAGATGGTATTTCCATCCCATTTGAAGCACCTGCAAGTAAGTCTGAAATTAGTTCATGTCAAGCTTTTGCATGATGACAGCCAAACACTTCCAAACTAGGTCAAAAAAGAACTGGAAACAGAGATATAAAACCAAAGGAAACTACCTTTTAACACGGTCTTTCTGGAAAGATTATTCCCAAATTATTTTAAAAAGTCATGGCCTAAACTTGGTTCTGTGACTACCCTAGACCCATCCAGGCCTTCCCCTGGCAGAGTATGAAACATAAGCCCATAACAGAAGAGGGCCCAGCCAGCTATGCATGCATGAAGCATCCCAGTGCTCTCATGAGGCATCACTTTCACTTCTGCCACTTGATATTCCTGAAACCATCACTCAAAAAATAAACATGACTTTCAGGTAAACAACTAGTGAAAAGATATATGTGAACATGCATATGTATTTATGTATACCCACCAAAAAAAAATGAACGAGTGTATTCCATGTATAGCTGCTATAATTTTACTCCAGTAACTGAGTAAGCATTCCATGTGTTTATCTGATAAACCATAAATAACTGTATACATTTCAGTTGGTATAAAAAGGTGATTGGTCTTTGATTTTAAAAATCAATCTTTTTTTAAGACTATCAAAGTAAAAAAGAAAACATTAAACCCTCCAAAACAAACAAACAAACAAAAAAAAATCAGTATTAGTGACAGAGATGATTCAGGTAAGGAAACTCAACTTGTTAGACATTTCAGTAGCTCAGCTGCTGGAAGAGCTGCTTAGCTACAGCTGTCATCATCTTTAAGAAACATGAAAGTTGTTGAAAAGTTTTACTTAGAGAGCTGTTTGGTTTTGCCCCGGTTTGGAAAGCTTGATCATAATGCACACAACATGCTAGAATGTCAGTGTCTGCACTCTAAAAAGTGATCCAATAAAACAAATTCCCAGAATTACTGCCCTTCCCACTCTGCTGCCATCAACCATCTCCACAGCCTGCATGTTCTCAGCATTACCTCTGTGGCTCTTCAGCAGTCACAGAAGATACAACCATTCCAGTTTGCACATCTATCACTTTAAAACAGCAGTCCTCCCCTGTGCTCAGTAGATGTCTGCTGTCTGTGCAAACAAAAGAAACAACAAAAAAAGGCATGTTCAGACATTCAGTTCTAGCTACCAAAGCACTTCGTGATCAGCATGTTGGATGTGACATTGCCTGACCTACTTGTCTGTAAATAATTTACTGGAAATTAAGTCTCCAAGCAAAGATGAACAAGATTGGTTTGGAGTCTAGACCACTGGTCAACAGCCCAGCATGGTCTTGTGCACAATTAAATTCTTTACAGAGGAGATATGTGACAATCCAAAACATCTCACCATTCTCCTTAAAGTAGTAATTAAAATAAAAAAGATATATTACATGGTATCAAAAATAAGATTCCCTTTGAAACTCCCAACAGTGCATTTTAAAAACTGAAATCCAACATACCAGGACTAAAAGCAGCATGAAATACAGTCCCAGAATGACGTGGCAACTGGTGCAACACTGTTGCTGTAGTAACATCCCAAACACTAATGGTACCCTCTTTGGTTCCAGATGCCAGGATGGTATTTGCAGCATTAAGGTCGATTGTATTTACCTAGGGAGTTAAACATCTCGTGATTTTTCCTATTCTTTCATGGGAGCCATCTTCAGACAGGTTTTAAACACACACAAAACAAGCCCCTTATCCCTAAGATATTTTATTTAGGAAAAGCTTTGAATTTAATTCTCAACATCCTTAATTAAGTACAAGTATGAAAAATCCAAACTATAAAAAGAAAAAATAGGTCACTTTGAAGATATTTAAAAGTCTTTTGCTTTGCAGAATCAGAAGTACTAACTGACATTTCAGATTGCTTTTAGTACCATTACTTTCCATTGAACCACCAGATTCTACCCTTAAGGGTAAAATTTTCACTTTTAAAACACTTCCTACCCATCAGTTGTTTCCAGTTCTCTTGGGTACAGTTCTTAAATGTTACCAGAACTGTTTCAGTATTTGCCAATGTTGTGACCTATTAAAAAACTAACTCTTAGGAAAGTTTGGAAGAGTCATTCTAAATATCTTTCTAGAGTGATGTTAGAGGCTACAAACAAAAGTATGCAGTTACACATTTATGATTCATTGCACACAATGTGTTTGCATATTTACAGTGAAATTCACCAAGATATTTACCATGATAGCAAGGTAAACAACTCAGGATTTCTGTTTCATTTGCTTGCCTTACATTAAGAGGAAGCTGCAACAATCAAAACACTTGAGAGGCTACAAACATGCTTTCAAAATCAAAGAAGCAAACAAAAACCACCCAGTCCTTCCTGCCCACCTTAGGAATTCTGTATGTACAAGCTGAGCAAGAAAAATAAGAAACCTCTGTTTCAGTCACTGGTGTTTCGGTCCAAAGAAATGGACTTTTCAACCCAGGCAGCAGGGAACACTGGTGCAGAACCATCAGACAGTGAAAAGCCCAAAACAAAACACAACACACATTTCCCAAAATATACCCCTCAGTCCCTAACCCAATCTTTGTGCTTTATCACTAGATCATGATTTAAATCATCAATTAATTTTCTTATTCTGAGATACTGTATCAAAATACTTACACTAACATCATGTTCTAAGTGTGCAAGCAGTTCAAAGTGGTGTTTTTTATTGCTCAAGGTCTCTCCAGGAACACAGTGCCACACCTACAACACAGATAATGAAGTTTGTTCAAGGCAGCAGCAATATTACCCCAGGTGAGCTCCTTCAGTGCTGAACCCTCACATTACAAGGAGGGCTGCTAATGTTCACTGTTCACTGTGGGCCTTGCCTACGTGGCAGAAAACAGCAAGAAATGGCACCTGAACTCCTTTACCCCAAGCAGAGTCAAAGGTGAACACAACTCTGCTGACTCCAGACAGCCCACAGAGCCTACCTAAGAGTGGGGATATCACTGCACTAAATGTGTACTTACAAAAAAAAAATCATACACAGCAGGCTCTGGGAAATTATTTCCTGTCTCTAGCTTCCAAATTATCTTTCCACCTAACTGTAGGCATGCTCTTTAGATTAGCAAGTTCTTGGTCCTCTTAGCTGAAGAATGTAAACTACAAAATTATTAAACATTTTAGAAGTCTATTCCACCTAGGAAACACAATTGCCAAAGTCACAAAACATTCTAGTTTCTCCAACAAACACAGTTTGTCTTCAAAATCCTAATTTTTTACAGTAAGGTAAAATGAATGAAATTTCTTGAAAAATAACACTTTAGCTTTGAAACAGTTAAGCTAAAGCTAAATGAAGAATAAACCCTGGAAATAAATTTACTGTGACACCAGCCAGGTTATTACTCTAGTACAATGGGTACATCCACCCCAAAGCATTTGGCTGGCTGAATATTACAAAGTGCTGGCTATAAATAGTGATGCAACTGTAACAATCCCATCACAAACCTTCACAGTGGAATCCCAAGATGCAGAAAATAAGCGCCCATCACGCCAACAGATCTTGCTGACTGCATCATCATGGCCCAACAGGACATCCTGCTGTCTTCCAAATGCAATTGAATAAAAATATCTAACAGAGAAAGGTTACAAAAGCATTACATTTTGTAAAATTTACAATTATTTTTTTCCTAAATAAAGTAATTTTGTTTCAGTAGTTTTTAACAGAAATCTAGTGGGGAAAAAATAGAAATACAGACACTGTGTTTTAAAAATTATTTTCTGTATCATTATCTAAAACCATAAACATAACAACCAAGGCAATCTATGCAATTCAATAAAGTCAACAGGAAATAAATACACACATATGATTGTCCCATGAAGAACTTATGACAGTGGTATCTCCTGGTAAGATTAGACAAGATGACAAAGCCTGTAACAAAAAAAAAAAAAAAAAAAATACTCAATTTCTTATCCCAAATCCAATTCAAGGACATTAACATGGTTTTGGAGAACAAGAAGCATTTTAATCTTCTATAAAAATAACAGGCAGATGTTATATGAACACTGTTCAAGAAAAACCTTAGAAGCTGGACACTGAACATCAAGAATACTTAATCTCTGTTAAATAAAGGTAGAAGAAACATTCAGAAATACACGGAGAACTGATAGATCTTTCCAAATAAATTGGTATTTCAAGCACATGGTATGTAATTTCTCACTCAGAAGTAACTGGGTCAGCTCTTCATCTTGTAAGCTGCTGTCAATTCCAGACACAAATACCTAACAGAAACTAAAAATGCAGATTCTTTTGATGTCTGTTCTCCATCACAGGTACTTATCAGCTCAGGTCTTTCAAAGAACAAATAAAACTCTAATTCCTGCTAGTCTCAACAAGAAACATTATTTACAGATACCTGCTCAGTTACATTACTGTCACTAGAAATGGCAAGGAAAAAACCAACACTCAGCCCAGTGTTTCTACCTGGTACCATTATTGGTCATATTTTACATCTGTTACTGAAGAACAGCAAGCTGCTGGACTGTAAACACCACTCCTTCTAGCATTGCTGTAAGTGTTTAGCTCAGCACTAAAACTACAGGGGAGAAGAATAAGAGAATACAAGGCCTCCTCAAGAAAAACAGACTTTTGGCTTAGGAGTCAAAGAGCTCCCTTTTCACAGTGCCAAGGAGTGATGTTCCCAAGCTCCCCTTGGGAGAAGCATTAGGAATTAATGTATCTAGATTCATCTGCTAGTGTGTCCCATGGCAGACCACAGGGTCCTGATCCTGCAACTTACTTGGGGACCATCAGGGCATGCTATGGCTTCTGTCTGGGCAACACATTTGCCATTCTTGTTCCCCCTAGACAGATGGTAGAGAAAAAACTGATAGATCTTGGTGTCTTGCACCAATAGAAGACTGAACAGACAACTGGAAGTGCATCTTTATAACCAAGGTCTGGCCACAGTGCTCAAGCACAGAAAATCAAATTCAGAATCTCTATCTCAGCTCTTTTAGGAACAGGAGAAAAGTGTTGTTCACAAGTTGCTGAGATCATTGCTCATGGAAGAAGGATGGCTCATTTTCAGCCAGCACAGATTCCACTCCCTGTGCTTGGTTTTCCTTTGCTGGCTGACTCACGGGCTTCAAGCACTTGGGTGCAGAAAGGCAGTGCAGGATGTGAGCACGTGGGTGGAATTTAAGCTTTGCAATTCTGGTCCCAATGGCAGCTCAAGGTTGCTCAGGAAGACACCCCTGCTCATGCCAGACTATCTCTGTCTACCACAAGCTCTTCCCTGGACAGCAGGGCAATCCAGAACAGAGCCAGTACAACCATTTCATGCTCCTTCCCCAGGTCTGCAGAATGTGCTCAGTCTCTCTGGTGGCCTGAGAGAGTCTCAATTCACTCTGCTAAATTATTCACACATAAAACAACTGAGTAGGCAGGGGAAAGAAAAGAGGCATTGATGGATGCTGAGAGCCATCTCACTGAGCAGCTTTCAGAAGATTCCCAATCATCTTGTTCTTATTTTGACAGCAGCTTACCATGTTTGAAAAGGACACACTTCTCTGAATGGTTTTTGAGTCTCTGGAAAACATCTTCAAAGTTGAATCTGGGGATAAGGGACAAAAGAGAAGATAAAAGGACTATTTTATGTTCTAGAAGCTAATAATTTTGCTCCTGCTTGAATATCTTACTATGAAAAGCAGACACAGGTTTTTCATAATCTCTGAGAAACTCTTTATAAGGCTTGTGACTTGGGCTTTGTTTTGTACTAGTTACAGATGGACTAACCCATGCTCAAACTCTGAGAGAACTCTGGTTTCTAAATGGACAAACTTCCATTATTATCCATTATTATTATTATTACTGAAATTATCTTCCAAGTCTAGATAATATTGAAATGCTTGAGTCAAAATCATCTAAAACTGAGCAAATTTGAATAGTTAAGCTATTTAATTACATCAGATATATATTTCAGTTTCATGCCATTTTGTTAAAAAAACCCCAAAATATTAATCTGCATTTACACTGCAGCTTGTGGTAAATACCTGTGCAATACTTACCCTGGGATGTAGTGAAAACAGAAGACCCATTGCAAGTGACTGCTATTCCAGTAATTGCCCTGTTTAATAAAAGTAAGCTTGAGGGTGACTTCATAAGTTTTGAAACTTAACCACCATACTGTAAATAGACTACAGCTGAAATCTGTTATTTGAGCTCTGTAAGAGCTAAGATATTCAAGGAGGTTGAAAACACTACAGTGGTGTGTTATCTGCCTAGAGACAAAAATATACATTGACATAATATGTGAAACACCAGGATAGGATCCCCATAGTGTTCTGTAAGAACTCCATCAGAAGGGACTTGCCCATGTGAGAAGATAAATGGTTTCACATTTAGTTTATCCAGTTCTGGATACAAATTAGCTGCAAATAGTCAGGAAGCTGCCTACAAGCAGATACTGAATACCTCAAGCATCAGGAATTGGAATTTGCACATTTTTTATCCTTTAATTTGACACTGGCAAAGTCAATATAGGTAGAAATTTAGAAAAAGATTATGTCAGGAAATTAGAAAGCACAGAGCATCCTGCGCAGCCAAAGTTCTGGTAAACAGCTCTGTGTCTCACTATTTCTCAGCAGTCTTCAGGAAAAAAAAGCAATGAAAATAATCAGAAGCAGAAATTTGAGTATCTTTTCAGGATCAGGATTTCTCTAATGCTACCAATCTGTTAACAGATTTTTCACTACAAATATCACCTTATTTTAGGGGCATGATAATATTTTCCTAGCTTGGATTATAGTCACCAAATAAGCAGCTGGACTCAAGGCAGTGAGAAATCCTCCTAACCAGCCCAGTCACTAGGATAAGAGATGGGACCAAAGGAAAACCTGTTCTTTAAAATATAGCTCACATTTTTCATTATTGGGTGTTTTCAAAGTTCACCTGAAAAGTGCCCCTACTGCCTCTTGACTCCTTAGGAATCCATCAGAACAGTAGTTTGGTACCTGGATTAACTGAAAACCTATAGCTGGAGACTTGGCAAACTGCTCACACAGCAGCAGCTTGAGGAGTACAGTGGAACAACTTAAGTGTTTAACCTTTCAAATCTGATGGGATGAAGTTGTGTCCTCCTGGCGTTAAAAAAAATAAAGGGAAGTCTTTATCTGGCTGCTGTTATCAGTTTGAGAGTAGAGTAATCAATATCTGCTTCAGGGACTAAAATGATAATGAACTTATACAGATTGAGATAAGGAAAAACAGCAGAAAAAATTAAGCTGACAAATTCCTTCTCTGGATTAATAACCCATTATATACTCAAGTTCATCTTGCATAATGAAAGCACTAAGTCATCTCACAAAGAAAAGTATTTACCTTAAACCCTAACCCATCATTCAGATTGATACACAGATCCCCCACCCCAATTCAGTGGAAGAATTTTGACTGAAAACAATAGTACCTACTCTTTGTGAATTTTATATTGCTTGTCTAACTTTAGTTTGGCAATATTGTTCCACGCAAGTGTTATACTTTCTTCTGTCAAATCTTCAAATGATTCTTCATTTGGAGAAACTGCAATAAAATGCCATGATAAAGTTCCATCACAAATAGGAAATAAAAAGATGTATTTCAAATACCTAAGTAGCTGACATAAATATGAAAGTACAGAAATCATGCAGAGCTTCAGGAGAAAGATCCTTAGACTAATGCAGAGAGTGACAAGATCACTAACTCCTTTTCCAAATCTCTTGCTGAATTTGCTTAGGCTTACACAGTCAAAAATGGGATTTATCTCAGCAAATTAGTGCTTTTAAACTGCAGACTTTACAGAATTCAATACCAAAATGGAAAACAAACAAACAAAAAAGGAAACCTCAAAACTCTGCAGCAATGTTTTGACGTCCTTGGAAATGTCAAGGGCTTTTCAGATAGAAAAGAACTAGAAAAGCCATTTACTGCTACAATAAAGTATATGCTTTTATTATTCTGTTGCATTCTGTTGAGTGTGTCACAACGTCATTTCACTGTTGCAAAAGTTAAGAGATGAAATGCAACAGCATTAAGATAATTAGATGTTGATTATAAAAAGGTCCAACCCAAGAGAAACTGCTGATGTGTGAATTAATGATTTAGGCAGCAAATCTATTTAATACACATGACCACTACTATCACCACATGCAACTCTCAAAGCCCCTCTTGCCATTGGATGCTATAGGTTGCCAAGCTAAATAGCATTCATTGTCACTCCTCTGCTTAAAAGTGAAGGCCATCAAGTGAATTGAAGACAATCAAATGAGAAAAATCTTTCCAAGTGACACCTGGGCTGAATCTTCAGCCCAATTTATAGTTAAATCACTACATACATTATGAAGACAACAGCATCTTAGTTTCAGAGAAATGTTTTAAGTCCTGCCTTGAACAGAAGCCTGTGAGGGCATTACAATCCTTTTTTAGAAGAAAGTTATTCAATCAACTCTGCCCCTACAGTATGTAGTTAGTATAGGAGGGAAAAAAATTTCCTTTCAGTTTTTCATTCAATTCATGGAAAAGGAAAAAAAAATTAAGTACTTTAAGTTCTTAAGGTTTACTTTGATCAAGCTAATTAATTGATTACCCCTAAGACATTCCTCTTAAAAACCTAAATAAATCTTTGCATCATTTTAAATGCCTGCAGATATGGTCATTGAAACTGCTGTCACATCAGCTTGAATTTAAAATATCAGGAAAGGCCAGGGATGATAGTTCCCCTCCCCAGCTTCAGGAGCAGAGGCTGAACAGTCCCAGAGGAGAGCACTGGAACAGAAGGCAAAATACAGGGCAACACCTGTACTTTCAAATTTGAAACTGGTCTAGTTTTGTTTTTCTTTAAGATTTAGTTCATGGATTTATCTTGAGTTGGCTTACAGGGCAAGTAGCCAAGAGAGTTGTATAATGAGATCCTGTGGGAGAAAGATACCACTCAAAATTACAAATCCTACACACTTAGTTTATCTATTAAACATTTACCTGGAGACTCAGCTATGGAAATGCTGTGACTAGATGTTCGAGACAAGCTTTTCAATTTCTGCATTTTCCTTTGAGGATGAGGGGTTGTAAACAACTGTTTTGGTGTCTGTCCAAACTCCAGGATTTGTGTCAGCAGAGCTACTTTTTCATTGGGGTCCATAATACTTTACAAAGCAAGAGATACAATTAAGCCAAGGAGGCAAGTACCTTCCCCCCACCTTCCCCAAAAGCATGGAACTGCATGTGCAGTTACTACAGCACTACAGGCCATCACACATTCTTATAGAACTGATTTACTGCAGATTTACAATCATGTAACAGCTTTGTAACTGGTTATGTAAAATAACAATATTCTTAATTATTGAAAAAAATAAAGCAAATTCATAAAAATCATACTGAAGAAATGCTTAAGTAAAAATCTTTCAAGCTGAAACTTGAGAGTATGATGCTGGTTCTCTGCATATTTGGGAGTATAAAATGGAAGAGCAACACTATTCATGTACAGAGCCCTTTTACAGCCAGCAGAGAACTTGGAGAGATACTGAGAAACTTGGCTATCTGCTTTAACAAAAATATTCAGATTCTTGTTAATTACCTGTTTAAATCCACTCCTCCTTCATAAGTTAATGGGTGAAACACTGGAAAAAAAAAGTTTATTTGTACAATGTAGATATACAAGGCTCATTTTGTTCATCTTCCTATAAACAGAGCTGCAGTTCTTATTCACAAATAAGCTATTTCAGCAGGCATTAGAGTTTGAAGTCTTACATTTTAATCCTGGCTTTTTATCTGAAAAAACTTAGGACTTCCAAGAGACTTTATGAAAGTTTCAGAAGCAATCAGTACTTCATAAAGGAAGGATCACTTATTTAAGCTTCATTAAATACCTGCCCCCAATAAATAAATACAAAAGCAAGCAAGTACAGTTGCATAAATGGATCTCTGGTTAATTTTCAGAGAGGGAACAGAAAGTAATAAAGAAAGATCAGAAAGATCTGTGTATTCATCTTTCCAGGTGAATTGTCATGACGCAAATAACTTTGAGGCCTCTGCTTAAGAATATTTACTTTGACCTAAGTTGATTCATACACAGATGCCTTCTGCTTCTCTTATCTACTTAAATGTCTGCAATTCATTATGCTAATAAAAATCCATACTGCAGCAGAAGCAGCACATTATGAATAAAAAGTGCTCTCATTAGTGCTCTCTTTTGAGAGGTAAAAACATAGGTGCCATAATTTATACACTGATTTACTGTATTTAAAGTCTGTGGTACATTGTAATTGACACTTATGTTCACAGTATGATGGATGCCAAACCCTACAATTCTAAAATACAGCCAATCATATGTTAAGGACACATGGAGAAAGTACACTGAAAAGAAATGAACAGCAGGAAAACAACCCAACCCACCCCCAACCAAACAGCAAAAAACCCCCCCAAAACCAAACAAAACCCAGCAAAACAATCCTTACCATCTCAACTATCTTACCTTGGAAGTAGAAAGTACTGAGTACCAAAATGAGAAGTTGCTTATGCCTACCCTCACCACCGTTGTAGGAAGGTTTTCTTTCTAAACTTATTCCATCTTGTTAAGTGCAAACTATCTCAACATTTTCTGTTACTTGTAGTCCTTCAAAAGGATTAGAGCTTCTGTAATAAACACCCTAAAAATCTGTTCTGCTACTCTTTTTTAAAAAGAGGGCACTTCCTTATTGGGTAGTAACATCCACAACTAAAATATCAGACTGATAAATAAGTTAATCATTAGTAATACTATCAGGTGTAAATAAATACATCTACACAGCAGTCACATAACAACATCCACATCCCCCTTTGTAAAGGCCCATAGTGGCTAGATATATGTTCAGAGTAAGGCTGCAAACAATGAAGTGTCTCACATGTAGTCATGTGTGTGTATACAAGGACAAACCAACACACACTTTTTCCTTCATTCTTGCTCCAAAGGCCTGGAGCCCATTAGCCCATCCTTTCCCTTGCCAATTCTCTCAGGAGGAGGGGGAAACTGCTGAAATTCCCTCACTGAAATTATAGTGGAGGAAGGTTAAATACATGTTTATTTGGAGACCCTGCAGACTCCCATTTTTAATTGGGAAACACTAATTCCATACTATATTGCCACACTGCAATATGCAAGCTACTCCCAGCAATGCTACAGAATCCTCTTGTCCACCCTCTGAAGCACTTCTTCAAAGATGGAAACCACCATGAAGGCAATACCACCAGATAAGTCACTATTTCCAATAAGAATCAAGCATTCAAAGCACAGTTGTGAACACTCAAAACAAAATAAGCATTACAGCTATGTCGTGATTTACCATCCCCAATTTTTTTTGCTGGTTCTACAAATGTGTATTTACCATTGTGAGCTGCAACTGCTTCACTTCCTTTCTGCTTGTAGCCAAATATGATGTCAATCCATTCATGAAGATGTTCTGATACATATGGACTTTCTAAAGCCTCTTGGGTCTTCTGAAGAAAGTCATCAGGACCTAACAAGAGAAAGGTTAATTAAAGGAGAAAATATTCAGTCTTGGTATCCATCCCTCTTCCTCTTCATTCTTGAAAAGCCAACAAAACACCTCACACTAAATCTCAATTTTCTCATAAAAATTAAAGAGCACCCATTAATTATGCCAGTGCTTTAAGAATGACTTCATTTGGATGAAACCAGAATGGACATTATTGAGGAAGAACCATGATTCCAGCAATCTTGAATTAATTAATAACACAAGTTTGACTATTATTACCTGATGCCCAAGGTGGAAGCTCTACATCTTCAACCATCTTTCCACCTTGCCTTTTTCCCAAGTCCAACTTCAAACTATTTACTAGAAAACTAGAATCATTTTCATAAAATTCTGGAATCAACTGGAATTTAAAAAAACAAACAAAATCAACCAAGTTTTAATATTAGCTTAGTTTTGATCACTTAAACAGCTTATTCAGAAGAAAGAAAGTTTTTAAAGTTCATAAAGTTCATAAAGTCAAGTCCTAAAGCTGGGTAGGCTTTCCCTACAAGACAGATCTGAGCTAAACTGCTCAATTCAGTGGCACACATTTTTAACAAGCAATGTGTGACATATAAATCCATATCTATGAGTATCTTCAGAACTCTCATTACCTAGCTACCTTCTCATTTTTAAGACATCTGGTAAGAGTCAAGACTAAAATCTAGAATAA
Organism: Thryothorus ludovicianus; assembly: GCA_013397245.1. Classification (NCBI taxonomy): domain Eukaryota; kingdom Metazoa; phylum Chordata; class Aves; order Passeriformes; family Certhiidae; genus Thryothorus; species Thryothorus ludovicianus. Next base: position 272,112 of record VZTB01014636.1, on the reverse strand, counting down.
AACTAAAATTATGACAAATTTCAGAGGCTAAATAATTTATTTAAATATCACCATATCTTACTTTTAATTGGAGACTATTTTTTAAAAGCATCCCTGTATTAAACAATGTTTCTTTGATAAAGGAATTTAACAGTATTTACTACGTGATAGTTTATTATTCTCAATACACTCTACAAATTAGGGTTTCTCAAGTCTCAAAAACCTAAGATACTACTTCCACAGTTTAAGTCTCTGGATGTAGTGTTGCAATACAGCAAATTCCTTACAAGATTCCAGCAGACAATACATAAAATTGTCTTTTCAGCTTTAATCTACACTCTGGTAATTCTCATGTATTTCCATTAACATTCACAATGATGCTTCTGTTCAACTAAAAGCCAGAAAGCAGGCACAGATGAGCAAACATGGAGTTGATATAGGGTTAATATACAGTTAATAAAGGATTCATAAAATGCAGACATCAGCCTTACGAAAAAACCAAAAACCCAAAAACCAAACCCACGCAACAGAAAAGCACAAACAACAACCTAGCACACTCCAACAAAAACCTCTCAAATCAACAGTAGATGAGAAAGCTAAGCACAGATGAGAAGATTTGAATTATTTTCCAGCCATTTATTTACCTCTTTGAAATCTGTTGCACCATCCAAACAGTTTTTCCAGGTTTCTGCAATGCTAGATGAGACAGATCAACCACACATTTGTTAAAAAAGAATATTTTTAAGGCCTTGCACTCCCCACTGATGCATATTTAAAAACAAAACCAGCCCGGTTATAGACAAAATGTAAACAAACCTGTTGAACATTCTGTCAGCATGATCAAACTTTCCATTCTGCAGACAGAGCATGTATTCTGGAGCTAAGGAGAAAGAAAAACAGCATCAACTTGCTCCAAACCTTGTCTGCTTTGGGGTAACTGTCTGCTCAGAGAGCATATAAAAGGTGTCTCACCAACTCTAACGAGATAAAACAAAACATAACCCGGAGAAGAATAATGGCTTCCATACATGAACTTGGGCTCTGGCATTTCCTGATAACGTGTCTGCAACACAGGAAGAAGAAAGAAATGTCTGTTTAAAATCCCCACTCCTGCTTTCCCTCAATACTGAACACAAACACACTGTTTCTTTCTAAAGACACAGATTAGGACCACCTGCCCTCAATTTTTCTTCTATTGATAAAAAAACCCCTTAAGTTCCAATATCCATGCAGCTTTAATCAGAGCAGTAAATCAATATGGCAAAATAACTGATTATCCAGAGCTACCAGGTTTTCAATGTTTTTTTCCTTTCTCTGCAGTAACTCCAATTCAAAGAAGTGCAAACAGATGCTTCTTTTTTGTCTTTCACATCAAGTTTAATGAGAGTATGGAAGAACACACTGACTTCCATCAACCTGGAAGATTCCTTCCTGTCTGAAGCTCCTAGGCATTATTTTAAAATGTATCATAATATAAACAGAATGACTTTTACTGCAGTAAGCATGAAGCCAATAATAGTTTGAGGAAAGTCAGATCTTAGAAGGAAGGTTTTATTTACTGTTACTGTAAACACAATATTGTTCATATTCTTGCCTTCCACAATCTTAGGAAGCTACATGATCTTGAATTATTTAAATCCTATTTATCAATATAATGGAGTTATTCTGGCAATATTTTTTCCTAATGTTCCATAAATTATTTTGGAATAATTAACTTTCCATAGAAGACAATAACTTCACACAAATAATTAAAAGCCAAGCAACTGAGGACCTTCTAAGTCTCTGAGTTTGACAGCATATGAAAGGAAAGCCTGCCTACCTTGAGAAAAAGAAAAACTTGGTGCACTATTTATAAGCATATAGAATTTTCAAGTTAGTGCTCTGACCTCCATGGACCCAAATTTTCTCCCTTTAAAGTGCTCTCCCTCAAATTCAGTATTTTTCTTAAATGGAAATACTTAAGATTTCTATGACTTTTCTTTATTTCTTTCAAACATATGTTCTATATTACTCATTTAAATCCATGGGTTTTGAAGTTTCATAAATCCATGTATGTTTATAGCATCTCAGTGCCACCATATATATATTAACTGTATTGCAGAATATTATTTTAAAAGGCAAAACTTTAAAAAGTATATATGTATGAAAAGGTAGTAACAGAGAGGAAATGGATTCATATAATTTTAAATTAGTACTGACAAAATCAGCTCTGATAAAATTAAGCTGAAAAATAAATGTGGAATTATAGGTATGTTTAATTCTGATAAAGTTTATAGTTAGCTTTTGATAGAATAATTCATAAGACATAATTCCCAAAGCTTGCTGGACAAAGTTCCTTTTATTGCCCATATGTACAAGGCCCAAAATGTTCAGCATATAAATGCCAAGATATACATACCACAAGTCTATCCAGCCTTTCCTTATTCAGGGCACCAATTGGTTTACTAAGGTCACGAAATGTTTCAGGCTTTGTCAGATCTTAAAAAAAAAACAAACCAAATGCTTTGTTATAGACTCCAAGCATTCTACTAGACTTTAATGTACAATAATCAATATTTAAGAAAAGAAACAAAAAATTCCCCCAACCTATCCACGCAGCAACAAAGCAAAAAAAAGCCAACAAAGAACCCCTCCAGTAATTTTCTCCCTCCCTACTGACTGCAACCCCATAAAGTCTTGCTGTGAATGGCTACTCATCTTCCTTCCAAGTACAGACAATCTCATACCTCTTGCTCAAGAGCTAATGGCTAATATATGGGCCAATTATTACAAGCAGTATCATGGAGTCAAGGTACTGCTACCAAAGGCACAAAAGCAGCTGGTATTACCATCAACCATTCTGTCAGGCTACAGTTAAGTCCCACCATAAAATCAGATTGAAGTGTTTGAGCAGGTGCTGATGAATGCCACGAGATTCCCCTACTCTGCTTCTTGTAGAGGGACACAATCCTCAAAAGGAAAAAATCCCAACACAAACTGCACTAAGACCCTTGATCAAGGAGCCTATTTAGGCACAAGCCTTGTCAGCCTCTTGCATTCAATCTGCAGTGCCCAGAATTATAAAAGAACACCTGGATTCTACACATTCCAGTACGTCTAACTTGCTCGAAAAAAAAAAAAAATCATTTTACTAATTCTTTTCCATTTATAAGAATCACAGAAAATCTTTGAAAGCTCAGTACTGCTGATCTGCAAAGCAATCTAGCAGATGTTTGGTACATAATCTGTATCACAGGAGTGAAATACTTAACAGAAAAAGGTGAGGTATTTTATCCCCTAAGCTAAAGGAGAGGATAAGCACTCAAGAAAACATCCAAGACCACTAATGCCAGGTTCATTTTGATGTAACATGAAGTTTATGCAGTGTAAATTCCCCCCATACACACATTTCAGGCTGGTCATGATGCACTTTTTTTATGTACACACACCTAACACTGGACTAGAGTAGTCTGCTATGATCCAAGGAAATACAGGATACTGGGAGAGATCGTTGCAGCTTCTATCAGCTAGATTGTTGAGATGGAGAAGATACTGGTAATTTGAAATATGTCCTCGCTGCCATTGCAACACGTAACTTTCAGCTGTGTGCTCTGCAATATGATTTTCTAAAATAAAATAAAACAAAACATTAAGAGTTGTGAAGTTTGGAGTTTAACTCCCAAATTACATTGTGATTAATATCATGCAAGATACTATAAAATAATTACGGGTATAGTTTCTTAATAGAACAAGTCAGAATTAATCAGCAACTTCATGTTGCCACAGCTACCACACTTCACACATTTTTAATATCTCTGCAAACGGACCTCAATTGCATTTGGCCAAGGAAAAAAATCATAAGGAAGGAGTGCTGAAAACCACAGTAAGAATGGATGAATATTTACATACTAATGGAAAACTATTTGCAGACCATGCACAACTCTCTCAGCAATCTGGTAACCTTTAAGATTTCAAATTTTTAGAAGCAGTTCTGCTTGAGTCAAGAAAAAAATTAAATATATTCTTCCTACTGCAACCAAGGACGTGCACTACCAGTAACTTGTGGAAAGAAGTCATGTGTGAACATGAACAGGATTTAACTTCACATCCACTGAAAAAGAGAGTAGAGGAAAAGAAAACTTGACCCATACTCATAATAGTAGGAATTATGAACCTATAGTTCTCTTGGAAGTATAGGCAGGAGCTCAGGACATTCAAACTGCACTACTCTGCTTACTAGCTGTAATGTCAAGGTATTCTGCTGGAAAACTGGGTTATTTATTTTTAAACTTTCTTCCACTGATTCCATATACAGCACCTGGGCAAGTATCTGAAATAGCAGAAGTGAAGGACTGCAATTACGGCATGATGGCAAGAAAGAAACTTAGATTAGATTATGGCAGGCCTCTATTTCAGCTCAGCATAGGGTGGAAAGACCTATTGCAATCTTTCCTTCACTGTAGTACTTTAAATTCTACAAGTAAAGAGTGTTAGCACCTTCAAAGAGAGGCACTTCTGCAGCCAGAGAGCTATTGAGCTCTACAAACACTTTTAGGGAAAGGGATCACCCTTTTTTTTATTTCTAAGCTCCAACATCATCAGCATTTTCATCTACATCTTGAAATTTCACCTTAGAAAATTATCCAGAAAAAGTCTGAAGCAGGGTAACTGCATGCAGCTATTTCAACAACAGAGAAAACTATGTCAGAATCTATTTCCTTTTCAAACAAAAATCTAAAAGACTAAAACAATTCCATAGGAAAGTTATCATTCCTTCATGGATTTTCCATTTTTCTTTGTGAAGTAGCTAGGAAATGTCAACTGATATTTAGGTGAGTTCATTGAAACTAGAGTCTTGGTACAATAACAAAATAGCACAAAATTTACATAAACATTTTCAATACTGGCAGTAAATATGAGTTTCAGTGATTCAAATGACAGAAAATCTCAGCCTTTTTCTCCCGTTTTTTTCCAGGACACTCATTTTACAGTTTACAGTTTACAATCTGCAAAAAAATAACTTTCTAGGAATTAATGCATATTAGATTTAATAGAAATGAGAACTCAACTGCTTCAGAATAGTAATTTTCATCAACCACTCCTAAGACTGAGGAAAGTTCAGGTACTTATGTGTGCACTGGAAATCCACTTATTAAAGAAAGTTTCTCAATAGGGTCCTAACTGAGGACTGGGGAGATCCATAAACAAGCTAGTCTATATTTTTTCAGCAAAACACAATTTAGTGAGTAGATTTTATTTATCTCTTGCTTTGAAGATAGTGTTTTGTGGTTTTGTTTATTTGTTTGACTTTTGTGTAGTTTTTTTTTTTTTTTGGAAGGAGGGGAAAGGGGGCTGTTAAATGACATTGCATATCAAGTTGCAAATCAAAAAAATTAGTTTTGCCTCAATAATGCCACCTCAGCTTTCACACTCAGCTCTTTAAACACAACCAAATGGGTGCCATTACATAACATTCAATCTGATCTTTGCTTATTTCTATTAAAAATTGTTATAACTTATATGTCTATTTTTCTCACTCTTCCCACACATCAACAGAGCAAAATCCAGACAAACTTCCCTTCACAAGGCACTACACACTACATTAATAAGTAAATACTGCAAACCTATATATTTTGCAATAAGGCGATAGACCTCATCTCGATCCTGACAGTTGTAGAATTTCAAGTAGATGTCAGAACAAATATCATTTTCTGTGCAAAATACTTCAAGTCCCTGAAATGTTAAAGGGGGAGAAAACAAATGAGAGCAATTATTGACAAGCTGTAGTATTTGTGGTTTTTAACAGAATGTTCCAGTTACTAACATCTAAGATTTACAACTCTATACTGGGTAACAGCTTTGCCCACAAAATCTAACACACTAAATTTTCTATTTCCAATCACAACAGCATTCAGTTTACACTGAGCCAATATATTGGCTTTGCCTGGATTGATTAAGCCTAGTAACAGACTTTTAATTCTTTGCATCACTCCATTCACTTAGGCAAAAAAGAAAAAAGTGTATTTGGTTTAAATGTGTTTTGAGACAAAAACATTTCCACAAGATTGAAATTTCAGTGCTAACACTGAAAGCACACAGCTGAGGTTTCACTGCAGAGCTCTTGACATTCCTCAGTCACGTACAGTGGGAATCATCACTCCACATTAGTCTCAATATGAAGCAGTGACCAAACTTCCTCCACAAATCAATCCATAGAAAATGCACCATGAGAGAGACATTCATTCTAGCCTGTGATAGGTGCTTGAGGTAAACAGAATGAATTGCTTCCTAACAGTACTCCCCTCTCCTATGCTGACTGATCATGAAAGAAGTTTTTCATCTTTGTCAGACTTTACTCTGTTTCCATCTTTTTGACAACACAGGAAAAGAAAACATTAAAAAACCGGAAAGGATCATTGAGTACTGTTCACTATTTAGTACAGAGTTTTTAAGAACACATGGCTTTTTCCTAATGATGCTGACTGTTTCAGCTGGTCCCTTTAAGAAACCATATATAGAGGAAGACAATAAAATAAAATAAATACTTGAGCTTACCAGTGGCATCAGCCCATGTCTTCTTTTATAGATGCGACGCACATTTTGCAGTGTTATTTGTACTACTGGTTTCTGTGGGGGATGAGGGAAGGGGAAGAAAAGATGGAGACATTCTAGTACATTTATGTTCTTCTACCTTACCCTCCTCAGACAATCTGAAGTTCTTGACTACAGAATACTAGCAATATGAAAACAATATCCATCCATGTCATTTTAGCAGTTGAACAGTGGTGCTAAGCAGTTAAGTTAGAAAGAGGGAGCTTGTCTTTGCTGTTGGTTTTGCCCCAGTATCAGAGCAGTTTCGGAGTAAGCGAGCAGCAGTGCATTATCCCGAGTGCCAGCAGCAATGCCCATGCACAGGGAACGGGAACACAACGAACGGGATCGATGGGCAGCCTGTGCCGAGGGTGCCACCTGGCGGCTGCAACCAGAATGGCACCGCCATCCCGCTGATGCGCCATCCCCCGCCTGCGCGACTCCAGCATGTCAGAGCTACAGAGAAATTCCGGCAGGAAGGGACCTCGAAAGGCCATCTAGTCCAACCTCACTGCAGTGAGCAGCGACGCCTTTAACTAGACCAGGTTACTCTTAGTAAAGCATGAATATTTCCAGGGATGGAGCATCCACCACCTCTCTGGACAACCTATGCCAGTGTTTTACCACCCCCATTGTAAAAAAACCTTTTTTTCCCCTCTATCTAGTTTGAACTTAGCCTGTTGTAGTTTAAAAAGACTACCCCTGACCTATAGCAAAAGGTCCTGTCAAAAAGTCTGCCCCCCAAATTCCTCTTCCTTTGTCAAACACACTTTCTCCAATTCCCTTTTCCATTCTCTGTACCAGCTGCAAATATTTCTTCCTTTTGTCACAGATATCATCTCTCTAACTCAGTGTTCCTTTCAGAGCACTCAGAGCTTTCCCTGTGCCTGAGTCTCCAGACTTCACTGAATCTTCTGTTTGTCTTTTTCTTGTCCTTAGGGCACTCAAATTAGGTAAATTCAATTCTTTCCCCACAGGGTACAAGTGGACAGAAGCACTAGAGGTATGCTCCAGTCCTCAGCCCTGTGGAGGGAACAGGCAGTCCAGCACTGGGATCAGAGGATGGGTCTAGCTTGGTGCTTCACCCCTGGCTAGACTGTGCTCCACCAGTCTGCAGGACCAGTCATACCCAGCTGGAGCAACACCAGGGCTACTGATGCAATCTCACAAGCTGACAAGCAAATTGGGAAAAAAAAAATTAACCTGCGAATTAAAGTTTTCTGGTGATCATGCTACTGCTATGTCCATTCTAAAAATATTTCACAGAATCATAGCTAAGTCAGTAGCCTGCTAAGACAATCACTACTCTTTCTATGACAAAGCTCCAAAGCAGTAATCCATCTGCAGCATACACTCAGTTTTCCTCCAGAGAAAGAAATGATCAGTTTAATAGAAAACCCAGCTAAGAGCTCCCAAAGTAAACTACACGTATATAAAGCTCTCACTAAGTTGGAACAGTATCAGATTGAGACTGAGAAATTTATCTTAAATGAAACATTACAAATAGTGATCTTCAAATATTAATAAGAGAACGAGCAAAGGACATTATGTGCTTTGTCAGTAGGAGGTAAACTTTAAGCAAGTTAGCACAGAATGAAGCCTCAGAGGAAGAGATACACTGAATGCAGCAGAGCAGCAGAGATCAAAGGAAAACTAATGACCTTCTAAATATAACTGAAAATAGTCTTCTTGGAGATGTGCTCTACGTGCATTTCAGAGAAAAAGTACAGAAAATTAGAACTGTCAACTAGCAGGGCAGCGTGCTCACACTGTATGCAAGACCATCTATGAGGCACTTACAGGATATCCATTAAGAGGCTGGAAGTACAAGTTAGCATCACTAACGCACACATGCCCTGGATTAGTCACCAGTGGCGTCACCATTTCTGCTTTACATTCCATATGCAGCGTTTCAGAAATGCTTTGAAATCTACAAGTGAAGAAAAGGAGTAAGTTTACCTCCAGTTCTTACTTTGGTAGAGGCACCCTTAAATTATTTAGAAAGGTTTTAGTTCGCTTATAGCCTTGGGACATCAGAATGGGGACTTCACTAATCCTATTTTACACAGGAATAAAGTTCTTTGTTGGGACCTCCACTTTAACAGGCACTCTAGAAAGGAACATTGCTACATTCTGCTCCAGTCTCAGAGCAGTAAGCCAGTTAACTTTTCTAAAACTATAGTTTTATTTGGCATATACTGATGCCCAGTTGCAACAAATTCACTGAGAAATGAAACATTTTGGAGACAAAGTAACACATTCATCTTCACAACACAGAATTTCCCACTCTCCATTCCAGATGTTTCAGAATACAAAGAAGCAAACTCTCTGAATTAGACAACTTACAATAACTCAGCCAGCCATCTAACTACCAGTGCAGAAAACTAATCAACCAACAAGATGAAAATGATTCCCCAATAGAAAGTGATCAGAAAAGTACCTCTTTTTATCAAATGAAGTTCTAGCCAAGCGTGATTGCAATATAGCAGTTATCTAATGTGGAAGGAAAGAAAAATTAATATAGTCTCTGATTCAAATAAAATGAGAACTTAATGATTAAACAGTGCTATCACATTTTCATTATTAAGCAGGGATACTAGAAATAAGCAGATACTTACCATGGCAGCTTGATCTCCCATCTTATCTAGACAAGAAGCCCTGTAAAGCTAAACAACGAGCTTTAAGTGAAATAACAGAGATGTCCCACATGGCTCAGAACTCAACAGAAATTGGAGGGGCCTTAGCATTCTTGGTGATGGCCTACTAAAAGATCTATTACTATCTCTTTTTTTAAAGCAGGACAGATGTATTAGCTGCTTCTGCCATGTTACTGCTTTGCTTACCACCACCCTGCAGACTAAAAGCTAACATGGGTCACTTACAACAGCTGTCAGAACCAGATGCTGTGTTCAAGTCTGCATTTTAAAAACAGATACTCCAAGATTTTCACCTTGAGAACAAATACAGCTCTACGCTAAAAATCAAAAGATGCTGTGATGAACTACACAGGGATATCAAATAACCACATACCTGATGCAGAGTTTGCACAACATCTCCTACTTTCCAAGCAACATCCAGTTGGAATAAGTGTTCTGCTCTACCCTAAAATTAAAAGTACATTTACTACAAAAGAATTTCAAATAGAACTCTGTGGAAAAAAACTAAACTAAACTAAAACCCCTTAAATAATAAAACTCTAAACCCCAGTAAAACTATGCTCTTGAAGATTGTGTTATACCTCAAAGATTTCAAAAGCAGATGTAAAACCTGATCTTTTTTCTTTACAAATACATCTTCCCTGTGGAAAGCTCTCTGTGCAGTACTTTGTCTGTTGTTTAATACAATATAGCACAACAGCTCTGAAGTAAGTTAATGTAGTGCAAACATCAGTAAATGTAAAAGTAGTACCTGTTCTGCCTATTTTAATACCAGCTATTTCAATATCTATTTTAAACACATGCAAATAGAGAACCAGCAAATGGCATGTGACATTTTAAACAGCTACTGTATTTCTTATAGATGAAAGACACCAGCCCATCAAATCTTTAAAGACTAGGCTAAAAAAGTTAGTCACTGTCATCTACAAAAGTAGTTTTGAGCTGAAAATATCCCAAATCCAATCACAGCCTATTTTGACAAGCCATTTACAAAAGCCTCACTAACACATCAACCAGCTTATGTGGCACACTCATTTTTTCCCTACGAAGTTTTCCCAGCTTTCTTAAGTGTCATTTTATAGTAAACATTCCTGGCTTTAAGTAAATTAAAAGTCTGTGTATGGATCAACTGGTACTAACTTTACACATAACTCATATTTACAAATGTTGTTGGATCCCTTCATGACCCCTGAACGTAGTATAAAACTGTATCAACATGCTTCTGTAGTGTTTTGAAATTTCTCAAGCTAGACTGAAAAAAAACAACAACCAAGCGATCAGTAAGGCTAAAGCAAGACATTGGTCAGTAGAAACAACTGGATTAATTTTAAACTGAAGAAAGGAAGACACGAAAATCTAGATGATCTTCAGTGTAACTTATGTGATCTGAGCTGAACTGACAGCAATGCAAGAGGAAAGCATGCTTTGAAAAGCAAATGGAACTGGGTTAGAGGGGGACATGAAATTCAGCATCAATTTAGATAAAACCCTTGCAACATTTCACCCAGAGCATCTTTTTCCTCCAGCTAGAAAAAAACTACAGCTCTCAGAAATCCTAGTGAATGGTCTACAAGTATTGCTTACAGCCAACAATGTGACAGTTTTTGTGAGCAGTTGTCTCTGTAGCTCTCCAGCCATATTCTAAGACAACAGCTCAGTATTTTGTAATTGATCTAAAACAATCAAAGAAAGACATGGAACATAAAACGTATTACTCAATTCCAGCACTCAGTAACATATGGAACTGACAACAATTCAAGTAGAAAATACTCAGCAGCAACAGAAGAAAAATCAGAAAAGATTGAAGGTGAACTAAATTTCTTGTTTTAAAATGCAGAAACATAGCTGCACTTTAGCAAAATAAATTGTGATGGTTAACTGTCAGAAATGTTTTGGCTGTGGATGAATCATAACTTAGGACAAAATGAAGTGAAAAGCTTTCCAAACAACCCTTCTGATTCTTTTCTTTTCCACTGTGTTGGCAATGGGATAAGGTATTTGTCTGATACTTAATAAATCTTGCACATGGCTGTAAAACAGATCATAGAAGGATAGAAGACAAAATAGGTGCAACACATGAAGAATTACCAGAACAAAAAATACAATACAAAAAAAAACCAACAAAACCTTTAAAGTCCTAGTTCAGAGGCAGATCTAATCATAAAACCAACTCAAAGCACTTGTTGAGAGAACAGAGATCCTCTCTTGCCTCTTTGCTGTTCACAACAGTAAAATAAATTTATGGACTCCATCATTCTTGAAGTTTCTTACTTAAACAAAAACATTGAGAAATAAAATTCTGTCTTTTACAATTCTTGGGCAAAATATGAATTAACTCTGCATAATAAAAGTTTTGTGTTTGTGTCTTAATTACTCTCACAATTTAAGCAAAGAACCCTTACTTGTATGCCTCGAAGCCTCCAGGGTCAGAATCGGAGCAGACCGACCCCATCAGCAGAAAGCAACCAGGAGCAAGCTCCAATTTCTGCTGTGAGCAGCCTTATCTGCCATTTCTTTCAACTGAGAAGCACTCAGCTGGGAAATATCAATTAACAATCTCTCATCTCAGGTCCACTGTACACGAGCAGTTAGCTGATAGCTCTGACTGTTGAGCCCATAGAGCTGCACATCAAGGTAAAAGGTAAGTATCAAGTCTGCAGCATGTCCTCCAAGAAGTATCAGAAAGCCATCACAGAAGAATTCAGACATAGTTTCTCAACATATAATTACTTTTTTTTTAAGCTTTATTGTCATATTCCTCAAATGATAATAATCTTACTCTTTCAGAAATGAGAACATAAATCCTTACAAAACTCCAGTTTGCTAACAGCAGTGAAAAAATACATACTTACTCTTACTGTTTTATAGGGTGCAATAACATTTCTTTCTTTAATGAGAAAAACCTGAAAGAGTAACAGATATTACAAATTCACATCTTAAAAATAATAAAATTAATCAAAAGGGATGGAGCATACAAAGCTAAGCTTAAGCTTGCTTAAGCTCTGCTTAAGCAAGTAAAACACTGGGTTATAATATCCTGCTTTAACTACCCCAGATAAACTGCAGCAAAACAATAAGCTTTTATATCAGCTAACTGCAAGGAGGGCAAGAGTCCAATTTAGTTCAGATGCTTACTTATACAGTTGATTAGTGGGCTTTTATCCTAATCATATGACCTTCAAGGAGTTGCAATACTAAAGCAAATACACACAGCTACATTCAGTGGGGCAGATCCTCCCCCTCTTTTAGTGGCTCAAGGTTTTGCCCAAACAGGAATTACCCCAGACTGGCAACTCACAACATACACTGCAAACTTTCTCAAATGAATGCTTTCCTGCTGTTGCTAAACATTTTGCTTTCAGCTCAAACCGCAATGATTTCCTCCCTCATCCAATACCATGCTTTTGAAGTTTTATTTCTCTGATGTTAGCCTCATCTCTGAGAACATCTTCCCTCTCCACAACTCACATGAAACTATTCTCCTTCTTCAGAACATTCTCACAACTCCTATAAAAAGGCCTGACTGCTGGCACACTAACATGCATGCTGTGCTTTACTATCCACCATCTCAAAGGCAATAAGCCAGAAATAAGTTGTGGTTTTGCTGTTTGTAGAGAAGGCTCAAACTTGCTAAATCTCAGGCCTAAGCTTAGGTTTGATTCTGAACTAAACAAAACACACTGCTGTCCTGAGGTGACAACTGCATAACCTAGTCTATTCCTGATCTATTCCTGGCCCAAGAGCCTTGGTTGATCACAGGTCCTTTCCCAGTGCCCCAGTTTCAATCCTACAGGTAGGACACCTGCAGTTCTACACTCCAAGGCATCATGGCAGCAGCCCCAAGCCAAGGGCAAGTACTAAACTTGCAAGAATGGATGTGTATGGTGCTCTCTATGCAGAATCCTTCTGGCTGCTACACACAGCCTTCCCCATTCCCACCAGCTGACAGAGCCAACCTTCACCACACAACCGCTCCAAGAAACATCCAGCTACAAGCAAGCCAGTGGTGGGCCTAGAAGCCCATAAGATCAGCATGCCTTTTTAAGTGCCACATTAAAAAATAATGGCAATTAGTGTCTTCCATTTGACATCAGCATGTACAGACCTGAATCAAGCCATGAGAGAATCAGAATGAGAAACCTGCTTCACATCCATTGCTCTTCTACAGAATAACTATACTGAGTACTCTACATTACATAAGAAGTAGACATAATGGTTTAGTTTCCTTACTTGTAAGCTGAGCAAAAACTTAAGCATACTGTATTAACTTGCTATTTTGGAGTTTTTCTCCCAGTTTTATCTCAAGAAAAAATACTGAAATAATCTGAAATTATTATTCCCATTTACTATATTTTAAAGCCACTAGTTCTAAGCTGTCGGTTACATAAAGAAAAGCTGCTTATCCAGCTATGTACTAACAATTTTTTCTGAGTCTAAAAGGCAAAGATGTTTAAGGTGTTCCAAGTATTCCTATGTGTGGTTTCCTACAAGGCAAAAATTCTACTAAAAAAACCACATATTTTTAATTAGGTCATGATCTGTCACAATTACAACTAGTGACTACTTGACACTAGCAAGTCCATATGCCCTTTATACAAAATACCAGCATTTATGATGCCACCCAAGTATTTCAGAACACTTCCTCAGAGACAGGAAGATGATTGGCAAGCTCCAAATGGGAGGAGTGGGGGGTGTTAACCACACTTGCCATCTTAAAACTTAACTCCTCTTTCCCACAAGACGTTTCTTATAATCATTTGTTCTTCAGAACATAATGATATATGATGGAAGCATTGCCTGGAGCAGTTAGAAATACTTTTTTTAAAATCACTCATCACAAGAAAACTCGCCAACTCAAGAACAGTATTTTTCACAGACACAGTTTCAAAATGAAATTAAATATACTGATTACTTCAACACAAACCACAAACTTCTCTGGTATAGACAGTATTAAATGCTTGAGTTGATTTTGGACTGCAGTAGCATGTAACTGAGCAAGGCTATCAATTTTGGGCATTGGCAAAAACAGATTTTTAGAAATATACAAGAATATTTAAAATTGTATTTCCCACCTCAACTCTGTTCTATCCTGAAAGGAATGCATGAACAATTTTTTTAAAACTTTTACAGCTTTGCAACAGGTAACAACTGCAATTTCTCAAAATTTAAAGTGCATCCCCCTTGGTTAATTCTAAGAATGAATACATCCAGAATCACAACTCTTGACTGAAACTTGAAGATAATATTTCAGGACAACTTCTGAAAACTATTTGATGGACACACAGCACAGTCCAGATTTTTCACAGAGCTGAACTGCAGGGACCAAGATTGCTTTGCCATTACCACAACGTGCTGCAGAAAACATAAGAAAGCAGTATAACAAGACCAAAATAAAGATGATTAATAACAAGTTATATGACTGTCCATTCTCCTCTTTCATTCAATTTTAAGGTTTCCCTAAGCTCCATTATGAAATGCAAAGGGCAAAAAGTTCAGTTTAGTGAAGTAATGACTTAATGAAGTCATTTACAGTTTGCAATTTCCAGCATCAACAGTTTCACATTAATGCTAAATTTTTGACACTAATTAGTTTTTTTTTCTGTTAACTTCCCACTCTTGGACTACAGCTTTGAGGAAAAATACCATTAAGAAACATAAACTTGCTCATTTATGTAACCTCACCCGTTTATACATGAAGAATCTATTATATGCAGGTCTTACCTGGCTACATACAACAGAAATCCCTCCAGATGTATTCCTAAAATGTAAATAAGATATTTGAAATGACGGGCATTTGGGCTTTAAAGGAAATTAAATACATAGAGTATCCCAAATTTACCTACCGTGTAAAAGGGTTATTTGCTTCATTATCTTCTGGGGCTTTTATACTAATGCAATCCCTCAATGGTATCTGCAGCAAGTTATAAAAAAACACAGTCCTTCTTAAAAGCTTTTTAAAGAGAATCTTTAGTTACCAAGAAATTTAAGTTTGCACTGCTTACCTTGAGAATAGGCTGGATATTGTCATCTGGTTCAAAAATAATCGACTTTGAACAGATTTTTAGGGAGCCTCTGAATTTTCTAAAAGGAACAATAAAAAAAAAAAAGTTGTGCATTTGTACATGATACATAAGCCTAGAACGATTCCAGTAAATTAAGGTATATAAGAGTTTTGTACCTTTCATCTTTGCAATCTTGATTTATAATATGATTAGCTGTGTGCTGTTCAAAGTAATATTCTTCCAGGTTAAGAAGAAGCAGTGAAAACCTAAAAAAACAAAAATAAAAATCTTTTATTATAAGTGAAAATATCATAACAGTTCATACTCTTAATAAAATATATCAGGTGTTTGGAAAGTTTTCACTGATCTCTTTGCTGTACCCCACATCCCAATAATGAATTAATTCAGCTTTTTAAAATAAAAACCTATATGGAAAATTTGTGTACATGTGAAGAAGATCAATTGATGCTCTTCCATCACATATAAGGTTAGATGTTTGATTCTGATGTCTTAGGTGGAAACTGCTTGAATATAGACAGGCTTTCTGCTTTAGCCCTGATCAATGTATGCCAGGCAAAATATGCAATGACACAAAAAGGAAGGGCAGGAACTAACCACTCAGAATGGATGGAAATAGATTGTTTTGAAGCCAAGTCAAATTACATTGGTCTAAAATGTTAAATGAAAACATTGGCACAGATCTTACAAGCCGACTGAGTCACTCAATGGATACCCTCTGAGGAAGCATTATCCTCCTCACCAACCACATTTTGTACTTCCTCTGTACCTCTGTTCAACTCCTAGGAAGCCTCTTCATGGACTAATGTGATTAACAACAACAGAACAAAAATAGGAAACTGAAGTCTTCAAAAGTATTTAATTGCAGGATCATAGTAATGCCAGTGCTGGTACTAAGTAAATGCAAATAGGCCAGATTAGGGAGAACATGAAAATGCTTTCTCTACCAACTTAACTAAAACTGCTGCAAGTGATCAAAACTCAACAGCTTTCTAACTTGGTCACTGAGTGTTTTAGCTGTAGAGAATGCCAGTGGATACTGGCACAGCAGGAGAAGCAAAAACAACTTCAGTGGCAAGTACAACTTGTTTGTGTGCAGTGCTGATCTGATCTGCACAAGTACTTAGTATTTATTTACACCCACATTTTGAGCTTTTTGTACTTTGCTCATGATGTGCTTCACTAGAAATGCCTGTGAAAACACTAATAGACACCCAGTGTCCCTAGAGTAATATTCAAACAGCAGTAAATATGTCAAGAGTTCACAAAATGAACGGAGTGAATTGAACAGCCTGTTCATTAAAAAAACGTATTTCACAATGGAAAAAATAGCATTATTGAAAATACATCTTGTACACTTAAAGACTGTGTTGTGGTTGTGATCTTAAACAGAACATAACAATAAAGGTTTTACTGCAACTACAAGTAACAGTGGGTCTATATACTCAAACCTGCTTGTGTTTCCAAGATACTTCATTCCACTGCTCTGCTGCTTTTTCAAAATGGCCTTATCTTTACTTTCCTCTCTTGAAAACAAATTTTTTATGATCCCATTGTGCAGATTTTGGCTTGATTTTCTTTGCAGTATCTGCTATGGGACTTTGTCTTGGATTTGTGCTGAAAACTGCTGTTAATTCAAAGACAGAAGCACTGAGTGTGCTTGAACAGAGTCAAGGCCTATTCTGCATCTCACCCCACCCTGCCAGCGAGGAGGATGGAGGTGCACAAGGAGCTGGGAGGGGACACAGCCAGGACAGCTGACCCAACTGACCCAAGGGTTATTCTGTGCCATATGCAATTATACTCAGGATACGAAATATAGTAGCTTCCATGCAGTTACCATTATATCCCACTCTTTAACATACCATCCAGCTGAATCATCCAGGACAAACTTAAAATTTCTGATTTTGCAAACTCAGATCTTGCACGTTCTATCATATTTTTAAAGCTTTCTAATAAAGCTATGTTAGGATGTATAAAGAGCAACTCACCAGTAAAATGCTCTTCTTTCTAGTATGTACAAGCATATACATTCAATTTATTATCCACAAGCCAATTATTATTATTTAAATAATTAAAATAAAGTCAAGAACAAAGATAGCACCAAGATTTGTTTGAAAAGAATCTATTCTCTTTCATTAGGAAATGGCCATTATTGATACAGAGAACATGACCTTCAGAGAAATGGCATTTATGGTCCCACAATTTTTTTTTCCAAAAAAACTATAGTGTCTGTTCAGCAGAATTAATTTCTGAAAGTCTTCATTCTTGGGCTCTTTCCTTTGTCTACACTTATTCTTTAATAAGCTACTCACTTTATTATATTCTTTCCAAACTTACCTGTTGACAGCACTGGTATTTACTAGATTTTTAAAGTTTTTGGTAAATGCAGGCATCTCTCATGTATTCAAGATCAGTCATGTTTATATATCAAAACATTAGCTGTTATTCACAGTAACTATAATATATGAACATAAGCCAAAATATGTAAACCAAGAGAGTTCTCTTTGAAATTTTTCATTACAACTACTTCCATGAAACTATTGTATCTCTGTCCTTGTCACTTTATAAATCAATTTGATGCCTTAAATCAATTCACCTTCCCAAAACCAGAAGCTCTGGGAAATAATCTGAGGTATTCTTTCCCCAGCATAACACTTACTGCTGCTGAACCAGATGATTTCAAGAAGGAAAAAAAAATCTAAAAGAAAAAGCAAAGATATGCACAAAAACTCAAGATAAACTCTTTATATAGGCTAAATAGGTACTATGGGGAAACTGTAAGTTTACTCCTTTTTAAGACCATGTTTGCCTACAGCATCCAGTTTATCCTTTTGCTATTCTCTCTGTGTTTCTTCCACATGAGTATTCATTCTCCAGGCTCACAGAGACAGCATCACTGTAGAGCTTCTTGCTGGAGACCAGTGACCTCCTGTGCAATGATCTCCTGCTCACTGACCTCAGCTTTCTGTCTGGAAAATTGGTTGTATTGCTGTGCTGGAAGCTGTTAAAGCATTTTTACTCAAATGCTGTCCATCATATAGGTTAAGTGCATTTTCCATATTTATCTTCCCCTCCCACTGTGCACAGAGCCTTCCATGAAGCACTGAAGCCTCTTCCTAGCATTTCTATGCTTGTTGCTACTCTACTTGCAAGTCCATTTACTCTATTCTCCAGTATTTTCAGGCTGCAATGAGTCACTTCTGCAGACAGACAGAGCCCAGGTATCAAATCTCCACAAGTGCAATCACAAGTCTCTACTTCTCTCAAGCACCCACTGCAACTGGGACAAACGTACTGCCTGTCCCAAGACTATGTCACAAAAACTGCCCCTTTTAAAACTAATACAATAGCATAAGTGAAAGCAAAATTTTCAGATTTGCATCTCACTACTGGCTAACAAATCTAGACCAGCTCAAGTTACTGCTAATAATGAACTCCAAAGATTATGATGTGTGATCTATGGAACAACCTTCTGGAATTTCTCAACTCATCTCAGTCTTTACTACTCAAGTATTTAAATTCCATTTTTCTGTGTTAATGATCCATAGAGTTGTCAAAGAAAAAAATCAAGTTTCATCACATGTTACTAAAGTACAGTCAGAGCTTTTTATCTTCACAGAAGAAATATCTCTCACATAAATAAACAGAGCCACTGATAGTTACTGTATCAACAGGGTCCCTCTTGAGAACCATCACTGTACATGATGACACTTCACGCTTGCCAGGAGGCTTAACAAATATCTACAGATAGCAAGGGTACAGATCAGCCTCTGGCATGTTCCATGAGTAGGCAAACAGTGTTGTGAAGGCCTGAAAAAAAGAGGACATCAACCATAATAGCTGTAAAATTACAGCAATGGGGATCTTCAATGTATAACAAAGCTGGGCTTTGGGCTGACTGCCTTCCAAAGAGCTAAAGGAGGTATTCCAAAGACACTTGTGATATCAAGATTACCAAATTTATATTGTATCAACTGCTATGTGGTCTTACACCAAGAATTTATATGCATGTTTAGCATAGACTTAAAACAGTAATGTAATTCTGCACATGACAGGAAGACTTTGAAAAATAAATCAACAAGTAACAGTAGGCAGAGGATGCATGAAATATCCTGCATAAGAAACTGGTTAAATCTGTAAGAGTTGAAAGCTGTATTTTGGTTTCCAGCCACTGAGCAGCTGCACTGTTCCCAGTGCTGTGTAATTAACAGCACACACTGTAAGCCTTGACTTTATCACACTGACCTGGAACAGCACCCTGGAACAAAAAATCAACATCAAGATCAGCAATAAGTAAGTCTGTCCCACTTCCTTGCCTTCAAGTCTGATCTCAAGACATAAAACCCCTCAATCTAAGCAGTTAGTTAAGCAAATCATAAGTTTTAACTGAGTAATGTACAAAAATGTTTAGGTATCTAAAGTGAAAAAATGGTTTGATATTCTCCCCATCTTTAAATTACCAGCAAGAACTAGCATCTAAGAAAAACCCAATGAAATAACCCAGTTCTGGTTCTATACATATTTGGAGGAGATCTCTCCAGTTTCTATTAAACACGTGCCTGGTGCTCTAAAACTTTGTATTCCTGTAATAGAGCAATAAACAAATATCACAAAGTTATTTTTCAGTCAAGCAGAAAAGGATCAAATTTGAGACATTTTTCTAATTACCATCAAGTGGTTAATTTTGATCCATTTTCAAAATTAATAGCCCAATTGTTATTTGAAACTTCTCAAGTATAAATCATTAATGAGTGTTTATTAAAAATCTACTTAGAGAAAGGTAATGCTATAGCTTGGAAAGCAACTCAAATATCTGTTGACAAAAAATCCTTTGAAATCCAGCAATAAAACTCACACCTTAGAGCTTATTACAGGATATTTTTATGCTCGTGTTCTAATAAAGACAGGTTTATACCCACAAATGTTGTGGTCACAATGCTATTTAATGGTTTGCAACACACTGAAGAAGTTAGTAAGCCACAGGTATGTCTTCAGGGATCATTGACCATTTTTTTTCTTGCACAAAGAACTTGACACACTAGGCTATCAAAAAAACTCAATATATTATTATGAAAATGACAAAGAGACAAATTAGACAAGATTTTCAAAAAAGTTCAACCCCCACGGAAGTAGCTGTAAGAGCTGACAGTCTGCAAGGTGTTCAATGCCTTGCACCATAGCCTCTTAACAGTCCAGCCTTTATCCTCAATGTCTCACAAACAAATCTTCAGAGAACTTCCAAGATGATTGTATTTTCTTATTACATGTAATATTTGAAAAATGGAACTTGAAGGGAAAAAAAAAGCAGCTTTAATAACTTTGCTGGTCCTACACACTTGTAACTCCTCAAGAACTACTTCCAGTTGTGGAGACCCACCAATTTTGACTTAAAAAGTTATCACATTAGCAGAAGGCCATAAGGCAAGCCTCTATTCAGAGCTGTAGAGTTTTCCCAGGATAGTTTTGCACATGGAAGGGTACATGGAATACCAGAAACAATACCATAGGAAGGGGTCAGGCACAAAAACAGAGTGGTCAGGAACAAGACTTTACCCTTTGGAATGTAGCAAACCCACAGAGCAGCTCTGCTGTCAAGAGATGCTGGGAAAGAGGCAGCTTCACTTTTCAGGATAAAATAAATCAGTAGCCACCACTGCTACTAAAGCCTTGAGCTTTAGAGGGGGTGGAAAGGCACTTACACTGTTACATCTCAAGTTTAATTCAAGTTCTGCACTCAAAAATCAGCAGCAGCAGCTTGGAGAGGAAAGAAAGAAGAACATGCTAGATAAGGGAATATCTTTTATTATACAACTCACATAGCTAGAAAAACTGATACTACCAACTTAAATAACACAAGGAGTTTCCCAGATCCAAAATGGAAAGGAGATTTTCAGCTACTGTTGTGCCTGGCTGTCTAAGGGTGTATGTTGGGGGAGGTAGGAGCTACAGCAATGGAAGATGGGTACAGTGTAGGCACACATATCTCTGCATGCCCCCAGATAACTTTAACCAAGGCTTTAGAAGTTTTTGTGTTGGAACATCTTTAATCCCCACAGTGTGTTAGAGTATACAGAACCTGGTGGAGTAAAAAGTTAATCTTTTAACAGTCTATGAGGAGCTGTTTGAACTTAAAAGGTAAGTACCTACACTTAAGGGGAGAGGTAAATTAAAGCATGCCAACATAATTTTGCTTGAAAACCTACTTCAAATTCTTGTCTTCATATGGTTCCAGAAAGATTATATTAAGAATAACTGAAAAACTCATATGCCAGTCAGTTGGAAGGTATTTTCTTGTGAAAGGAATCAGTATTCCTTTGAGAACCAGCTCCAGGTAGAAAAAGAAAAAGGTAACCATCTTGCCAAGAAAAACAGAACTCACTTCCTTTTTCAGAGCTACCATATAATTGCCACTCAGAAAAGGTCTGAGGAATGTGAGTCAAGAACACACCTAAGACGCATAAGAAAACTCTGCACTAAGTATCAAGCAAACACTTACAAAACTTCAGCTGTATGATGTCATTCCCAATACACGAGGTTTGGGAACCCAAAGGCACCCAAACATTCCTAGCATTGTTCTGAGTGTGCAGCCAAGAAGCCAATCATCCTTTAAAAACTACATCCTGGGGTTTATAAAAGCTGCCAAGATGCTACAAAATATCCTCCAAACAAAAGTGTGTTGCATCAGGCTTAATCTACTTGAGAATTTTACTGTAACTTTGCTTGACGTGCATGTCCCTCTAATACCTGAGATTGAAAATGACTCAGACGACCAACAATATGGGGGGGGAGGAGAAGAAAACAAAACAAGTCCACAGTTTATTTTATATACCAATTTCACCTACCAGCTGAAGCACTGGACTCACTCAAACTAGACACAGGAATGACCATGCAGTGACCAGTGCCTTGGCAAAATCCTGTTTATACCACCCAGGAAAGGTACCCATTGATCCTGCTTTAAATTCATAATCTGTGATTGAAGTCTTACTATTTCTGTCCTTTCATCAGAAAAGCACATGCTGGAAATCTACTTGGACACTAGAGTTTCAAGTGGCTGATCCAACATACCTTGCACAATCACTTGACCTGAAACTGGAAGTACAATCCTGATAACAGAAGGAAATTGTCAGGGATGAAAAAGCAGGGCATCCCAATCTAGTGGTAGCACACAGCTATGCAAAACCAACTCTAAAATTAAACCTCCTCCCAGCAAGAATAAATTATCTATAGGCCAGCCATAGGACTCATTTGCTGATGTTTGGATAAGAGCCTTCATTATGCATATCTTGTTGCAAGAGAGTAAGATAAGGCTATTGATGTTAATATATATATATGTGTATATATATATATATATATAAAATTCAATGCCCAAGCAACCAACCCACCAAAGAAGCATCTGCAGCACCTACATGCTGCCAGTAGGTTGCTTGGTGAGTGATGTTTCCAGAGGAAGAGATGAACCCTTCACACAGGAAGCCAATCAGGCAGCACGACAAACCAGCAGCACTGTGTAGAGAGCCCTCATATCTAGTGTTTACACTTGCCTGCATTTGGGCACACTGCCAGCAGAAGTGAGAAATCCATTTATAAAGAAAGAAACGACCTGAGCCAAACACCACATCATCTAATTTGATGCTTAGTAACTAAAATTGTTCATAAAAAAGGATTGCTGTTCATGAAGGACGAATATTTTAGGAATATTCAGGAATATTTAGCAGGATATTCCAGCATTTTCCTGTTTTCCACTAGAAAGAGGCATATAGTCAGAAAAGAGGCTTTATGTAACTAGATATTAAAGTGGACTAATTAGTTAAGAAGAAATATTTTTTTTCAGATCTAATCTGATCTTCGTTCCCTCCAAAGCAACTGCATAAGAAGATTAACTTCTTACTTACCAATTTTCACAGTTACTGGAACTTTCATCGCTTAAAGATTTGTAGAAAGCAATGTACAAGTAACAAAAAAAACCACCCAAAAACAACAAACCCCAAAACATACATCAAATGCAGTTGCCACAAAATTGTAAAAAGTCCTGGTTATTTCACTAGGACATATCAACACCAAAGCTTTCAAGAAGAAGTTGGCAGCTCGAAGNAAAGTCCTGGTTATTTCACTAGGAAATACCTACACCAAGGACACAAAGATCAAGCAAAGCTTTCAAGCAGAAGTTGGTGTCTTGAACAGCTCCTCAGCAACTAGGTAAAAAAAATTCTCAGAACCTGCACCTTCAATTAAGTCATAGCAAGCTGCTTTTTTGCTGTTTTAAGATAGAGCTACAAGGACAACACACAACAAAACCACAGTGTTTATGATCTGGTATTTCTAAGCTCAAAATATTTTAAACCACTTAAATGCTTTTAAGATTTTCTAATTGAGAAAAACACAGGAAAAGAGGGAGAGGGAGGGACCTGATACAGGATACAAAACATATAAATTTACTTGAATTTTAAACTAATATCATTTGTTAGGCAAAGGGAAGAAACAGAGAAATAGGTTTGCAGATAGAAGAAAAGCTGCCAGTGGAAATGAAAACGAGACTGATCTTTCATGAAGTACTCAAATTACAAGCTCAAATAATAAGATCCAGATATGCTTTCAAGTATGAGCAAAGAAAAAAGTTCTCATCAATAACTATAGATAAGTAATGCTGACACTGATATGCTGAGTTTGTTTTCAGGGCTTTTTAGAAGAGATTTAGATCCTACTTGAGCTCTTTATGACAAGTCTGATTTTTGGCTTTTTTTCTCAGCTTAAATAAAAAAAAAGACTACAGTAAATCCATAACACAGCTAACACAGTCATTTTACTTGTTTTTCCTACAATTAAGATGCTTTACTTTACAATTAAAAATATTTCTCTTTTCCTTCTACACATGAGGTTTGTCCTTTCTGCCTACAGCCCCTTACACAAAACTGAAACAGCAGCAGCCCCCTCAAATCAACAAGATATACAAGAAGACAAAACGTGATCCAGAACACATATGTACTTAAAAAAAAACCAAACAAAAAACCACTTCAGAGGATGTGGTAGCTTCACAGGCAGTACAGCTATGAATCAGAATTTATATGGATAGAGTGAGTCCAGCTCCTCATCATGTGGTTTTCTCCTCAACAATAAACAGCGCTGTGTAACCAGCAGAGACCTGCAGCAGGAATTTGCACGGGACCAGCAGGAGACAGCTGGGGATCCCTGAGCCCCCCAGGGAAGGTGGTGGTGCCCTTCTGCTGTGTGACCCACGCCGACCCACGGCTCCCACAGAGATTCCCTACGTGGAAATGCTGAACTTGCAAAAGATTTTGAAACTTTTTGACAAGGCAGATACAGTCAAGCCAGGCAAAAGAAAGTGGGGCACTACCTAAAAATAAGAGAGTAAATTCACGATACACTCAAGCACGTGTGATAAGCCTTTGTTGTACGTTCAGAAACACAACAAAGATTACAGTCAGCATGCAGGAACGGGCTAATTGAATTTAACGCTTTAAAGAGACAACACAGAGTCTGCAATTTAAGGGCTGACAGTACACTGACTATAGTGTTCGGGAAGAAAAAAAAAAAGGAAAAACAATCACAACAAACTACAGTGAAGCACAGCTCCATGCCACGAGCACAACTGAGAACAAACTAACGTACAAAAATCTACAAGACGCTATTTTTCATGCAGTTTATGCGAGGCAAGCAGCATTCCTGTTTTCCCAGGTCCTTCCTACACCCTCTCCAGCCTTAACCCAGGGGAACCATCAGCCACCTGATCTCAAGATCACCAACGAGGGCAGCCCAGCCCGGGCTCTCCGACCGGTGCTGCGCCGCGGCCTCTCCGCAGGCCCCGCAGCCCCGCCGGGCCCTCCGAGGGGCCGCGGCCGAGCGGGGNGGCCGGGGGAACGGCGTCAGTCGGCAGCCGGGGCTCTGCGCCCTCGCCCGGGCTGCGGTGTCTCTGCGGCCCTGCGGGGCCTCCGCGGCGCGCACGGAGGGAAGGAAGCTCACGCTGTGTTACATTGCGAAACGGCTTCGTTGCGTGCATTAAAATAAAAGTTTTAAATGTAGTGCCACTGCAGTGAGATCATTGTGCCCGTAATGCGTGTGACAGAAGCTGTCCGGGCAGGAGGTGTGTCCAAAGCCTAGAATCATAGAGTATGCGGAGTTGGAAGGGATCCATCAGGATTATCCATCTCCCTGCCCTGCACAGGACACCCTCAAGAGTCACTCACACCGTGTGCCTGAGGG
This sequence comes from Thryothorus ludovicianus, assembly GCA_013397245.1. Taxonomy (NCBI): domain Eukaryota; kingdom Metazoa; phylum Chordata; class Aves; order Passeriformes; family Certhiidae; genus Thryothorus; species Thryothorus ludovicianus. The sequence goes on along the minus strand of VZTB01014636.1, from coordinate 246,665 downwards.
CATCGTCCAAACGCTTCTGGAACTCTGTCAGGCTTGGGGCTGTGACCACTTCCTTGGGGAGCCCGTTCCAGTGCCCGGCCACCCCCCGGCTGAAAAACCTTTTCCTCTTATTCAGCCTAAAGCTCCCCTGACTCAGCTTCACGCCGTTTGTTCCAGTACTGTCATTGCCTAGAAAGACCTCTATGGAAAAAGGAATTAAGTAAAAGCTCCTAGTTAGTATCAAACCCCTTCAATTCATAGAACTGCCAATGTATCTGAACAATTTATTATGTGTTTACAAACGTGATCCCTTGTGCAGTAGAAAAATGCTGCTTTTTGCATATTTATAAGTTAGAAAAAAGAATTAATGGAGAGAATATGATTTTTCACATAGGTATTAAAAAAATTACGGGCTTATAGACCTCAAGAAATTGTCTGATGTACTGTCTGCACTGAGGTGGAGTCAGGTGTATGTTGATCAGTGCTACTCAAATATTTTCAATTTGTGGACATAAATATGAGAACTGTTGTATTTACAGAAGGCAGGTTTACTTTGGCTAATTGTCTCTCAGGGTCCTCTTTTGGAGTACTTCACAGAATTTAAGGAGGCAACAGCTCATAATTTGAAAACCGCTTCTATCATCTTCATGAACTATTTCTCTGATCAATTTGTAAAAACACCTGTTTGAAGAAAATCTGCAACATATGCATGTAGCTTGTACAAAATTATAACAGCATCTGATCTGTGGATATATATTTGTCCAATAGCCTACGTGATTTTTCTTTGCTGCATTCCTAGTCATACTTCCAGGGGAAATCATGGAATCACAGAATCATGGAAAGGCTTAGGTTGAAAGGGACCTTAAAAATCATCTTGTTCCAAACCTCTTTCCATGGGCATGGACACCTTCCACTAGAACAGATGGCTCAGGGCCCCATCCAGTCTGGCCTCGAACACTTCCATTGATGGGGTATCCACCACTTCTCTGGGCACTGTTCCAGTGCCTCACCACCCTCATAGTAAAGAATTTCTTCCTAACATATAATCTAAACTTCCTCTCTTTTAGTTTGATGCCATTACCCCTTGTCCTTATCACTACATGCTCTTGTAAATAGTCTCTGTCTTTCTTGTAGGCTCCGTTCAGGTACTGGGAGGACACAATTAGGTCACCCTGAAGCCTTCTCTTTTCCAGGGTGATGAATCCCAATTCTCTCAGCCTTTCCTCGGAGCAGAGGTGCTCCATTCCTCTAATAATCTTGGTGGCCTCCTCTGGACTTGCTCCAGCAGGTTGATATCCTTCCTGTGTTGAGGACCCCAGAGCTGGATGCAGTGAACTGTGTTTATGAGCCTCACATATGTTTTAATAAATATTTGTGTATAAATATATACTTATTCATATAATTGTTTATATGTGAGGATATGTATATCATCCTCTCATAGACTAGGCATGCTTTCTTTTTTTTATATATTGCACTCATAAATTATTTATTCTTTCAGCTTTATTCTACTTTCTTTCCAATATGACTTTTGCCTTTATCTTAGGATGTAAGGCATCGACACCAACTAGAGTGCAGTAATTATGCCCCATGTGTTACACATGAGAGGAACATTCATAAATACATCCCAGTAAGAACTTGCTTGTCTTACTGTGACAGAAATTTCTGCTCAGAACTGATTCTAACATAATGCCATCTAGTTCTCCACTTTTTCTCCTATTTATGCAAGTTCTTCTCAAGTATAATATTTTTCCATAGCCATGATGATTTCATCATGCTAACTTTTGACTTTTATCCTTGTTAAGAAAATAGTTTTAAAATTTGATACTGTCTTCTAGCTCTCACAATGGTGAGAATCGGGTTTTTTAATATATCTATATTCTGTTACATCTTGGAAATCACTAATGAAAATACTGAATAGAACTGAAATGACAACAGATTCTTATGGATTCTCATTGCTGGTTCTCTCCAAATTTGATTTTAGTAAGAAGTACACCAATTGCTAGGTGCTTTCATAGAAAATAGGTTACTTTTGCTTTTTGTTTTAATGAAACTGTCATGGGACAGTGTCTAAATGATACTAAACTCAAGATCTATGATACTTACAGTTTCTTTTTTTCTACTGAATCAGTGAAATTGATTGCAAAAAAAAAAGCTTTAGAGTAGTGTGAGAGCATCTGTTCCTGACAACCTTATGGTAACTTCTAATTGTTAAATTTATTCTGGATTATTCCTTGACATCAAAATAAATCTGAATTTCTTTAGACCAGCTTTCCTTGGGTAGATGCATTTTATCTTTTTCTTGTCTCTTTAAACCTTTATAGTCTTCTAGCAATTCAGAGAATGTTTTTGCTATATTATTAGAGGAAATTTCTTTAGACCCTATTAACTTGATTACATAGTTTTTAACTAATTCCTTCTTTAAACTCTATGGTAAGACAAATTTAACTAAATATCTGGGCACTTCTAATGTATTTCCAGAACATTTTCATGTTGCATTTTATACTCCTTTTTACCTGTCACTCATTTTCTACTGTAGGCTTTGTAATTTTATTCTTTTATTCATATTCTTTTATGTTACCCTTCAGTATGTCCCCTTATTGTGACTTCTTTCTTCAAATCCTTGAAGTGCTTTTAATGTAATGTTAACACAGTCTACTTAAGCTTCCTTTCCTTCCTTTTGTTCACATCAAGATAGCTTGCTATTGTATGTTTAATTAAAAATAAGTCTATTGTTCTCTGTAGAAAATCTAGGTTAGCTTTAAATGACTGAGCTCAGGCCTAGGCTGTTCTGAAAGGAGGTTAATTAACTCATACAGAATGGCATGCTGTTATGATGAGCCTGCTTTTAGTACCTAGACTAGATTGATTAAAGCTAGCTTAACTATTTCTACATAACAATGTAGAAATAGTTGGCAGTGCTGACATGCTTTTGCTTTTTCTTCTTCTTTTTCTCAGAGTAGGGAAGTCTATTTTGGTCAAATGTGTCATGATCACTTTCACTCAGTTTACTTTCTGCCTTTAAAATCAAAGTGAGCTCCTCTCTACTTGTCATGCAGTTCCAGTTGGTGATGCCTCTTGTAACTTCCTCTGTACTGTGAAGCAAACGTTCATCCCTAAAATGCTACAAGAACTTGATGGATATTTTGTGTTCTGCCATATTGTTCTTCAAATTGGTATTCAAGTGTTTGAAATCCATTGTTATCTCATGAGTAAGCTTCTTGAATACCTTCATTAGTTGCTCAGAATACATCAGAAAAACCACCAACTTCCTCTTGTATGAAAAATAGACCGGAATCACAATGTAACTTTGCTTCCTCCTTTTAATTTTCACCAAGAACAGTAACTTTTGTCTCTTCCTGAATTCAATACACATTGAATCATCATCCCCTGATTTACTGTGCCCTTTTTGCCTAGCATTCTTATATACAGCTATCACTCATTATATGCTATCATATCTCTAGGGTGCTACTAAACCTATAGTTTTTTCCATAGGTTCACTGAATTCCTGGCATTTGACTTCAAATATTCCATGTTGGTTTTAATTTTTTTTTTTCATTTTTTGTTTCTGGCAGATATTCCCTGTGGTATTTAACCACTAAAGCTTTGTCTTTCAGGTATCTATCAAGCTTCATTAAATACAATGCTCAAGTGTTTCTTGTCATTGGGCATTTTTAAACATGTTCAGAGCAGGCTTTACCTCAACTGTTGAAGTCAGTGGGGAAGTTCCTGTTGGGAGTATAAAAGACTCCTGAGTGTAGTTCAAAGATTCATCCAATAATACATTTATTCTGAAAGATATGTCAATAGCCAACCTATGATACATTAGCCAAAGGCAAAACTAGTGAAGCATACTTTAGCTTACTCTTAGAACTAGTCAGAAAACAGAAACACATTTTTTTCACCGGGAAAAAACCAACATTATTACCTCTCATTACAATGAGAGGTAATTACATTACAAAGTTTGCATTTTTGTAAATAAGGCATTTTTTGAAAGATATGAATGAATAATTTTGCTTTCAAGAGAAGTTTAAGGCAGACTAACGTCTGCAAGGGAAACACTGGCCCCAGTTTTCTGTGACGCACACTCTTTTTACTGTGTGTGCTCAGAGCCTAGAATAATAACTAAATCCTTAACTGGTACATCTTGCTCCTACCACACTAACGATAACAAAATCAACAACAATTAGATGGGTCACGGCTGCCCTGATCTGAGTGGCAACCTGGAGCTACATGCAGAGACTCCACTAGGTTAAAAACAATCATGTAAAGTTTACCCTCATGATAGAATTGCCAGCTCTGTTGTGAACACATTTAAAGTAATTTGTAATCATCTTCTTTGCACTAAATTCTGCTAAGATTTTTTGAGTTAGTTGTAAGTCGATTTATATGTGTACTCAGTGTGTGTTTGATTTAAAATCAATTTTAATTAAACCAATTTTTATCAATAAACAAACATAAAATTCACCATTTTCCATGGAGAAAAAAGTTATCCTAGAGGCAGATTTAAAGTGTCAACATTTAAAGATGCTCTATAAGTCAAATTGTAAAGGCAAGGGTGACAGAAACTTGTACAATTATTTTACATGTCAATTTAAATTGAAGATTTTATGTAAAATAAATGTTTACAGTGAAATCCTTCTGAACCCACCCATTCTGAAATATAGTACTTGATTATAAATTGATTTGGTTTTAGTACTCCTTGAAGGAGACCTACATCTCTTTTAGGTCTCTATACTCCTTTGCTAACATTACTACCAGCTCGTTTTCATGGGTTAATCTCTGCAGAATTTGAGGGCTGGATTTTCAGCCACTGGAAATACACACACACACTGTGTGCACCAAACCTCATGTGCAGATCCTGGTACTTCAATTTGGAAGCATCCTGAAGAGAACTCATGAAATAGGTGCATGGTAATCCAGAAATAATCAGGTACACTTTTATACATCTGCATTGCTGGCAAATAAAACAACACTAATTTAGTCTCTTTAAAGGCATGTAAACTTTAAAGATCAGAGACAAATTTGTAACAGGAAAGGATATATTTACTTTATTGAAACAGATTTGGAAGATATTTGAATTATATGGGAAAAACAGCTGAATATGTTCATTGAGTAAGAAACTCCCACACCCCTTCAGTGTTCCAGCTACTTTATGGAGATGATGACTTGGCTCCCCTCCAACACCCATACATGCTTCATGTCATTAGATGCATGAGTCACTCTGCTCTGCTGTAGAGCTGCTAAATGTGGTGCCACAAATGTTCATTTGAAAAATGGATGAGCCCTTGAGTAATTTTTCAGTATAGCTGGTGTTTTAAGGAAAGACCTTTTAGTAAGCTCGTTACATATAGTCCACAGGACAATGGAGCTGTATTTTATATCATAGTAGTGAAAATAAACGTGGATAGTGGTGGTGAGAGGAAACCTGAAAAGTCTCAGGGAAGGAGGGAGCATCTATTAAGGAGAGATATTCTATGCAAAAGCAGTATGTAATAAACCTTACAGACTAAATACCAGTTTCCATTTTATAATACCAGTTTCCATTTTATCCATCACAACATATAACTTAAATGTAAATTTAAAAACTAACTTGTAATGTCATTGGGTTTTCCTTCTTTTTGAATGGGTACAGTTAAGTTGCTGGCAGAACATTAGTTAGCTGATGAATACATTGTTTTATTCCTTTGCTCATGAGTAAGTGCATGTGACTAGATGTCTAAGAGTATATGTGCATAAAACTCAAAGGGGTGTTTAAATCCCACTCTGTAAATGGTAAAATCACAAGTCTCCCTTTTTTGGTCTATGGGTTCAGTGTTCTGGCAGAGGGTGTTTTTCTTGGATGTAGGGGAGGGAAAATAAAGCAGAGGAATTTACATACAGAACTAAACTGTTTAATTTGCTTGCATAGTTGGCATTTAAATGTCTCAAAATGTTTCAGTGAAGATTATTTTAAATGCCTATGCTTTTTGCATAGGTAATAGTCCCAGATATGTTAGGCCATTTATCTATTAGCTGCTTCAACTCTGTGTCTAATAGCATTCTTGCTGCAAAGAAGAGCTGTGACAGAATAATATTCATGCTTCCATTTTAAATCAGTAAAACAAATGCATAATTTAGATTAATTTTCAGACATGCATACGAATGTATTATTTCTTTGACGTATATTCTTGTGCATTGGTTGACTTTATCCTGCTTTCCCTAAACCAGAAAAGATAAAGAGCAAACCTATGTTATTATAAGTCCTATCTAAAAGCTTAGACTTGTGATCAACTGTGGAGATACAAGATCATCACATCTAAGGCCTGCATAAACAAATTAGACTGTTTTTCATATATTGGAGAACAAACAACAAATATATAAAGGCCTTTCATTCTTCTTTCCTATCTAGAAAACTTGGCACGCTTTGTATCATGTATAATAGAGAAGTCCTATAACTATATTTCTGAATTTAAGACTAGATTTTTTCTAAAGTGGAAAATTCTTTCTCCTCTGTCACCAGTCAATAGAGTTTTATATATATTATTATAGCAGCTGGAGAAGTGACAAATGAATACAAATAACATTTCTATTCAGAGCAGTTGTTCAGAACAGAATTTCTTCAGGAAATAATTGCACTTGAAGCACTAAGGATGGATTCTTCCCATCTAAATTTAGCCAAATATACAAGTTCAGCCTTTAGCCAAAGGTGGTCTTCCATGCTTCTACTGTGTACCATGGAGAGAACGGGGTCATTCACTCTTCTTAGCTTGAACATAAACCCTTAGGGGAATGGATTGCTTCCTATAGGATCTCTGCTCACTCTGGGGAGAGTCCAGATGAATGTCTTAAAGTAGATGTTCAGTTTTAAGGTGCTACAGTTGAGTAAAATGTGCCATGTCTGCATTATTTGTTAACAACCCCAAATTTGCCCTAAAATCTAAACTTACCCATTTCCATATTCCCACACATGCAGGAGTAACTTTAGCACATTTTCAGCATTTCAAAATCTCTGTGACCCTGTTGATGTCAGAGCAATCAGACATGCCTGGACAGGCTGGACACCAGGCAGCATTGTGGAGGGAAAGTTCCCTGGACATGAGGCACACTGCTCATATAGCTGTTTTGTGAGTTGTGCTTTTAATTGTGGTGAAAACATATCTGCTATCAGCTGACTGGTTCGAAGGAGAGAGGAAAAGCAATCTTTTGCATTTTAAGAGGAGCAGAGGTGAAACTCTGGGGTTTTCTGTGTTCTGAAAAATTTCCAAAACCAAGCTAGAGCTTCTGCTTAGTACCCATAAGCATATGGTAATTTTTACAAGATCACATTTAGAATTCTCACTTGGTATGATATGAAAGAGAAAAATTCAGTATTTGATATTGCTGCCTCATTATAATAGCTTGACTTCAATAGCCTTCTGTTCAAAGAATTGGAACAGAATAGGGTGTGAGAAACTACTTAGGACTACATCACTCAGCAATATGCAGAAAATAAATTGAACAGCTCCTCATGCTGTATACCCTCTGATACTTGCATTTTTTTGAAATTCCTAAAGCGAAAGAGCATTAATGGAAGAAGTTCAGCTTGAAGTTACCTGATTGCTTCTTTTAAAAGGATATTGGAAAGATGGTTTAGACAATGAAGGAATATTTGGCTTGTCACTCTTGGATGGTAAAGATTAAAGACTTCACATGCTGCAAAGACATACTTCAAGTACCCAAGAATTTTTAGAAGTCTAAAGTAAAAGGCACTTACTCTTCCTCTGAGATTTTGTACCTGAAATCCCTGCTTCAAAGGAAGCATGTATGCTCGGCATGTATAATGGTCAGGCATTAAAGATACAGGATTCTGGTTGACAACTTAAGCAACGAACTGTGGTGGTTTGGAAAGGCAAGAACAGATGAGAAAAAGACAGGAGTGTATTTTTTCATTGCTATATGGATCACCATGTCTGTGTCCTACACATGGCTGCATTCTTTTTACCAGTTGTACCTGTATGTTGGATGGTTTTGACTCTGGTTATTTTCTTTCATCTGTCTGTAAGGACTTTTTACCTCCTTATGTAAGAAAAAAGTTATTTCTTTGGGAGAAGGAGCATCTCTTGGTTGCATTTATATAATATGTGACAGGATATTGTGACCCATGACGTTAAATCAATTACAGCAGTACAGCTGCATTAGTTACTGGTGATGACACCTGGATGATAAGGAAGTCAAGGAAACCAGCAAGACTCCAGAAGTCTAAGTGAAGTGATGAGAACAAATGCCATTACTAAAAGGAGATGCTGTGATGAACAGGGTAAGATTCTACTAGTTGATTACTGACAGAATTTGATTGACATTCAAGTTTTCCTCTACTCTGACCAGTGCTTCTCAATCAATCAATCACAGTACCAAAACATTTCCACAATCTGAAAGCTTGTCATTTAGGAGAGATGTTTAAAGGAATTTTTCTTTTAAAAAATATTTTCCAATTTTTTCCAGAAAATGCATTTATCTTTACAACAGGTGTTTCTTTGGTCTGTGCTGTTCTCTGTGCTCTTGTCACTGTCAAGGATTTCCAGATATTGAACAACTTTTTTCTCCTCTACCTTTTTCTAGAGATATTTAGAAAGTTTATTAGGAAGGAAATAGTTTTTAACTTACAAATTTTTATAATTTCATAGGAAAGTCAGAAACAAACCATTAGGAAGTACAATGAATAGACAGAAAGTTATCACACATTTAAATATGCTGCAGTGTCTGAATGTATAAAAACTGATTACACAGCTCTCCAGCACTTAGGACACTGCCAGCCAACATATGAAAGCACTTTAAAAACTAGGGGATATATGCAGAGCTTTCAATTCTTGCAGGGTTTTTCTAACTGTAAGCCACAGGCTCTTGTGAAATAACAACACCACAAAGGTTTGTTCTTCCTTATATTTCACCAGAAGCTGTAACCACAAGTGCCAACTGTCTACAGATGATACAGGAATTAATTTGTAAAGGAGAAGATGCAACAAATTATCAAGAAAATACTTTTACAAAATCACCTGTGATGTTATTTCTGCTATTGGGACTACCAGGTAACAAATATTTTTTGAAGTGATAGTTTGCTCTGCTCTTAATCACAGCAAGGCCTGACAGACCAGTAACCTTGAAGTTTGTTTATTGCACACCAAGGCATGAGCTGGGACTTTTAAAACACTTCTGTTTACTGTCCTGTCTGTGGAAAATCTGCCAACTTCTTTCTTCACTCTCTAGTGTGTTTAGTAAAGTGTTTGCATTGCTTTTCTGCCAATTCTAGGCCCAAAGTTTACCTGGTGGCTGATAAACATCTGTGTCTTCTGGTGGGAAATCCGTGTGACAGAGCCAGGAGAAAACAGACTCACTCCACCTCAGACTGATGCTTCTGAGATTGTTTCCATCCTAATAAATCAGAAACTTAGTATGTATTCATCTACTATATTAATGAGTATTTGAAATTTATTTACATTTCTTTTAGACAGACAAAATCTGGAAAAATAATTTCCAGAAATATTTTCTTAGACGTTTACATTGCCTGGTTTTGTTTATGCAAAATTTGATCATACAAGTAGACATATTAAAACCTAAGCATTTTTATTGATGCATCCATTTCAATCCATTTAAGATTTTTGTTTCTGATAGAGATAGCTACTGCATTTCAGAAAACAAAATAAAGATTGATATGCACAGTTTATGATGTCCTTCATTAAAAAGCCCTCTATCCAAGCCTTTGGATATCACCAAAACTGTTATAAATTTTCATCTTGGAGAGATCTCCTATTGAGCACTATACTGCAAAGATTTCAGCCAGAAATGAGTGAAGTACTTCAAACCTCATAAACTGTGAAAACAGAGGAGACTTTGATGTATCAATGTGTGTGGATGAACTTGTGAAACTAACTATGGAATTCTTACTGGAAAATTTCATTCTTGAAAGCCCTAGATGTAGATGATAAACTGCTTGTGAAGCTATTTCCCAGTGCTTATATCAAAAAGATAACATATCAGCTTTCTTTAGATTAAAAGCAAAACAAAACAAGAAACTGGGAAAAAATAGGAATGCTGTTTCATATTTTTGGTCACTTGATGGCACTAAACTAACACTGTATACATATTAATCACCAATAACATAAGAATATTTCTGTGCCAGTGTTTTGTTGAGTTTTTTTTTTTAAGGCTTGGCCTGATCAAAGAGCTTTGTTTTGTTGAGGGCAGATTTCAGACACAATGGAGATTAAAATAAACAAACATAAACCCAAGAAGCAGTGGTGAAATCTGGCTGACTATGTTCCGTCTGTCTTGTTAAAGTTCATGACATACTACAAATACCACATTGGAATGGAATATGCAACATTTCTGAGAAAAAAAAAGAAGTTAGTTTTTCAATGTAATACACCAAAGATTAAACCAAGCCTTTCCAGTGTAAAATCTGAGAGAAGCATCTGCAAACTTTGGACAGTGGCATTTCCACCAAAGTCTGTGGCCATCAGGTGGCCACCCACATGAGGCAGAACATGTGGATATCCTGGACTTTTCCATATCTCAGGGTCTTTGGGGAAATTGCCAATATTTCAAGGCTAAATGTTGGATTTATTTTGTGAACTGGAAGTGAAGCTGGGAGAACTTTTCTTCGACAAAAGTCAAAGTCCTGTAATAGGAAGCCTCTGCTGTGGAACATATGTGAAGAAGGGATTACAGGACCACTGTGTCACCTAACAAAGGCATCTCCTCACAGACTATCCAGCATAATGTTTGTATTGTATTTATTTGTACTGAAATCTGAAAAAAATTCAGTTAAATGGATCTTTTGGGGAGACTTTTCAGGATCTAATAGAGTAATAAGGGAGCATTTTTATTTAATTGTTGGAAGTTTTGATCTTTCAATACATTTTCCTCTTCTACAAAGGAAAGAAAATGGTATTTTAAAAAAATCTTCACAGATCAGCAACAAGAAATAACTTTGTTGGATCAAGGAACATATTTTCTCCCAATAATGCTTTTTCTCTGGATGTTTTTAACTTTTTCAACATTAAGTTTCTTGCATTTCAAAATCTCCAGCTGAAGTCCTACCTGGATTTTGGCCCTTCTAATTTTCTCCCTGCAGAACCTCATAGCATCCTTGTAGTCCTCCTGAGTTGCCTGCCCCTTCTAGCTCATAAAGCCTAATGTTTTTCCTCAGTTCCAGCCAAAGCTCTATGTCCAGTTAGGCTGGATTTCTTCCCCACCATCTTGTCTTTTGGCCTATGGGGACAGCCTGCTCCTGAGCCTTTAAGATTTCCTTCTTGTAGACTNCTCCCAATAATGCTTTTTCTCTGGATATTTTAAACTTCTTTTTCAACATGACTTTTCTTGCATTTCAAAATCTCCAGCTTAAGTCCTACCTTCTAATTTTCCCCCTGCAGAACCTCGTAACATCCTTGAAGTACTCCTGAGTTGCCTGCCCCTTCTTCCAAAGGTCATAAAGCCTAATTTTTTTCCTCAGTTCAGCCAAAGCTCTATGTCCAGTTAGGCTGGATTTCTTCCCCACCATCTTGTCTTTTGGCCTATGGGGACAGCCTGCTCCTGAGCCTTTAAGATTTCCTTCTTGTAGACTGCCCAGCCTTCCTGGGCTTCTTCTTCTACCAGTCTCATACAGGCCAAAGTCTACCTTCTGGAGCTCCAAGATGGCAGTTCTGCTAGCCACTTTCCCTACTCTGAGAACTGAAAACTTAATCATTTTGTGATAGCTGTGTTGGCCTCCAACCATCACATCACCCAACAGTTCTTCTGTGTTCACAAACCATAGGTCCAGCAAGTGTGTTCCCTTGTTCACTCCCTCACCAGCTCAGTCAGGAACTTTTCTTCTACTTGCTTCAGGACATTCTGGACTGTTTTGTCTCTTCTCTGTTGTATTTCCAGCAGACAAGTTGAATTTCCCCATGAGAACAAGACCTAGCAATTGTGAGACTTCTCCCAGCTGCTTATAGAATATTTCTTCTGCCTCTTCATCCTGATTATCTTGTCTCTAACAGAGTCTCATGAGGATATCTGCCTTGTTGGCCTTCCCTCTGATTCTTATCCACAAACACTCAACCCTATCATCACCATCATTAAGCTCTAGACAGTCAAAACCTGTGCATGTGTTTCTGTTCTTACTACTTATTACATTTTCATCGATGTGCAGTATGGGAAACTTGGATGGCACTCATCCTGAAGGGGAAAAATATCCGTGATTTCACCACTTCTGGAACAGTGGAACATTTATCTGCAGGTTTTTTTCATTGTGTTGTGGTTTAACTGCTGCAGGGATAAGGCCATGATGGACTTCACTTTCTCATGTACTCATAAGCTCTTGTCTTCAATGATTCTGCAACTATTGAGAAATAGAGCACAAATCACAAAATATTCTGAGTTGGAAAGGGACTCACAGGGATCATGAAGTTCAACTCTGAAGGGGCTGAACCAACAACCTTTGTGTTATTAGCACCATACTCTAGCCAACTCAA
>VZTB01014636.1:192691-233618 GCA_013397245.1 Thryothorus ludovicianus | reverse complement strand
TTCAGTTAAATGGATCTTTTGGGGAGACTTTTCAGGATCTAATAGAGTAATAAGGGAGCATTTTTATTTAATTGTTGGAAGTTTTGATCTTTCAATACATTTTCCTCTTCTACAAAGGAAAGAAAATGGTATTTTAAAAAAATCTTCACAGATCAGCAACAAGAAATAACTTTGTTGGATCAAGGAACATATTTTCTCCCAATAATGCTTTTTCTCTGGATGTTTTTAACTTTTTCAACATTAAGTTTCTTGCATTTCAAAATCTCCAGCTTAAGTCCTACCTTCTAATTTTCCCCCTGCAGAACCTCGTAACATCCTTGAAGTACTCCTGAGTTGCCTGCCCCTTCTTCCACAGGTCATAAAGCNTCTAGCTCATAAAGCCTAATGTTTTTCCTCAGTTCCAGCCAAAGCTCTATGTCCAGTTAGGCTGGATTTCTTCCCCACCATCTTGTCTTTTGGCCCATGGGGACAGCCTGCTCCTGAGCCTTTAAGATTTCCTTCTTGAATACTACCCAGCCTTCCTGGGCTTCTTCTTCAACCAGCCTCATACAGTCCAAAGTCTACCTTCTGGAGGTCCAAGGCAGCAGCTCTGCTGGCCACTTTACCTATTCTGAGAACTGAAAACTTAATTATTTTGTGATAGTTGTGTTGGCCTCCAACCATCACATCACCCAACAGTTCTTCTGTGTTCACAAACCATAGGTCCAGCAAGTGTGTTCCCTTGTTCACTCCCTCACCAGCTCAGTCAGGAACTTTTCTTCTACTTGCTTCAGGACATTCTGGACTGTTTTGTCTCTTCTCTGTTGTATTTCCAGCAGACAAGTTGAATTTCCCCATGAGAACAAGACCTAGCAATTGTGAGACTTCTCCCAGCTGCTTATAGAATATTTCTTCTGCCTCTTCATCCTGATTATCTTGTCTCTAACAGAGTCTCATGAGGATATCTGCCTTGTTGGCCTTCCCTCTGATTCTTATCCACAAACACTCAACCCTATCATCACCATCATTAAGCTCTAGACAGTCAAAACCTGTGCATGTGTTTCTGTTCTTACTACTTATTACATTTTCATCGATGTGCAGTATGGGAAACTTGGATGGCACTCATCCTGAAGGGGAAAAATATCCATGATTTCACCACTTCTGCAACATTTCAACACTTCTGGAAGTGGAGCATTTATCTGCAGGTTTTTTCATTGTGTTGTGGTTTAACTGCTGCAGGGATAAGGCCATGATGGACTTCACTTTCTCATGTACTCATAAGCTCTTGTCTTCAATGATTCTGCAACTATTGAGAAATAGAGCACAAATCACAAAATATTCTGAGTTGGAAAGGGACTCACAGGGATCATGAAGTTCAACTCTGAAGGGGCTGAACCAACAACCTTTGTGTTATTAGCACCATACTCTAGCCAACTCAACCAAACAAATATGGTGTTTTCTGAGAGTTTTTTGACTTTAGAGAGTTCAATTAAATGGAAAATTTTCAACTTTCTAGCCAATGGATCCATTGTCAAAACTTTACTTGCATTTGCCATCTTATATGCTCTTAACCATGATAAGCTTAAGGAAAGAAGTTGCAAAGCATTGAAGCAATTTCCACAGTATGCAAAACCAATTTCAGCTCTCCTTTCTACTCATGAAAGTTAATGGCTTTCCACAGGAGGTAAATGAGGACAAATTTGGCCATCTTGACTTAAAAAATACCTTGTTTTCATGGCTATCTGCACTAAATTTAATCCAGCTACAACAAATGAATCTGTTCACAAAGTTGGATAAATGTGAGCTAGGCTAATATCAGCTATGTGAAAATTCACCCTGTTCTATGCAGTATCAGTCAAATAGTATTTGAACTTTATATGAAAGTATAGAAATTTGTATTAAAATCTTCTCAAAAATAGTAGATGAAAGTGTAGTTTTTAGATACATGTCTATTTTTCACATGATAAATAAAATAACAGGATCTCAAATTTGAATTTGCAAGCTTGCTGCCGGAGAAGCAAAGGAGAGAAATGAGGAAAAGCTCAAGAAACTGTCCTTTCAATAACACACACTGTCATATAAGGTATTCACTATTACATTTCTTAGTCTCTTGTGCTTCCTATACATGTGTTGGAATCACATAGCACAAATCTTAATTTTTTATAGACCTGGTAAAAAATCATCATAATTTTAATTGCATGTGAAGATTTGATTATGGTTGTAAGAATGTAGCTCAGAAACTGCCCTCTCCTTATGTTGCTGTTTTTCAAATGATCTTTTGTTCATGCAGCATAGAGTTTTACTTCTATAAATTTCTAAAGGGTTTTAAAAATATGGCAAACTTAATTAGTCTGTAAAAATTTCAATCAAAACTCTAGCATTGAATGAGAGAGCTGCTAGAGGGAGTTTCAGGAGGACAGACACAGGGAAGCTCAGTAGGTGTGCCTGGTGGAGGGGTGAGTGCACTGCCTGAATGGCATGGGGACTGCTGCCTTACCTCTTTGGGTATTCATGGAACATCATGATCCCCATTCAAACAATTTGGTTACCATTTCTACCTGAATAAAAAGGGTTAAAAATAACTGTGACTCAACCAGAAACATTCCTGGAAGCTCCTAGGAAGACTTCTCATGTATACTCACTCCAATGCTTATCCCTTTCAGCCCTGATCAGCCCTTAGCTACTTAACAGGGCAGACCTACAGCTCTGCTACATTCAGTTCTGTCTTTCTTATGCCTTCTTATTGCTAAAGTGCATGCATCTGACAGATCTATAGACTAACTAACTCTTCATTGAAACAGTTTTAGGTATAGGCCATCCTGTTTGGACTACGTGCCAATGAAAAGATGAACCTTCCCTTCACAGAGCCTACTAATTTTCAAAAATTCACAAGCTATGTTCTTAATTATAATAATTAACAAAAAAAGCATCAAGTTACAGACTACAGACAAATTATTAGTACATGAGTACTGGAGGCTGAGTTGAATATAAGGAGAAAAATAGGTTGTGAAGCCAGATATTGAGCTAATGCAACTTGACATAGTTCCCTTAACATCAGTGGAGTTCTTCTGATTTACATGAACTGAGAATCTTGCCCATTAAAATTTAAAAATAAATCTACAACTACCTACTAAATTTGATCTTTGTACTTTGAAATATAAAGCAGATGTTTTATCCACAGGTCTGTGCAGTCCTTGGTGAAAATCCACTGGAATTAAGACATATTATTTTTGGCTACTGGAAAGTGCTAATATTGTTCACTGAAAGAAACAGAAACATGTTGTGAATTCAAAAGAAAAATTAATAGAATTTAAAGAAAAATAATTCAAATAAAGAAGCCTGTGGAGTTCAAATGAAGTACATTCTTTCACTTCAAATTAACAGCTGTGTGCATGAAGACCTGCTCAAGAAATCAGACTTAATTTAGCTGGCTTCTCCCAGTACTTAAGTGTGGTAATAGGAGCAAAGATATTTTTTCCCCTCATTGTTAACTGCTCATGCTCCTCTTAATCTCTCAATTCCAGTCTTGAACAATGCATGAAATTTTGGAAAGACAGTCTTTAGCAAACAACTGCAGTTATAATTGTGTGCATTGCTGGTGCAGTGCCTCAATGATGACCATGCTCTTTCCAAAGGAAGCCTTTGCAGGTTCCGTGCCTGTCGAGAAGCCCTGTGCCCTGCAGCCCCTCATGCAAGCTGCCTGAGAGGCTGTGGGGCCCCAGAGGAGACCATGGCAGAGAGCAGATGGCACAAAGCCTCTCTAAAGGTTATGAAATCATAGAATTTTTAGGTTGCAACAGACTCTTCAGATTATTGAGTGCAACCAGGTAACCTACTACTGCCAAGCCCACTACTAAAACATGTCCTTGAGTGTCCTACCTTGAGTGTTCTGCCTACCTACAAGTGTTTTAAATAACTCTAGGGAGGGAAATTCAAGTATATGCTGGAAAATGTTATATAGACAAAAAGAACTGACTTCCCAAACCATTAATCACAGATTGGGCATGTCTATGGGACCAAGCAGAGCCCCAGAATTCAGAGCTGAAAGTAGGTGTGACTTTTCCAGTTATCATGGGTTAAACTTGATGAAATGGAAGTTTTGACTTTCAGTCACCAGTGGAAATCAGGAATAATTAGATTGAAATTAATGGCCTCATTTGGAAAACCGTCCAGAGGATGTTCTCACCCAAATAAATGCACACACCCAAATGTAGCACTCTTGACCACTGGGAGCCAGGGCAGTATGTAACACACACTTACTCAGCCACGTAGCAGGAGTCATGGAGAAACTCACATCTGCTCAGCCAGTCACCTGCATCATTACTCAGTAGCCTGCTGGCATGATTGATTTTGCCCTGTGCCAACTGGCATGCCCTGCCATAAGATCAGAGTCAGATTTGGGGTTTGGAGTCATTTAAGACCATTCCCAAAAGGGCAGTGTCAACAAGAGTGACACAACTCGGCTCCCTCCACCCTCACCCTCCTCCCTCCACAATTCTTCCAAACTGTGCAAACAGCTTTTTACTTCAAACATATTGGCATATCAAACTCAAACTGTGTAACCCTAATTTTATTTTCATGCATCAAAAGCACTGTTTTGGTAGGTTGCAGTGCCTTCTGTACTACTGTGAGCACACACAAATACCATGATAATCATATTCTAGAGCCTCAGAGGTACCACACTGGCCTGAGGGAGATCTGCAGGACAGGGATACCTGGTGTAGATGGGACCAGGACAAGCCACCTCACTTCAGAGCTAGAGAATAGTCCCTGGACAGGTGTTATTTGGCAGTTCAGCCACAGTCACAACCACTGCAGTAACAGGGACAGCTAATGGATGTGGATGTTGTCAAATAACATTTCTGTGAAGTGAAATGCCATCTAACAGAACATAGCAGGTACAAACACAGGAAAGGCCTTTATCCTACACATGGCTTACGCAGCCACATTAATCTAAAAACATAAAAATCAGCCATGATATCAAAGTATAAATCTGGCATGCGCTTTTCATAACAGTAATTCTTTAAAAAATATCCCTTTTAAAATAAAGTCCTGAATATTTAACAAGCACATCTCATATGCCTAGCAAACCAGAACCCAATGATAATAAAACTCCATGTTTTATTGGACAGAATGCATAATGCAAACTTTTCCATCTAAAGAGATTCCTTTTTTCTCACTGGGTTGAAGAAAGAATATGAATAATAAACTAGGTGGTGTCTCTAAGAGACCAGTGTTCATTCCTTCTTATGCAAGTTAAAAAGGCAAAAAAAAATAAATCCCAGGAAAAGCATCTTCTAACTGAGAGATGGCTGTTTTTGAAAACATTAGGCAGGAGCACATTTAAGTCCAGGTAGTCATTATTCAGCTATGCTCACACAATTCTTGTTGCCTTAAATGCGTATTTAGTGCTGCTCTGTGCACTACAACTTCTAAATATTCATTTTCAATTATTGAGAGTAAATATTCTTGAGACCAAAAGCTCAAGGCCCACTACAGAAAATCCACTTTAAGCATCTGGAAAAACATTACAAATCCGGGGCCTGGAGAGACAGAAAACATCCAGCAATGAGAAATATATATTCAGAATGGCTTTTAAATTGGTTTCCATTGTGATGGACATTCTAGTCTAAAAGGTTCAGATTTTCTTAAGAATTTGGAACCAATCTGACTATGGGCCTGATCCTCATGGTACAATTTAGATGAAATGCTGTTGACATTAATACAGAGCAAAACTCACATCTTGTCAGTGTAAGGACCAAAGCAAAGGCTCACAAAATCTGTTAGACAACTGGTTTGGGCAATAATTTGGCTACTTGCTTCATGTATATGTGAAAATGTGCTTAGAAAATGGTGAAATTCTGTCTGACATTTTATTTAAGATCTTCTGCCACATTGCACAAAAACTTTCTTAGGACTGCTGTCTGCTCTCTCCATCTGCAATCTGCAAACAGGTTGTTCATGGAAAATTGCATAGGGAAATTAAACTTCCTAATACACTTTCTCCTCACAGAGAGAGATAAATAGGTTAATAAAAAAAAAATAAAATCTAGATTCCAAAGTTAGGCACTTGAGTTGTTTAATTTTAAGATTCTTAGTCCTGGTTCCCCCAGTGAATTTGAGAAGAATCAGTGATCCTGTCTAAGGATTAGGTGACTGGTCCTTTATTCACTGGATTTTTAAAAATGCAGACATGCTTCTCCACTGCAAGATGGCTCACTGTTTTGCAGATTAAGCATTCATAGCAGATTGTGCATTCCTAGCAGATTTCATTTGGCCTTCAGTTATTGATTACAAAAACTTGAAAGCAAGTGAGTTTACATATATAGGTTTAGTTAAAAAAAAAATCTATCTTAATCCTGTATAAGGCAGTAAATGTTAACTTAAAAAATTTCCATTTGCCATATGGTCTTCAGGTGATTTGATGTAATTCAAAACAGGCATTCAGTAGCCTAATGGTTTTACTGTACCACAGATGTGTCACTCCCTTGAAATATATTTTTGGTTTGCTTCTCAGGCCTTGATTCTGCTGGCATTAGGAGCCCAATTACAGAAGCAAAGCAAATTCCAAATTCAGTCCACAAGGCTACATTATCAAAAACCTTTCCACTGGAAAAAATATTCATGTCAGGCTTGAAATACCTTAATCATATTTCTCTTCATTACCCAACACAGTATATGAGGATATGATGTAGAAGAGCTAGAAGCTACTCAGGAAAAACTCTTCCCTGTTTTGTCCAAGTCATTACAGAGAACTGTGATTTGAGCCTGAGCTTGGGCTCATGGGGTCACAGTTTTAACATGATTATGCACATGCATGACTAGCGCCCATACTTGAGTGCACATACTGCAGATTTTAAGGCACTGGTTTCAAACACATCTTAGTTTGTTTTGTTGCTGTGTCTAAAGCAGTAATGATAGTTCTGTGAGAGGCTTTGAGGAAGGGTTTTTTTTTCCCTTTGCTTCTTTGATTTCTTACAATAACAGAAGTATTAGAAACATTTAAGCTCAGATGGGAAAATTCTTAAACCGAATGACGATGTATTTATAGACTGATGAAGTTTAGATACCTGTGAAATATGTGCATGAAACCTTGGGTGAGCAAGTTCATTTTTTTGTCATTCAATCATATGGATCAAAGATTGGTGCAACAGGCATCATAGATGGCAATCCCCTAAGAAATCATGTCTTTTAATTCACTTACTTTTCTTAGCATTACATCTATTACATCTAGTATATACTTCAGGTGATTTTGTTTTAAATGACTGGGATTACTTCAAATGACTGGAATGATGACAGACTCACTGATACTTGAAAAGATTTTCAGATTCCTTCTCTAAAATCTTCTAGAACCACCATTAGCAAACTGGGACTTCACACACACACATCTCACCAGGGGCAGCAGTATATACTAAAGCAACTGCAATGAAACTGAACACTGTTTCTAACCTCTCATGGATGAGATCACAGTTGCTAGTTCAAAACAGGTGAAATAAATATGTAGTTTGAACAGAGAAAGTTAAATGGTATACAGAACTACTTATTACATAAAAAGCAAAAAATTGTATCGCAGACATGTTGCTTCTTGCCAAGCTCCTGTTCATGTTCCAAGAAAATTAATAACTGACCTTCTATAAAATGCTATTCTTTTATTACTTACTTGAAGCTTTCATCAAAAATAGATATCTCGAGTGTGTTGGATATTTCTGGTTCTTCTGAGGATTTGCTGTAACGTTAATCTCCACAGTGAGGTTGTGTTAACACCTTCCTGCTGCTAAACCAAATTTCACCTTCAGACACAGGGGGACTGAATTTTTAGACAGGGATAATCCAGGACTCAGCAGCAGTGGATTTTGGAAAAGTGAGTGAAATATAACCCAAGCTGGACTGACTCGGTTGGCAGGCTGAAGCTGAGACAGCTTAACAAGAAATGAGTCTTTAAAGATCTGGTGTGTTGATACTTCAGGGCTATGTTACTTTTTCTGAAACTTCCAAGGGGCTTTATGAGGACTAGAAAATGCTATTTCATAGCTACAGAGTAACAGATTTTTTCCTTACAAACAGAAGTTGTCCATCCCAATCAATTCTGCCTCATTAGCTGCTTTGACAGGAATAATCATTGGACCTATTAAAATGTCTGCAGATTCCTCTTTCTTCAAAAGTACAGAGAAATTAGACTTGAATGTTTGCTCATGTATTGCAAGTTACAGACACTACAGTGCTATGCATTGTATAAGATTGATAGATTGATAGGCAGGCAGATAAACATGGAAATGTTCTCAAAAGTTGATGTCATCAGTATGTGTGTGACTTCAATTAGATGTAGGTGAACCTCTCAGTCTGGGCAAGGGATTGCTTGTATGAGGCTCGTCTGTCAGAGATGCAGGTTGTTCACTAGATAAGAGCAATTCCTGAAGGACACAAGGGAGGTGAAATCAGAATACAAGTGTTTCTATACCTATTGCAAGTAAAAAGGGAATTTTGTCCACTTACTGGTACCTTAGCTCTAGTTATAGGAATAAACTGCTATGGTGATCCTTTGGCATGGATCACCAAAGTGTAACTTTTCCATTCAGCTCTTAGAACACTTCATTATGCTCATACACAGAATCACAGAATCACAGTATCACAGAATAAGCTGAGTTGAAAGGTACCCACAAGGATCATCAAGTCCAAGTCCTGGCCCTGCACAGGACCATGTACACACACACACACACACACACACATATATATATATACACACACATAATACATAACAATGTGTTCTGTGTCAGCCTCTGCTTGGCAAAAATGTCTAAGCTCCAACTACCAAGTTTATTTTGTGTGCCTTGTTTGTGCAAAAAGAGTTCTTGCATTTATTTAGTTTTTGAAATAGTAGATTGTCTTGTCTTGAAAAGCTCTTTGGCTATGCCTACCTTAGCAAATATTCAGATGAATCTAGGAGTGGCTCTGCAGACATTTTAATTATATACATTTCAGAAGGTGCTACTTTGGGCTTATTCTATTCTGGTCATGTGGGCTGAATGCCTGTCAGTGACTGAAGTGCGCTAGGTGTGCTGCAGGAGAGAGTTTCTTTGGGTTTTGTTGTTGTTGCTGTTGCTGTTTTGTTGCTGGTTTTCTTTAAAAAATTAAATTCTAGGAGTATCCACAGTTGTCAGTGTCTATCCATTTTCCTTTGTACATTTGATGGGTGGATCTCAAGGAGTTTTGTAAATCTTTGCAGTTTCAGAGGGGTTGAAATAAGTGCTGTTATCACATTACAGCCAGGGAAAGCAACATTCTGAAGTATTGCATAACTTGGCAACACAGAAAGTCTTTGTTTGAATCATGTGTATATGCCATGTCTATTGACTTTCAGCTAATTTTCAAACTTCTCTTCAGTAGTTTAAGTACAGGTTCTTTCAGAACAACAAGCCACTATAGATTTGTACTTCAGCCTGTGCAAAACAGTACTACTTATCACCTAATGAACAAAATGGGCCAGAAATACCTAAGCTTTATATCAGATCTGTTCTTTGTGATGATATGATGTGAAAGCAAATGCCAAATACAGCCAAAATAGAATGGTATTTCAGTCAAACCACATTTACCTCGTGTACTCTGAATATCTATGAAATGTGCAGGGTTATGTAAATCAGGTATGCAATTTGAAAGCAAAAATATTCACCAGCAAAATGTAGCAACTGTTATATTTAAGATGAATGAATAAAAAAAGAACCAGACTGGGCAATAAAATAAAACAGATTTTCAACCTCATAAACAACAGTGTCATACCTCTGATTTGCACTTTTTTATAAAGGAAAAAACCAACCATTTTAAATCTTGTCGATGTTAAAACTATACATGCACTAAATTTTTGTCTTCTGCCAAAAGCCTGCCCTCTATTAGATCAATGACATTTCCTTTGAAAAGCATCTGGCTTCTGAGACTACAATGTCCATAAATGAAATTCCTGGTTGAGAAAAAGCAACAAGGAGGTGATATAACAGATAAGGTTACTGACATATCTTCAAATAGGATTTCCTCTGTGGCAATTCTGAATAGTCAATTTTGAA
Source organism: Thryothorus ludovicianus (assembly GCA_013397245.1). Lineage (NCBI taxonomy): Eukaryota > Metazoa > Chordata > Aves > Passeriformes > Certhiidae > Thryothorus > Thryothorus ludovicianus. The sequence goes on along the minus strand of VZTB01014636.1, from coordinate 223,584 downwards.
CATTTATAAAAAGTTTCACAAATAGACAGTGAAACTTTATTATCCTCAGCAGGTGAGGATATAGAGTATTCTAGAGTAAAATAGATGGCTGCCCCATTCAATCTATCATTCTGCCTACATGTGTTCATTGTCTGATTGCAAAAGTTTAAAAAAATGGTCTGCACAATAAAAGCAAAATACACCTGGCCAGTTTTGAAATGTTGATTTCCTAAAATGTATTCCTTCCTGACTTATATAAGTAATGTGTTTATATCAAGAAGCATGATGTTTCATTACACTTAATTATCTTAGCATAATTATAAATGCTAATGGTCACATAATTATCTAGATCTTTTTAAAATCCAATCACTCAACTCACTATTTCACTCGAAAAGTCTCTTGGGGCTGCAAATCCCATGCTTTGCATGAAATAATATTTCCTTAAATTTGTTCTTAATTTAACTGCCATTAATTACATCATATAACATCTTCTCATATTTTGGAATAGAGAAGGATCATGTGCTTGTCATCGTTTTATATTAATGACACTACATTTCAGTACTTGTTTTATAAGTTAAAACCATAAAAATTACACAAAAACCTAGTGAATAAGATGATGACAATCACAGAAAATAACAAGCTTTATAAGCTCTGTTGTTACAACCACTACCTTAAATCATCATCCTAGCATTCCTAGTGAGAAATATGTCAGGTCTGCAATCAGCCCAAAATCGAAGTGTGTAGGTGAATACTGAAGAGATGAGTCCAGACTTTAGGACTGTATGACAAATGTGTTCTGCAAAAGGCACTATAGAGAGGTCCTGCATAGTCTGAAGCTGTCAGGTGGTCTCACAGACCCCAGACCATCATAGTAACAAGTTAATAGTTAGGACATTTTTACTCACTCCTTCATTTTGATGTCTCAGTTCTGGACAGACCTCCTCTTGCACCACTGCAGATAACAGCATTGCCCTTCCTTACCCCACATGGCTCCATGACATCACTGCTGTCACTACTGAAATCCGGTTCATCCCCACAAGTTATTAAAATCATGACATTTTTTCATTTCAGAAATCTCACCCTTACCCTAAAGCCCACTATAGGGTCTCTTTTCTTTAATTAGCAGTACAGAGACCTGCATCAAGCAGAGCAGGGAAGTCTACGTGCTGTCCTGTGATCATTGTTTTTCAACCTGGGAATGCCATCCCTGCTCCCCTCTCACTTGTGACAGCCACCTTACCTCACCTCCTCCTTCCTGCATTTATTCATGTCAGCGAGCACACTCCTTGTCATCTCATCCTTCAGTGAGGCAGGGATCTCAGAGGGCACTTCTGGAGGCTGTCTAGGCCAAACCTCCATGTTCAAGCAGTGTTGACTAGAACAGGCTGTATAAAACCTTGCCCAGATGGGTTTTATACATCGTCTCTCTGCTCTGCTCTCCTATCTCCTAGAAAGAGAGATTTCATTCATAAGTTGTCTCAAGGCATCCAGATGGAACATCTAAACAATGCAACAGACAAAATATGCTAGCAGAGATTTCATTTATGATGGTGTATTGTTGTTTTTCATATGATAAGATGTTTGTAAATGGTTGTGGAATCCATGGTGTCAGTTGTAGATCTTGAAGCTTCTACTTGAAGAAGAATTTGCTTATTTTTTCTTTGTTTTCATGTAAAGCTGTAACAGAGGAATAAGGATTATGTATTTATATATGTGTTTATATATGTATACACACATCCATATCCATACCCATATGCACATATATATATATACACACATATGTGAATATAAAAGGGGTTTCCTTTGTATACATATGAGAAGTATTGTCAAAACCAATTTCACTGCTTTCTCCCTTTCATCCAAAATAAATAAAAATTGTTCCCCTGTACACAAAAGCACAGGAAAAACCACAAACATCTGCCCAAGCTGCAAATGTTGAACCAGATAAACTTTGAAATAAATTTCATTGCTGTGTTTTGAACAACACAAAGAAAAAAAAGTAACCTTTCTTTTCCTAATGTCAAGCAGATTGCAGAAGTGGTATGTAAACTAAAAATGCAGATTATGTGATTAAAATTGGACTAAACAAAATCATATAAAGAGTATGAGAAGAGGTATTAAACATGAGGTTGACACAATGTTGTTATTATCACACTCACAAGTTCTTCCTTTTGCATTTCTATGTTCTGTGGGTTGATCACTACAGTTTGTGATAATTTTAATTCCTTCTCTACAGTGGGTAAATCTTTGACATTAATGGTGTGATCACGTATTGACTGTGACCTCTTCCCAGAAACAACTTGGTACTGAAAGTTATTTTGGAAAGTTTGCTGAAGATCATTTTCAGTTCTGAAGAAGCTCTCAACTTTATTCAGAACTTATGTCACTGAAACTAATTCTGATTAAGAAGTATCTAATCAGAATGCAAAAACTACTTTCATATTTATATTCTTTTTAATATACTCACCTCTTGCGTAGCTGCACTGGCTCCACTTTTGTTTATTGTGTTGAACATAGGATACTTCCATTTGCCTTCATGACTCTCTCCAAATTCTCTTGATTTTTAGGCCAGCAATAATAAATGGATACAAATACTTTGTTATATTGCACTTTGCCTCTTTATTATAATGTGCAATTGTGTAAATGTACAGTTTGAGGAAGCCAGACATAGAGAGCTAAGTAATTTTCAAAACTTTGTAAAAAACCTTGTAGCAATTTATGTGAATTATTAATTGCAAATGATTATGAATATTGTATCCAGTAGTCTAGAAACCACATTTCTCAACTGAAAATAAAAGCCTAAATCAGTTAAACTTACTTAAAGGATGGATTAAAATTGCTCCTATATATTTTGTGAGAAAGGAGATATTGCTAGTAATAAGTATTAATTATAAATGTTGATTTCTGAAATGTTCACAAATTAAAGAATAACGTGATTCTTTCTGAAATTTGTTAATGCAAAAATGTCAAGTAATGACAGTACCATAAAACATAGTACTGTAAACAAAGGGAAACATTTCTATTTATATGTATGAATTGTAGAATATATCAATGTCAAATAGGTACTCTCCAAATGTAACTGAAGATATAAGTCAGAGAACAGCTGTGGAAGAAGGTGGAAGAATGTGGTTACAAATCAGCTGTTTGGTCATCTCATGCACATGAGTTTAAAAGAGCTGGCAAAGGTAGTCAATGAACATGAATGCTGAAATTTAGTCAGCATTGGAGAACTAAAAAGATTCCATTGGACATTTTTCACGTTTCCATTGTGTTTTAACAGTCAGGAGGTAACAGTCTAGGCAATTGTGGACCCATCAGCCCCTTCCTGTTCAAATAATAAGCAGCTGACGCAGAATAATCAAACCTGAGATTTAATACAGTTCTGTGTTCTGGTTCCTTTAAAGTGTTAGTATGGTACTAATGAAGTTAACATCAATTCACATGCACAGATAGAAAACAGATCTGGCCTGACCAGCCCGATATGTTTTTTTCAGGGAAGCTAGGCAATAAGCATAGTGATGCTTGAGTTTTAGAAGTTTTTGACACAGTTCAGAGCAGTCTTAGGGGTGAAAGCTGGAATGACAGAAAGTAGCATGGCATATATAACTGAATAGAAAATTTCCTAAAGATTCCTTGCAAATGTGGGAACTTGTTGGGCAGAGTTACTTCATCCCGCTGGGAGCAGATCTGGAACGTTTCTCGTGTCTCATTGCTGATTGGGTTTGCAGAAGTCAGGGACACTGTGGGAAGAGGTGCATGATGAAGAGAAAAGGGTGAGCTGCTCATTGTAAACCAATTTACAGTCACATATAATGTCTCTCAAGTTCACCCTCTGTGCAAATGAAATCACCAAGTAGTGAAGAAATAGGTCAGCTCAATAGAAGTGCTTATTGTATGGCAGTGGGCTGCAGTGCTGATGTGATCCTTGGACTGTAAACAGAGTGATCTTAAGAGCTGGAAAATATATTCCCTCTTCATTTGGCATGAATCTGACTGTTACTGCAATCCTGTGTTAATGTTTTCTCTGCAGCCTGAGGAAAATGTTTGCAATTTGGAGAGCATTCAGGGAACAGTCATGACAGATACAGAAGGACAAGTAAACATACCTTAGAGAGAGAGAAAGGGAGTGCAAGAGCTCTGCCTGTTTAGCTCAACAAGGAGCATTTAGGAGGATCCCTTTGGTCACAGTCTGCAGCTGACTGCAGGAGGCAAATAGGTTAGAATAAAGGTTTCCTTGGTCTGGATGTAGATACATGAAAATATCCAGCTTTGAGAAGCTGAGGACACACACACTCCATGGTAGTTGAAGATTTTAATTGTTTACCAAAATCCGTGGTGAAGTAATTTGGAAATATCTAAGTTGAGATCACATGCTCTTTACCGTGTTTTTCATTACAGGCAGGAACCAGCTGTGTGAAGCCCAATAGTCAATATCTGAATGCTGATCTGAGTCAAATCCTACCCCAGGACTCTTCCAGTCAAGTGTATTTTTTTCACTGTTGGAAGGAGATGAAAACTGGCCATTTCAGTACCTTCTCCTGCTCTGAGGGTCTCTCAGATCCAGGGGCTGTTATATTTGCATGGGATAAGCAATTAGTACTGGAGTCATCTCCTGTGGCATCTGCTCATGGCTCAGCACTCAGAACTGTGCCTGCACTGGAGCATAGATCAAACAGGATTGTACCACACAGGCACGAGAGCAGCTTAAGTGTCTGAGTGGCATCTTCTCCCTACATAATCTTTTAGTCTAGTTAGATGAGACTGTATGACTTCCTTTAGTAAAACTCTTTAGCAGGACTGTGGATAGTGTGTTAAGGTCCATTTGGTCAGTAGCACCAGAGACAGCTTTATTTGTACAGTCTAACAGCAAAATAACCTTACACGTAACAAAACACTTCATATTTATCTGAGTGCACTAGTGGGTTAGGTACCCTTGCTAGACTTAGTGACTCAAAAACATTTTTCCTAATAACTTTTCCCTAGCCTTACCATATCTTGAGAGATTTAGAGTCAGTGGACAAACCATTTCTGGGAAAAAAAACCAACCATGCTTTTAAATCTTCTTCATTTTTATCTTTATACTTCCATTTTATTTTTCTTCATTTACTAGCTTCAAAAAGAGTTTTATGAGAGTTCTAGATCTGGTTATCACCACATATGATCTTTGCACAGCACATGCATGATAGTATTTTAAGTGATTAAGAATTTGCTGCTAGTTATCTATTCACATCAAATATGAATTTCAGGGAAGCACTTAACTGTTGGAATAAAATGAGATTTTTTTAAATTTCTGTTCACTGAATATAGAGTTCATAGTATTATAAAAGCCTGAATTCTCCTCAACTATTTCTCTGTACTGTTGTAAAGCCCAGCTGTTCAAAAGGCACTAGAGAGTAATATAATGTTGCTTCTCTAAATCACTCAGATACCACCATAAAGGATGGCAAACACACCTCATTGCTTCAGTAAAGGCTTCAGTCTCAGAATGTTGGAAAGGGATGTCTTGAAAAGTTCTGTTCTTTGGCCAAAACTGTAAAAAGCATTCAGACTGAAAATCGAAAAGGAAGATTACACTGAATTTTGCACAGTTTAGGAAGGAAGATTAGATGTAGGTAGAAAATTAGGTTAGATTCCCAGTCCAGCCTAATTTCCAAGTTAAACACAGCTGTCAGATATTGTGATAATGCTGTCTAATTCCAAAGGTACCTGCACACTTTACACAAATATTTCTTAGAGCTTTCCTTCAGGGTCATCATCTCCACTGAGGAAAATCTTTCAGTCCTGTGTTTGGGACATTGTGCAACAATGGGTTGGTGTCCTCTTTGAAAACAGCAGGAAATGAACTCAGGTTTTCTGCTCTCTGGGAAGAAGGTTGTTGCTGCTGCTGTCACCTGAGAAGAGAAATTGGTCCCTCCTAAATGCTTTTAGAAGGCTGTTTGGAGAAACCCCGGGGAAGTCAGTGAGTGTCTCTCTCCTGGCAGTACAGAACCATGTGCCACAGGGCAGGAGATGGGAAAATGAACTTCTGTCCTCAACTTCTCCCAGTAACTGCCTGAACTCTTGGAGGTTGCTGGCTGCTGTGGAAGCTGTTCTGAGGCACAAAAGTTGCCCTGTGATCTCACTGAGTGCTTACTGCTAACCCCACGTGAAGGCTTTCATTTCAGGAGTTTAGACATGACAAAAATAGGAACCGACTCTGGCAAACTGCTGAGCTTTGTAGTCTCAGTCTTCCTCTACATCTCATTAAAAGCACTGTAGCAGAAATTGAGTTTGCTTGATATATCAGCACATAGTTTTTGTACTGTTCAGGTGAATAAAGTAAAACTTATAATGTGGACAACATTTGTTAATATTCTGCAAGGGGATGACCACAGCACTAAAATAAATGGCCATGACATTTCCTCAAATATATGGAGGTGTGTGAAATCCTTAGAGCTCTTGTAGAACACAAACCAACACACCTATGTGGAAAAAATTCAGGCTTTCCCTTTCCCCACTCTTTTCCAGCTGGGTAAATTCTTTGCTCCAGTTCTGTTTTTTGTTCCAGCAATTTTCTGAAGGTTCCAAAGTTCTTCAGCCTCAATGCTCTCTTCCTTTTTACGGACAAAATGTAGGTGTCCACATGACATCTCACCTACTACTCATGTTGCTTCTTTGCTTCTTTCTCATATTGCTATTAAACTGACACATAATAGTACAAATATATAATGAAATCTATTTTGTGTGATTTTTTTTTTTCTACGCTGTTGGTGGGCTACTCAGTGGAGAAATTTCCTTACTGTAACTTTTCAGGTGTAAATAGATGTCCTTCAAGAAGACCATGCAATGGATAATGACCAGCTTTGTCAGCCCACACTTTTTAGACTACTGTCTACCTCCTAATATTAGGTTTTATGTCCTGTGATGACTAATGATTCACAAACACACAATTTTTTACGTTAATTCTTTACCTTTGCTGCAGCACCAAGCCATGTGCTGTGTGACAGACCCTTGAGCACAGGCGTGGTGCAGCACTGTCTTGGTAACAAAGCCATTAGTGCATGTGGTGATGTTCTCACTGCACAGCCAGTGAGTTAATTTTTCATTGAAAACTACAAATCTCTTTATTTGGATCAGGCTTGGATTAATTTGTCAAACTAAACTCGCAGGGATTGCTATTATCCTTTCCAGAGGATGGTGATTAGATCTGTACATAGGTTGGGGGTCTAATCACTGTCTTATACAGTAATAATAAATATTATAACCTTCTTTGCTTTATGTTTTTTCTGGCTGTGCAATCTGTCAACCAGTTTATCTTCTCCACTAATTAGGCTGGGGGCTTTGGGGGAATTATACTCTAACTCCTAAATCTCCTTTCTGATTAGCTCCATGTTTACCTTTATGATTTCATTTGATCGTTCTCACTATTATTTTAATACAGAAGAATATAATTATTAATATCTTAGGAGAGAGGGCATTGGTACCTTGACTGTATAACAGTGGTGTAAATAGCTACCCCCCTGCTGTGCTTTCCTAGTGCTGAAAGTGGCTTTAAATGTGAGTAGGAGAATGACTTCCCTGTGCTTGAGGTGTTTATAAGTAGCTGTTGGGGACAGGGGCTGTTTTATCACTTGTGTAACATTTTGGAAGAACGAAAAGAAACAGATTTGTGTGGTAGATCTGTGGATTTATCCTCCAAAGCATTACCAAAGGGGAGTGAAAGTCTTCTTTACTCTGCCAGGAGACAAATTTTCAGAGAGAGTGAAGGCACTGCCCACCAGGCTGTACAGTCCCTGATATAAAGGATGTCCATCATTTAGGTGACCAACAGTTGTACTTTTAAGGAAAGTACAGGAAAAGTTTCCCAAGCACAAGTTTTGCCCTCTTTCTTTGGGAGCTGAGAGCTGTAAGCAAGGGACCACATTAGTCACCATTCAAAAGTAGAATGTAGAAGGTAGAAAAAACACTCTGAAAAATGCATTCAAAGTTTAAATTCTGGGCTTATGACTGAAAATGCCTGACCACACATAAAAAAGCTGGGAAGAAAGTGTTTTCTGTTTTCCAAGAGCAGTGTTTTGATGAGGAAAGGAAAATATGGACACCATAAAAATGCTGCTTAACTTAGGAGCTCATGTCCAAAGAATCAATAATTTTCTCAAATCAAATAACTCCATATTTTTATTTTTTAAATTTTAAAAAATCCAACCCAAATAAGGAAATAAAATATAAACCTAGAAAATCTGCATAGGAAGAAAATTAAAAACTGAAAAGAAGTGTAAATTTATTTCTTGCAGAAGGAATGCCTTGGTTGCAGAAGACATATACAAACTCTTCTGTGTGCTCTTTTTCTAGTAGTATCTTGATATATTGTACTGGTTTTGTGTGGTCAAGAGCTTTAGGAAACATAATTAAATTATATTTGAATATGAATGGTGGAAACGTAGCACAATATTACTAAAACTTCTAGGATTTAATAAAGATCTGAAATGACACAGAATCAGATTAATTGTGACAAAGCCCTCTGAGTGGCGCTGATCTAGTTTACAGACAAAGGAAATGTGAAGTCAGATCTGAAAATTCTAATTTGGAGAACTTAGATTTGTTATATTAGTTCAAAAGTACCACTGGAGTCAGGGGCACAGGCTGAATGAATGGTTTGCTCTATCCTAAAGGACACTTAACTCTGCTAGTTCCAGCAGCAAGTAATTTTGGTTGGCAGCAGCAAGGCCTGGGAGGGGAGGGGGCACAGCTGCAGTCATGGGGCTCTATGGTAGAGTAGGACACTTAATACTGCTTTACTCAAGGGACAGAGAAAAGAGAAAAAGAAAGGCACTACCTCAACAAGAAAGTTTGAGTACAGTGGATGCTCAGTAGATTTTAAAGAATTTCTTCCTTGGGTTGAAATTCTAAAGGATTTGCAGTAATTTCAGTCAAGGCAGCTTAAAAAATGATCAATAGAGCAAGCTTGGGTGTGGACCAATGCTGGAAAGAGGTGAAAAAGTTCCCAAGACCAGCTTGAGTGTACTGTGCCCAGCTCACTGCCTGTGGCTCGGACTGGAAGGAAGGAGGGAAGCCAGAGGCAGTGCCTTCCTGCAGGGCAGCAAAAAAAGAAAAGCACCTCTGTGACCAGACAGGAGCAAAAGGACTCTGACCACAGGAAAGGCACCAGTGTCAAAAGGAGCTGAACATTGAAACAAAACAAAACAAAACAAAACAAAAAATAAAACAACAAAAAAAAAGAGATTGAACCACCTACCACCTAAATCTCAGTGTCTGTGATAATAAGATATAACAACAGTTTTGGGAACTTAAGGTTCTTAGAGAATTAGGAAGAAGAAATCCTCAGATGTCATCATGTTTGCTTTTATTTTTAATGTAATATGTCATGTAATTGCAGTGAATGGCTACTCCTGAGTGCAGTTCAATAGACTGTCATGCTGAGATGGCCATATGTGGGGAAATAAACATCTTGGTAAACTCCTTGGCATGGGACCAGTATTGAGTATAAATCTACAGAACAAGGAAAAGCAGCCCTTTGTGTCACAAGATTATTTTGAACTCAAGCTTTCAAGTGGCTATCAGAGATTACCTCTCATCTTTCACAGCGTGAATTTCATGTCCGTATTGTTAGAGAATACAGAACAATATGGAAAGCAAGAAGGAAGAAAAGAGGAATTAAAGTACCTAAATCAGCTGAGTCATGGCTGAAATACAAAAAGGATTTCTGAGGGGCTGAGATTGAAACAGTAATGAAAAAAATCCCTCATCTATAGCTATGGGGTTACTTACGACAGTGTTTTTGATGGGAATTATGACTCGATTCCTGGGGACTATCTTGCTTCAATTAATTAAACTCACACTGAGTTTAATTTTGGTCCTGCAATGATTATTTCTTTTTTCATGGGAAAGTAGGAAAAGCGATTTGAAAAGAATTTGGTGACCCTTTTTGTCATTTTCTGATGTTGGAGGCTTTGAGTGGAAACTAGAACTGAAAGCACAGACCTGAGTCTGGGAGCAGAGCATGAGGGGAGAGATGACAAGCACTGAGGGCCATCAGTGCAAGAAAACATGGACAAAATCTCTCTAATAACATCACCTCTCCTATCAATTTATTACCCTTTCTTATTTCTTTTCTGTATTCCTACTGCTTTTTGCCTCACCCTGAATTCCTTTTTGTTTCTGAGCTCCAAGTTGCTTTTTCAAAAAAACGTAGAAAATTGTTTTGGTTCACTTATTTATTTTAAAGTAGGACAAGAGGGTAAGTCTTCCTCTACGGGGAAAATCTCTAGCTCCAGTGACTACTAGGCAAAGTAATAGCAAACTCATTGGAGCTGGATGGCCTTTCAAAACAGTCTGTTATTCTCCATGGTATCAGTTTAACTCCTATTGGAGACACCATCATCCAATTTTTGCTCCTTTCCCTTTTCTCAGAAGAAAAACAGGTGGTTTGGAACTATCTTCCATTTTGAAACAAGTCGCCCATCACTGCAATATTCTCTCTTGTTGGAGTTGGACATACAGTGCCTGTGTTAAGTGTGAAAACACCACTGGGTGATTAGAACCCTACAATTAAACCCTTGAGTGATAATGAACAGATGCTTCCCTCTCACATATGGTTTCTCATATCAAATGAAGTGTGGCTGCAAGATTTTATCAGTTCGAGGTGTTTACTCAACTTGAGAGAAAAATGTGGCCTACCTCGATAATTCCCCATATGGTTATCTTTGCCCCAGGGCTTTTTTACTTCTGTGGGTAAGTTTTTATTTCTTCTGTTAAACTGATTTTTCTGATCTCAGCAAAATAAAAACCAAAAAGACATGTGATTCCTTGTAGGCTTACAAGAGACAAAGCCAGTGCACGTGTATCTGATGGTGGATTTTTCTCTGCACTCTTACTGGCCACTCTTGAGATATTTTTCCCTTAATTGGGGTGGAAAAAGATAAAATATATCAGTTTATATCAGTAACATTGCAAGGACATGCTGGGAAAACTTATTTGTCATCATTTTTAATCCAGAGGTGGCCAGGATGAGATGGAACAATCTGTCTTCAACATGTTGAAACTTCACTTTGCCCTCTGGTATTGCCACACTGGTATTTACTATGGCACAGCAGGAGTAATCCCAGCACATGCTTAGGAATTGATTGGGAGCTTTTGCACTGGGGCTTGTGCAGGTGTCAAGCAGGCTGGGAAGCTGAGCCCTGCAGGTGTGGGGTGGTCAGTGTGGCCAGGAGGGCAGCACAGCACCCACCAGCTCTCCAGATCTGCCACTGCTCTGCTTAGAACCACTGGTCAGACATTAACTTCTCTGTGCACCTGCTTCTTTATTCCTTTTTGTCTGTCCTGATGTTTTAGAGGAGAACCTCTGTAGGTGAAGGATGCATTTTATCATGTGTCTGTCAAGTGCCAATTTTGGCTGGGAAATCTCAGCACTCCTGTGATATGAATGGTAATTCCAATAATAAAGGCAAAGCCTGGCCATCTGGCTGCTATTATGGTAATGTGTTGCTCTGTGACAGTGGGACACTCTGTGCAGCTGCTTCTGTCTCATTCAGTATTGGAAAAGACTGCTCTTAGGCTTTGGGCTAAAACTACACGGCTTGGAGATAGAGAAGGCCTGTGGTAATGTCACCTGACCTGGGTCTGGAGGCTGAAAAGAACCCCACCATCTGGACAGTATCACTCAGGATTTTATGTCCTCAGCTGCAAGCAAGAACTACACTGCTGGGTTTACCCCCAAAGCGAGCCACAATCACTGCTCACGAGTGATCATCTCCTCAGACCATTCTATCCATGCCTGTCTAGGCAGATAACTTTCTCCATCTCCAAAGATAAGAACTCTCCTGCTTTTATTCAAACATTTATGGATAATGGCAGGAATCTCACTGAGTAGCAAATGTCTTCACCTTCCAATCAGCTCCAGATCTGGCTGCACACTCTGCCCACCTCACTCCATTTGCTGCTTGCAGAATTGCTGCAGTTCTGATCGGCATACAGCAGACTCTTCAGTGCTTTGGGACTGAGATATCACTACAGCCATGAATCACAAAATGAAACAAAACATAAATTTGAAATTACTTATAAGCTGCATAATTTACATTGATCAGTTTTCAGACATGGCCTTTTTCATATTATAAGATGAAGCATGACTTGGAATAATAATTCACATGGCTGAAAATAGTGTTACTGATAATAGTACTTAGTAGAGAGAAACTATCAAATACTTAGCCTTGCTATTGTGTATTATGTTCTCCCATTAGTTGTTTTATTTTATTCCATCTGGAGTTTTCTTCCATTTGCCTGTTATGTTTGTCACAACCTACGTTAAAAATGCAATTGCATTTACAAAATTACTTTTAGTATCTCAGAAAGATAGCTTGCAAACGCAAAATTGAAACTAAAACTTCTTTCCCATCACGTGTACATACAACTCCATGGGAGTCACGGACCTAAGCACAGCTGTGTGAGCAAGAATAATTTTAGCAGTCTCTTTTCAGCGTGGTGTGCAGAGCCCAGCACTGCTGTCAGGCTCGTGGTGCTGGCCAGTGTGTTTGCTGGGCCATTTAGTCCCAGTGGGTCCCAGTGTGGGCACAGGAAGGGTGTAAGGGATGGATGTGTCTCTTTACCTGTGCTGTGGCTGAAGGCACACAGCACAAGGAGCCGCCCTGGAGCTACGTTTGGTGTTCTCCAGCCCCTTCCCACCCAGTCCAGCCCCCTCCCATTCTCTCAGGCCATCTGTCTCCATCTGTACCTCACAACCTGAGTGCCAAGGTCACCAGTGCCCCTCTCCTGTCCCAGACCCACAACACACACATCAGTTTGCATGAAGAGATGAGAATTTTGTAGTCTGTTGGAATATATGGCAGGAAAGACAGACTGTGCGTGGGAGTGGGAACAGACTCCTTAGGGGTGATGGTCATTGTGCAGATAGTGCTGGGGTTGCTGTGGTCTTGTTCATCCTCCATGACAAAACTAAGGGGTTTCTATAGTGAAATGGGTTTAAAACCATACTTAGGCCTGGACTGAAGAAAAAATTCAGCAAGGACATGTCCCACCTGACCAACCTAGTTGCCTTCTAAAATGGAGTGACTGGAGCAGTGGACAAGGGAAGGTTTACAGATGTCATCTATCTACTTGTGCTTCTTTAAGGCCTTTGACAGTCCCCCCCAACATCCTTCTCTCTGTATTGGAGAGGTGTGGATTAGACAGATGGACTGTTTGATAGAGGAAGAATTTGTTGGAGCTCCCATTCCTGGAAACATTCAAGGCCAGGTTTGATGGTGCCCTGAGAAGGGATTAGGTCAGGATGGGGCCTGGAGCAACCTGATCTGGAAAAACTCTCCCCTCCCATTGCAGGGGAGTTGCACTAGATGACATTTAAAAAGGAAACTATTCAAAGATTCTGTGATTTTTAAGAAAGACTCTTCAAGGGAGAAGGTTAAGAAACCAAATCACTTAAGAAAAACAGATATCAAGGTCCAAGACTGAACTGGTGAAATAAGTTATTTGGCAGTGCTGATACATCTTTTAAAATCCCAAAGACGTACTGAAGTGTAATACAGATTTTTTTTTACCTGAGTTTTTTTATCATTGTTTAGGCCAAACTTGCTCGTATCCAGAAATCATCACAGGCTGTAATTTTTTAAATCCCCCTGGAGATCTTGCTGCAGCAGTGTCCTCTGGAAAGAGGAAGGTTCTCTACATGGCCTGAAGCAGGTGGAGCATTCATATGTCATATTGCAAATTGGATGCTTATTCCTTTGGGAGCTCTTCCTTTGTGTGAAGCAAATTAAATCTCTGGCTTGTCTGAGGACAAGGAAGGAAGACTCTGTATTGAGGACAATAGGGAATTTTGTCTCTCTCTTGAAACACTGTTTCATTAATTTTAAGTGTTTGCTTCTGTGCCTTTACCTATTTTATCTGTTTCCCTTTTGAAAAACAGCATACCATGGAATTAAGACATTCATTCAACATTGTTCAGTGCTTGGTTTCACTCATATATTTCTGCTTATGTTGGTTTTGTACTTTTTTATTCAGTTGTATTCAAAACAATGGTGAAAGTCCCTTTAATTTTGATGATAGAGAATGAGGTCATGCTTGAGGAATACCTTCTTAGGCTTCTTGACTTGCATGTGTTTCTCAAGAGAACACCTTCTGATTCATTTTGGAAAGGGCATGAAAATCTCAAGATCAATTTCTGTTCCCAAACAAGATAAGGGGAACCATTTGGAACGCAACCAATGCAGGCAAATCAGTGACAACAGATTGTTCATAAGATGTTTTTCTGTTTGCAGATATGTACCATGAGCCTGATGCTCAGAGAGACAGCTGGCTGTTTCTGGATATGCAGCTTACTCATGAATGGTTCCTTGTAATTCAACTCATTGTTCTTTGGGGGGCTCCCAGGTCATGGTTTGGGTCCATTTTCTCTAACTGGATACACATTATTCTTTTAGAATCTGTTTCCCTGGTATAAACATTCATCATGACAGAATCACTGTAATGATTGTTTGCTGCTGTGATGAGAGTTCCCTTAGAGCTTAGGGAGGAAGGTCTGCTCACCCAGAGGAATGTACTGAAAATCTTCTGTATAATTGGAATATAATTCCATAAAATACCAGCCTTGTAGATGGTTCTTAGTCCACCTCAGTTTTACATGGCACACAATAGTTAATTTTTCATGTGTGACTGAAATAGTTGGCAATGGCTGATGACCCAGCTTCAAAGGCTGATGGCCCAGTTGACTTCAAAGTACAGACAGAGGAGTGGAGATAAGATCAGAAAAATGCGGGAGGAAAATGATAAATGAAGATGTAACTCAATATTTTTGCCCATCCACCTGCTGCAGCGTTGGTTTGCTGATGCAGCATTTTGGGTGTGGAAATCCTCCAAAATGCACTTATTAGACTCCTTACCAGCCTGTGAGAGGTATCTCCTATAGTCTAAGTGTCTGCTGTACTCCTGGGGCTGGTGTCTGGGAGGGCAGGCAGTTGGACCAAGGCATTATGGTGGAGCAAGGATGCCAAGGTAGGAAGAGACTGACCCAAAAGGAAATAAAAACCTGAAACCTTTACCTACTCTCAAATGGTAAGCTGAGGGTCATCAATGGCAAAAGGAATTCACTAACTTTTTACCTTGGCAGATGGATCCACACCTCATAGTCTATTGAGGAGCATCAGATGACACAGTTACCTATTCCTGGTGAAAAAATCTCTGTGGGGTGATGTCTCATCCAGCCCTCAGTATAAGTGATGCGCCTATATCTGGATTATTTTGTGAGGAAAGAAACACCACAACATTTCCATTTGCCATTTTCCTATCTAGCTTTTTTATCTTGATTCAGGAGGCACACCATAAAAAAAAAATAAAAAATCTTGGCTCAGCAGCTATTTCTGACCAGTGAATTATTTCATTTGCTTTTGTTTCATATCACAGGGGCTTGTGACTGTCTTGGCCTGGCTTAGATTTTCCTAGTGCTGTTCATTGAAATGTTTTATTTTCTATCATTGCCTGTAGGCACTGACATGGATTAGCCTTGGCAGCACCATGCAGGGGGTTTACACACCCTGATGCTCACTAATTACAACCTCCTGAACATCCAAAGAGCTGTAATAATACAGTGATGTATATATGAAGTCACAGCCTGTCAATATATTGCCCCTGTGGTGTAAACCCTGCAAGCAATATACTCATGACTGGAAATCCCTTTATTGCGTGGAGAGTTTTGTTCTTCTGAGTGGTTTCTATTTACATATGCTCAGGTTCTCTGAATGTCCAGCAGAATGTGATACTACAACTACCTTCTCCTTGAAGACAGATGGGGATTTTATTTCCTTTCTTTTACCCCTTCTTTTATTGCTTTTGACTCCCTTACCTTCACCTTCCCACCACTACTTTCTGGCACAGTACCTGAAGTGCCCAATCCAGGAAAACACATGTAAGGCTTGTTTGTTTTAAATCTCTCTGTTTCTTTTTAGGCCATTTAGCTTGATAAATACCTAGCAGGGTCTAAATGTGAGTTTACCCACCTAATTGCTGGTGTGTGGATTGCTGGGTTACAGGTGATGAGGTGCAGTGAGGGGAAGACAGCAATTTTAGTCCTATGTGAAATGTCTGGACTTCATGCAGAGGAACTGTCAGAGCTTTGGTCCCCTGCATTTCTTCAACCAGCTGATCAACTCCTACTCACCAAAATTATTTCCCAGTGTAGACATAGGTATTTAAGATCTCCATGTGTTTTAGAGAATCAGGCAAAGGAGAGAGGATTTTTTCCCTACATAATTTGGCCCATGGAGGTACTGATCCTTCTCCTCAGGGTGCAAAAAGAGGCCAGGATGATCAGGTTCCTAAGAGTGTTCCTCCATCAGGTGTTACTGTTAGATTCTGTTGTTCTGCAGGACCAATGGGCTGGGTGCTGGACACCCCTGAGCACCTGGACAGCCCTGCTGAAATGAGAGAAAATAGCACAGAGTGTATGGTCTGAACCAACCATGATGACCATGAAGAGATTCTGGTGTTTCCCATGTTTTGCTTCATTCAGTCCCAAAAGATTTCTTTAAATTATATAAGAAAACTTCATACAATTAAAATTGCTCGATTTTTAGTTATGGCCTCTTAACCTCCTCTCAGCAAGTGTGAAACAGAGCCACATTAATTTTAATGCTAGGGGTAATTTCCTATCCCCAGAAGCTGGAGAGGATTTTGTGTGTAATGGCAATTAATGTTTCCAGTAGTGAAACCTCTCTGGTTTTCACACACTGAATCTATTCTCCAAAGTAATGACATCAAGACTGAAAAAAAACCCCAACAAAATAAGATTAAAGGTCTGCATCATTATGTTTGACAGAACATATACACTACTTTTGTAGAGATTGAAATAATCATAACTGAGCTCATGGAAAATTGCAAACACATAAAAGTTGTATGAACAGATGCATAAATCAAATTGTGAAGTAATTTTAATTCACTTTTTTGGACATAAATTCTTTTAGAGGACTCATCAAGCACTTTCTGATATGAATCTTGTGTAATGGTAAGAATGACGATGTTTAAAATATTAGACACTGGTGAAAATGTCTCCACTTCTTAAAAAAAAAAAGTTATATCTAAGCCTTGAGGCAAAAATGTTAAAAATAGACATTTTTTTTGTATGAAACTATTTGCACAAATGAAACTAATAGGTTTTTATCTAAACCATCTGGTGGAGGAAAAGCATTAAAATGTAAAGTCACATATTGAAGCCCACAGAGACTTATTCTGAATGCTTTATGTTCAAAATATATAAAAATAGGAAAATTGTATCTTTTTCTTTATTTATCTGAGGCCTTGCTCTGCTGAGTCCAAGCTTTAACCAGTTAGTTTTGCTTTGGCAAAACCAATGCACTCCTTCAGGTCTTTGCTGAAAAGTTGCGCTCCTGATAATGCAATCTAAATTCATTTCAGAAAAGTGATTAGTGGATCAGCAGTTATGATTTGCTTGGGAGATTTTTTTTTTCTCCTTAAATAAACCTCTACAGGAAACTCATATACAAATGACGTTCACTTTTGTTTTTTCTGTACATGTCAAACCACACTGAGAAACCTCAGTTTAAAATAGCACAATTTACTGTAGCATGGGATGTGTAACAGGAAGCAACCAGCTCTCACTGCCTTTCACAATTTGAGGCCAAACAACCATGTTCTTTCTGCTGGGCTTTCTTTCTACCCCACGTGTAGGAGATTTTGTGTGAAACTGAATCACAGACTAGATTGGAAGGGATCTCTGCAGGTTTTCTGGTCTGTCCTACGCCCAGAGGCAAAGCTGGTACAGCTTAGAACAGGGTCTTCAGGGCTATCCTATTGACTTTTGAATATTTTCAAGTATGGAAATCCCACAGTCTGTTTGGGCTGCTGTTTCAGTGTTTTCAACCTCCCCTCAGTGGTTATTTTTACCATAATATCCATCAAGACTTTCCTTATTTCAGCTTGTGTCTGTTGTCTCTTTTCCTTCATGTACACCTCCAGAAAGATTTGAGCTTTGTCTTCTCTATAAAGGTTCACTGTGCAGTTACAGACTGCAGAAGGAATTCCTCTCCTTGAGAATGACCAGGTTCAGCATTCTCAGCCCTCCACCTCAGCCTTATCTTCCATTTTGTGACCATCATGATAGCCTGCTCTGGATTCACTCCAGTATGCCAATGCTTGGCTTGTATACTGGGATCACTTCTGGAAAGGTTCCCACTTCTAGAGTCACGTTCCTTAGTCCGAAGGTGACAACAGTACAAGAAGATAGGATGGCCTATTTCTGACTTTGTCCTCCAAAAATTTTCCCTTGAGAGTTTAGACATAGTCAGCCTTGAAAATCTATCAGCATGTACAGCAGGAGCACGACCTTCCTGCCAGGAGTTCACAGTGTGGCTGCTGCCAGCCCACTGGCAGAGGGCAGCTGCTGCTGAGGACACAGATGCAGGACAGTCCCATTCAGCTGTCATGACCCTCTCCTCGTGAGTCTAATCAGTCTTCTCCGTGGCAGATATACATTTATGGATGGTGCTTTGTTAGGTCTGATGCAGAAAGGTAGGTAAAAACTTCTAGGCAGAAATTCTGAAAAAAAAAAAAGAAAAGACAGAGAAATAAATCAGTTTCAGAGATATGAATTATATAGTCAAAATTTCAGTCTCATAAGCTTTGATATTTTAATCAAAGGTTCTAGGAACTTAGGACCAGAGGTTATTCAGACGTCTCTCTCTTTATTTTAATCTTTTAAAATTAATTTAGAAGAGTTAAGTTTGAAAATAGCACTCAGCTGTCCACATACGACTTAAAAGTGGAAAACTGCTGAAGACAAATAAAACCTGGCAACTTCCCCTTATTTATTATTTGCAAAATCTCACTTAAGTTAAAGCTGCCCCCATGGATCTCAGCATCACTTCACAGATTTTGAACTTCAGTTATGACTAAAGAGGGAGACTGTTTTCCAAAACTCTCAGATCTCAGCTACCTTTCCTCTAAATTACTCTGTGTCCTTGAGCACATCACTTACCTCCTTTCATATTCATCTCTTTAACAAAACCATGTATCATATGTTTGTATGCTAGAGGAGAGAAGAGGCTCAGCTCATTATTTTGAACTCTGAGCAAAACATGAAGGCTTCCTCTGCTAATTAGGGCATCAGCCTTATTTATTTGAGTGGTGACATGTTTTAGAATGAACTTTGGATCTTCATGTTGCTATCTAAGCAGTGTTACATAGACAGCAGAAAAAAATCTTTCTTGCATCTTCAGTATTTAATAATATGACCGTACTGATGGCACAAACATAGATCCAGGTGTTTCATTGTGAAGGAAGTTGGAATTACAAAAGCAGCCTACAGGCTTTGTGTCTGCAGAGGGCTTATGCTACCACAGGTAATGTGCTAGCACCCTCTGTGCCTCTATCCCCAGCCCATATTGGAAAGGTTTTGGACTTTTTTTACTTTCCACTGAAACTTGGCAAAATAGGAGCACCAAGGTCATCATATATGCTGTGTATAAAGCTGGGAAATTTTTGACTCCATGTATCAAAGTATGAGAAACTTGAATTCTCACTAGAGGTTTTCCTTGTCTTCCTTTCTATTTTCTTTTTTTTTTTTAAAGTATTGGAGCCAGGCAGATTGTAAGGCAGAACTTCTTAGAAAGCAGTTTAGAGCAGCATCTGAAATGTGTGATTCTTGGAGCCTTCAGGGACTTCTGCATTACAAAACATGTGCCCAACCTTCTGTGAAAAAGTGGTGCATGGAAAATCACCTGTTTATACGTTTGATTTAGCTAAAGAACGTGGTTTATAAAGATAGCAAAGATATCCAACCTTGATCTAACTTTATTTTTTTTCCCCAGGCAGTTGTGTATACACCCTGCTGTTTGGTAAATTCAGAGTTAAAAGGAAAAGTATTTTGGTTTGAGTTTGAACTAAACATCCAGCCTCTGGACATGGCTCTGAGTTCTCTGGTTCTGCCTGCTGTGTGTGCTCGGAGTGTGCCGTCCACATCCTCACCGCTCAGCTGGCCGGCAGTCTGGAAAATGCTGATGTTCTAAGGGTTACTGGATTACAATTGTTCTCTGCAAACAAAATTCACATCTGTTCTGACAACTTATTTCAGTCTGATGCAACTTGAAAAGGTCGAGATTAATCCCAGAAAATCAGACTTCTATTTGAAAGGCCAAATCAACTTTAATTGTAACACATGGCTATTTGTATTGGCATTTAGCTGCAGCCGTTTATCCTTCTTTCCACTGGTATTACTTGTTTCTGAGCTTGCTACTAAAGCCTACAATGCCAGCTGAAATGTTTTAAGTAATGTAACAAAAATAACAGCTGACATCTTTCCTTTTACAGGTTTCCACTGACCCAGGGTATTTTGTGTGCATGGCTTTTATGACTTTTGTTTATCAGCAGTCCGGGTAAAAAAGTCATGGAAGAAAATGTTGGTTCATTTTATAAAGATTAACAGTGGCCACTGTACCCTCCTATCCTGTTGGCTTTATCCATCAGAGCCCGAGGGGATGAACCGTGTGCTCTGGAGTTCTGCCTCCTACCCAGTCTGGATCCCAGACAATAAGGGCTTTAAAGCCCCTTTGCTCTACACCAGTTGCAAGCTGTGCTTTTCCATGTCAGTGGGGTGACTAAGAGCAGCACCCCTCCCCTAGGCACGGTGCAACACCTCTCTAACCACCCTGCTTCTCCCGGCAGCTGCTATCAGCTCAGCCTTTCAGCCATCAACTGATAGCTGAGCTCTCAGATCCCCTGGAAAGTGACAGGATGAAAGAGACTGATTTGGCAATACTTTGCTCTTGCTGTTTGGCCTGGAGAAAGATACTCTAAGTGGTAAGATTGTTTAGCAACAGCTGGCAAGCACCCGGGTGTGAGCCTGATTTTCAGACATGACAAGCACTTACAGGAATGTTGCCAGATACAGCTGTTTAAAAGCCTTAATAAACAGCAAGTCAATACTAATCTTTGCCAAATTAATCTTTTCCTTGACAGCCCATCAGAGCAATTATACTCAGACTTGTTGTAAACACACAATTGTCAGAGGGTAAGAATCTTCTCTGCAGTATACTGTGGATTTTTGCACACAGATTGTTTTCCAAATAGGTAGGCTTCCTTTTCTTTTCCCCTTCCTCTCTACCTTTCCCCCCCGCCCTCTCATTTTATTTTCAGGCCGATTACATGATTGCCAGCTTGGTATTAGCCTGAACAAAATTTCTTTGTAAAGTGTCTATCACAGCAAGTCCTTAATAGAATGTGAAATGATGACAGTCCCAGGATCCATGCAGATGCACATTTGCTAGTGGGTTTCTCTAATTAGGCAGTAGCTGTGACAGACTCTGAAATGGTACAAGTCACTGTTCTCACTTGTCCTCTTGTTGGTGAAGTAAGAGCTACATTGGAGATGTGATTTAATGTGCTGCTGGGTAATAATAAAATACATGGGTTTGCAAAGGAAAGCAAATGGTGTCTGTGAGACCTGACACAAAGCACCTTCTGTTCTCCAAGGTGCTCAGCATCTCCTGCAGCACTGCCAGCATGCTTCTATACTCACAAAATAATATTTTATTTCAGTGCAAAAGGGCTTGAAAACACCAGAAAAAAATAATTAACAAGGTAATGGTTGTTTATCTGTCTGCCTGTCCATCTATCTAGTCTTTTTGACTATATCTATACCAATATCTGTGACTATATCTGCCTCTATACCTACCTATGAATGGGAGTCCAGGGGAGTAACTCCTTTATGGGCAACATAACAGCTCTTTAGCTACTTCTCACAATATGTGCAAAATACAGATTTTTACCTGCTCCATTTTCCCAGAGCACGGAAATATCTCTGTGGATCTGCCATGTTTACAGGATTGGGGAAGAAACAGGCAGACACAGACTTGGAGATGATAGTTCAGGGTGAGATGATGTCTCAAAAGGCTAAGAGCATGTTTTACCTTGCAGTAATGAGCTCTTTTTTTGTTGGGTTTCCTGTTTACAGAGGAGCCTCACAGGGAATATTTGGCAGAGACGCCACTGGAATCAGGAGCTGGTATTTGGTGAGAGAGAGAGAAGTGGGCATGAATATATTACATTTCCCTGTGAATGGCTGGGGCCCTCCATGAATACATTACTTACTTACTGCCTGTGGATGAGTGTGAGGGGAAAATTCTATGGCAGGCTCGTTTGAATCAGAATTTGGCTTCTTTGGTCAGAGGCAGCAGCTGGATGAGATTTCTGCTTGAACACATGTGAGTCTGGGGATAGAGAGACCAGGATATCTCCTGTCACCAGAACATGGCACACTGAGAGCAGCAGTAAAGTCAAAGAGCTTTTGCTTTTTAAAACCCCTGCTTACCCTTGTGCAAGCAGATGGGATTTACAACCTCCAGAGTGCATATGCTGGCAACTTTGCATTTTGTCCACTACGTTTTAAAAATAATTTTAAGGTACATTATTTTCAATGAATGTCAGGCTATTTCCTTTGGTTTCTATCATTCTGACAGATGTTTTTATCATGTTTGCTTGCTGTTACTGTGTCGCTTCCATGCTCAGGTTGTTTAGTTCCTGTGTGCCTTCTCATTATCATGGTTAAGACAGATGATGAATTATAACCAGTGACCGTGGTGCCCAAGGCACAGTGCTGCAGTGAAGGATGGGCCACATCTTCACCAACTCCAGTGGAGTTTCACCTGCTTACAGAAAATTCCCAACCAATTGGCAATTTATATCTTCAATACACAGCCAAAAACAAAGACCAGACTGCCCATGGCTGGCCACCACTTCTTTTTCCCGAGGTCAGACATGAAGAACTGCCATTTATGGATTGAAGTTGGATCTTTCTTTTGGGAAAAAAATAGTTTCAGTATACCCATGGCCAAAAGCTGCTGTTCTTCCAGCACTGCTGTCTCATCTGAGCAGAGCCTGGACACAGAACCATGCTCAGAGCACTGGATGGGTAAAGTGCAGCACAGCAAACACACCGCAGGCTCCCGTGCTTACAGACTGAGAGACACCAACTAGCCAGAGGTTCATACAGAATAAGTATTTTATTCATGATGTATTTTTTTATTTACATTAAAGTTTTCTTGTATTTCGAACTCTGCTTGGATACCGAAATTAACAACTTTACGTGACTGCGCACCTGCTCTAAAAGAAATGAAGATAACACAGTTCTTTTCCATAAAAGAAAAAGGAAAACTGCCTGTCAAAATCAAAGTTGATTTTTCTCATTCCCAGTAATTATCTTTTCTCTTTAGAATTAATATGAGTGGAAAATGTAGTTTACTATAATATAATAAATAGAAGACATTGGGTAATTAGTAGTGCTGGTATATTTCTAAAGTACTAAACAGAAAAACAATAAACTGTGAATTTAATCACGAGTTCTCATACAGTTTCAAGACAGGAAAATTAGAGCTCTCAGCTACAGTCATTTGAGTAATCACATCTGATCTGCATTATTTATTAGTTATTACATGCCAAGTGATTCTGATTGTACGTTGCCTGAAATCATTCAGAAGCAAGCATGCCTTTGTTTCTGTTTTGTTTTATAAAGAAAAACCAATAGCAGTGCCAAATGTGTATTCTATCAGTATTGCTTCCTTTTTTTCACACAGAAAATACAAATGAGTGGTACTGCCCATAATGGGACAGGCATCTTGGACAAAATTGTCCAGAAATGTATTTTCAGAGCTATGCCTGATCCCAAACATTGACAAAATACCTTCTTTTGGATATTTTTATCCCTTTGCTTGTGGCTGTTGAACTTACCTTTCATTTTAGGATTTATTTCTGATATACTCCCTAAAATTCTGTAGGACTTTTGCATATATAATAAAATGGCTGAAGCATATTTGGTAACATTTCTTTTGGTAATATGTTTATTCCACTCGACAAATTAACAAAACATGATGAAGTTTCAAGAAGCAGCGTTATGCAGTTTTATTCAGTTAGTTTTAGTTCAAGTCTTAGTTAGGGCAACTTCCTGCGACAATGCTTTAAAAAGGGAATTACTTAAAATACCATTTTTTCTTTTCCGTAACAACCAAAGAAATAGGGAAATAGTTCTTGGTTACCTTCATTTTCTGCCATTAAAGCAGGTTTGTTGTTGTATTTGTCACTGTAAAAACTAAATAAAGTATTCACATCAGTTGTGAACAATTTGTGCCAGCAAAAGTTAAAGCGTCAAAGAAACCTCTTTAAAATGCTAACAAATTTACTTACAAACACCTATATTTATTATTTCATAAATAGGCGCAACAGGTTCCATAAAAAAGATTAAATACAGACACAGTATGAAGAAACAATAATACATAGCCATATGTAGAGGTTATAATTTAGCTGTCTCCAATCTGTTTCTGCATCTAATAAAATATCAGGTAAGCATTTGGCAGTTTTATACATAAAAGGACTTAAATGACGTTTACTAACCAGTACACATAAAGTGATTTTCTTTAAAAAAAAAGCATTTTTTAGGCAGTACAAAATAAATGTGTTTGCTCTTTATCAACATTAGTTTTTTCTCCTAAGTTTTTTTTTTTTTTTTGTATTTATTTCATGAGACAGAGCCAATATTTTTAATTAATATAATTTGGGACTACTTTACTTTTTTTCTCCAAATACTTTGAAAATATAGACTATCAGTCAGTTGTTTAAAAATGAAGTAAAAATATGAATGTTTGCCAATTTTACCCTTATTGTGAAATCAATAAACTGGAATGAGCCAGTTTCAATTACAATTAGCTACAAAAACATTCACATTTTATACTCTAGGAGAGTGTAACATAGATGCTATTTACAAACTTGCTATGACTGCTACATCAAGCCATTTAAAAAGTCTTTAGTAGTTTCATATAAACACCCATTATGAAAAACCAATGGAAAATCCAGGACTTTTATCCGAGACATCTACAGTTGCTAAGGCAGTTACTACCGCAGCACTTCACAGCAAAAACCAACATAAAATCTGAATGGTCCAAGTTTCCTTCAGGGAAGAAGAAAAGCAATGTCCGTTAAAGGATTTCAGGGAAGGGGNGGAAAGAAGCAAGACTGTTTTTTCCAGAGTGGGTGACCCACAAGCTCAAATAGTCCTAAGTGCTTAGCAACTTGTATTTTCTAATAAAATGCAGAACTGCCCTGACTGCATAAAGCAATCCATGATGAAAAGACTTCCCTGCATTCCTCAGTGAAAGGAAAGGAGAGGTGTTTCAGATTTTCAGGTAAGGTAGAGTGCTTTGTCCCTCTGCATGCCCCTGTTCAAAGAGAAAAAGAACAAATGTGATTTTCCTTTATATTTGAAAAATTTTTCATTCTGTTCTTCAAGAAAAAAAAAAATATCAGCCCCACAACCTCACTGCATGTCATTAATTCCAAGCATATCACTGAAGTACAGTTGCATTGCTATGGTAATGATAAGAAAAGATCATAGTGATATATAGCAACCTGGAGACCACATCTGGCTTTAAAACTGCACAGGACATGGGTTTAAGCACTGGTCTGGGATAAGCTGCACTAGTGGGCTGGTAGGACTGACTATCAAAAACTGCTTGGAGCTCTGGAATTAGCACAGGTCTTGGAATGATGCTCCATAAGTGCCCTGTAAGAAGCACACACTTTCCTTAGAGGCAGGAGAGCTTCCTTGCATGAACATGGGTGTCAGCCACTTACTGAGCCTCTGGCATGTTTGATTTACTGGTACAGATGTAGCCAAAATGTGTTGGGTTGGCAGGTTCAGGTAAGCACTTGAAAGGGAACAGCAGAAGCTTAGCAAAGATAGCTTAAGCACATGGATTTACAGAGGCTTCTCTACACAGAGTGGGCTCTCTACAGGCATATCTGCTTGGAGAAAGCTGCTGGGGATGGAAAGTTATGCCCACTGTGCACCTGGAGAACACTTCTGGGAACAATGACACATTGTTTTTTTTCCAGAAGAGACCAGGAATCAAATCCACAGGTGGCTATGGCTCATTTGACAGAGGACAGTCTATTCAGAGCTCAATGTAAGTCAGTTGTGAAAGTCTGTGGGCTGGATAGAATTTTATAAGGGCCTGCAGCACATATCAAGACATGGTGGGAGAGCACAGAAATGAAACTGTTCTGCTGAACAAGTGGGCAGGTCATGGGGTAACAGTGATAAGTATGGGAAAGAGTGATGCTGCTGTTCAGACTAGTTAAAGTCTGCCTCAGTGTCAGCAGGTTGTAGCAAAGGTGTTATTCTGAACAAGTAGCCAGAGAAAGATTTTTATTCCATTCTAGTTTGAGTTCCAGAAACACTTTAAAACAATAAGGGAACTGAAATTCTCAGTTTAAGTAAATGTAATGGATGAAACTGATCCTTAGTTCTGCTTTCTATTCATTTGTCTGGGCTAGATTTGGCACTTTGGGAGCAACCAAGAGCTTTTATCTGCCATTGCTTTGGTGATTCAGACTAAGTCAAGGGGAGGTCAGGCCGGAAGGGATGTTCACAAGGCACAATATCTACAATTTAAAACTGAAAAGATACTTTCTGTTCAATCTTAAATGTTCTCAGGCAGTTCCTGGCACAGTAACATGGCTCCACAAAAACCATGTTGCCAGAAGTTGAAGGTTCAAAGGGGTTACTAACCTTATATTGAGGACACAGGGCTCCTACAGGTATGGTGTTTTGTTTCTAGTTACAATCATGTGTTCTTCATGCCATTCTCTTCTGTGTATCTTGTATCCTGTGTATCAGCCCTGCTTCTCACTGATGTGTTTTTTCATGACCCAAGCCAGTTATTTTCATGACCCAGGCTAGAATTAGTTCACGTCATTTGCCTCTCATTGAGGCATAGTGATCTTAAAACTTCTTACTTCTTCTGCCTAAGATTTCAGTTCTGAACTTCTATGGAATGCAAGTTCTCTGAGACCTAGAAAGTGTATCTGCTGTGATGAGGTGACAACAATGTCTAATAAATGTATGTATTGAGCACCTGTTCTTCCATAACAGACTAACTGCTGAATAAATACAGGGTCATCATAGATGAACTTCAGAAACACTGTAGGGAAATGGGCAACGATGCTGTTCCTAAATTCTCTATCATATATTTGTGTCATGAATGTTGCTCAACACAAGGTGGCATTCACTGGCTGCTTACCCATTACTGCAGTAGTCATTATTCCAGTCCACAGTCTGTGCTGGAGGATTTCTGCACCCTGAACGAACATACTCCATTGCTTGGGTAACAACTTGTGCAGCTGTTGATGTTGGATTGATGATATTCTGATAATCAGGCTGAAGAGTAAATCCCTAGAGGAGAAAACAAGTACATTACAAAGTATGGGGGGAAAAGTAACAGGTTGAGTGCATCAAAAAAAGTAAAAATGCAGCGTATACTGTGAAATGGTAGAGAATACTTCTTTTCCAGGTGTAATTTTGGTTATAAAACCTAAAATAGACAAAAATGTGTAGGTACTTTCTAAGTTTGAAAATCTTTCTTCGGTTTGGGTAATGAAACACCGCCAAAGTGGTGTTGGATGTTACACAGTCACAGGATGGAACTTAAGGAGACAGAGCAGAAACAATTCAAAACTAAGAGAACAACTCAATCAGCACTGGGACAAAAAAGTCTGTTTGCTCCTTAGAGCTTCCATTTAGATTAAACGTAAGCATACACACTAGTCACTAATTCCCAGAATATGCAACAGAATCTTTTTGAAGGATGTAGGCAGCAGGTGGCTGACTGTTTTATTAGACTACACCTATTCACGTATTGTTCTCAAAACCCTTTTTCTTCATTCAGTCACAAAGGGACCATCTGCTGCTTCTTTTATTTGCACTTCTCTCTCAACTAAACGGAAATTCAACCAAAGCTTTTTAACAGTTGTTGGACTAATGTAGTGAAAGTAGCACAGAATAACTTGCTTTTGAAACCAAGGAGACGAGAAAAAAAGTGGAAGTTACAAAGAGACATCTAACCTGCTCCCTGAGTTTTCTGTCATATGAAAAGTCATAATAATTTTTAGCTCTTTTGATATATTCTGATGTTTAAATATTGTGTTTCAGGCCCAGGAGAACAATTGAAATTTCAAGGCTAGTGTATCTGGATCACCCTGTACGTCGTGCTCCTGTAAAGTAGGAAGAGCTACACTGGTAAAATCATGGGAATGTTGTATGAAAGCAATTGATGTCTGCTGAAAAAAACTAGACCAAACTCCTTCCTGGGGCAAGGACATAGAATTCCCACTCAAGTTAACTGGATGCATAGGTACTAAATCAGAAATGGAACTTGCACCAAGATGCCCAGTTTGGAAGCTCACTCCTTACAGCTAAAGCCCACATACAGAATATATAGAATTAACTCTCATATCTTTTAGCTAATTTGGTGCTAGTGCATTGTGTGTGATTGCTGTTCTTATGCAGCCTTCATTAGGATAGGAATTTTGTGGACAGATTTTTTTTTTTTCCTGCAGGCTTAAGAAGGCAGCCATGCTACCTTTTGCCAAGATAAATTAATATTCTCAGCTTTCATTTGGCCCCCTTCATCCACAGAAATTACCTTCCTTCAAATGGGAAGTCACTTCCTTCTCATCTCTCTTCCTTGGCTATTCCCTGAGGTCCTGCAGGTGTTTTGTCTCACCTCTCAGGTGCACTGTCACCTCACTCCACTCATCATGATGATGGGTTTTAGTCTAGACCATAAATGACTGCAACTTTATTCACTAATTTTTTCCATATGGATAATGCCCTGAGTAATGCTTCAGCACCTTAAACACCCTTGAAAACCTCACTTTGTCCCTGTTGACTCCAAGAAACAGATTACTAGTAGTGAGCAAGTTCACAGCTGAATTCTGCATCTAGTTGCCATGTTATTTATATACTGCCCTGCTAATGACATTAAATAAAGCTTTCCCGTGGTGGGTTTTACACCCATGGGGACTGTAACCCCCATGCTCTCTACACTGTCTTTCCACCAGGCTCTAAACCTATGCAGCAAGCTGCAGAGACAACCTCCATGCCTGCAACAGATCCAAAGGATACAGTAATTGAGCAGATTTCCCAATTACTTTAATTGGAGTTCTGTGTAATTAGAAGGCAGAAAATTTGGGTTTGTATACCATCGTCATCATTTTTATACAAAACATCAACCATAAGGACTTTCTAATTTAGCTGTAAGAGGAAACCAACCACAGAAACACATCCTTCCCTCAGGCACTCAGATTTACCTTTGGTAGCAAATCCCCTGATCTATCCTACACACAAGAAAAATATTATATAGGGACAGTAGCCAGTAGCAAAGCATGCAAGTGAGCAGGCACAGAGACTCAAGCACTCATAAAATCATATAATGGTTTGGGTTGGAAGGGGCTTTAATGATCATCTGGTTCCAGCCCCCCTGCTGTGGGAAGGGACACTTTCCTCTAAACCAGGAGGCTCATAGGTCCATCCAGCCTGGCCTTGGACACACTCAGGGAGAGAAAGCATCCACAAACTCTCTGGACAACACTCCTGCAGTTCCTCCAAGTCAGAGGAAGAGACCACCAGTACAATATCCATTCCATTCCTTCTGGAATTAGGATAAATAAATAGCTTAGATGTCAGAGAACGGTCCTGTGTTTTAGCTCATCCACTGGGTGTGGATGCATTCTCATAGTTTTTCAGGTTTTCTGTGCAACCACAGCCCAATTTCTTTGGCTCTCTTCCAGCAAAGCACGTGTGCACGTGTGTTTGGACAGAATTGGTACCTCTCATGTTAAGGTTGGGGCTGCAGAGCCAAATTTAATTCTTCTACCTGCAATCCAGCACTTTCATCTTGTACCTAGCAAGTCTATTTAGTTGATAGCTGCCTGAAACTGGGGCCTGTTTCTTAGGGCACACTCAGATGATAAATGTCAACAGGATGTAGGGGGATCTGAGCCAGGCTCCAATCCCAGAAGGGTCTCAGTGGTCCCTCTGGGGGTTGAGGGCTACCAGGATACCTGCACTGTGGGTGATGGAAAGAAGGCTTGCTAAAGCAAAGTCATTTAAGCCACCTCAACTCAGTATGAAGGGCTGATAAAGTATGGTACTGGTTTAAGATGCAAACAATAATTACTTCAGCTTTTTCATCAACAGAAAAAGCTCTAAAAAATACAGATCAGTACAACAGAGGGAAACAGTCTTGTACCAGGCTTGTGGCAAATATCTGAGTATTATTTATGTAAGCCCTTAACAAACAATGATGAAATAAAAAGCGCTCAGAAAATGAGTGCTTCGAGGTCTAATTAAACAATGCTGAATGTTTTTGCATTGTAATGCTCAAGAGAAAATCACCAACTGTTTTGCAACATGCCTAGAATTTTAAATTTCATTTTCTTGTCCCGGATTGAAATAAAAATAGGGAACTTGATAAAGATTAATTCGATGTCAGGAGGGACATTTGCTCTTTAATTAGATTTCTGTAGCCCTAGCAGTTTCGTTGTGCCACTGTGGCAAGTCCTAAAAAGCCTGCAGCAGAACTAAAGAGTGATCCTCATCTCTACACTTTACTAGGAACTAATTTCATTTCCTGCCTGTCTGGAGAGGTATTTTCAACAGGCATCAATGTTTTTGTCTTCACAACTGATTTATTCATCAATCTCAATGTGATATTTTAAACCTTTAAATTACATCCAAATCCTAAAGCATCTGTTTATTACACAAGGAAATTGAAAATCTGTCTGTGTGATATCATACAAAGATTTTTCCTTAAGGTTATAAAGGAAGTTGACAGATATTAATGATTTTTTTTTCTCTTGACCTCATTCGAAGACAAAGCTTAACAAAAAAGAAGAAGAAATCTGGACAAATACAGCAGATTCCAGAGTTTGCTGTATATAAAACATATACCAGAAAAAATGAGGTTATTATTTTTGGCAGGCTATGCAATCATCTTGCTGTATACATTTATTTTCCAAAGGAAAAGAAATGCCAAAAAGTAGACTGAAATGAGGTACTATTAAAA
>VZTB01014636.1:167132-192664 GCA_013397245.1 Thryothorus ludovicianus | reverse complement strand
AAAAAAAAAAAAGTGACATACATTAATCTTCTGGGGATTTGTTATGCATATATACTTGTAGCCATGGTTACTAGACATTAAGAATCTAGTTTTGCTTCCTCTACCTGTGAACTGAAATGGGACAGAGTTGGACATGGGGCTCACCATCCCAGGCAATGCTTGGGTGAAGGATTTTGAGCAGGGAAGATGATGCTTCCAGTAGGGCTACTTAAGAGGGTTCCTTAACAAAATCTGTGTGTATTAAGGAGGGAGTGAATCCTCAGCCCCATCCCTCTTCACACCAAAGAGCACAGTGAACAGGCTGGATAGAGGGGTTTGCCCAGAAAGAGGCACAAATATCTGTGTGAGTAGAGAAAGGAAGACCTTGAAAGTGAAAAGAGGCTGCAGCTTCAGCTGCTGTTTCGGCCTGAACTTTGGAGAAATTGTGCTGGTTTGGATGACAAGGGTTAATAATCAGATCATCTAAGGCCAACTGAGTAAAAATTAAACATCATGTAAAACCTATGAAAAAGACTGGAGAGAATCAGCTCTGCATCAGTTAAAAAATTATACAGTGATAAGATGCTCATATGAGCATTTAATGAAAGAAAAATCACACTTCAAATTTACTGTGAGTCTTCCAGTGTGCCAAAGGTGGATAAAAAAACAACTACTACAGAGTGGATTCTGACTTTGAAAAGTAAAACTTTAACACGGCTCCTCTTAATGGTTTTTAAGAAAAATATAATCAATTTCAGAATTAGAAGTTAAAGAAAATAAAAATCAGGATCTAACTTAAATCTAAGTATGAGAACGGTCCCTAATGATCATATTTTTAATAGTTTAAAGGATTATAATTGTAAACAAGCACCCTAAAGTTCTTCAGTAGTGACTCTTTTTTAATTTATTCGTTAACTGTTGGAACAGAAGAGAAAAAAGACAAAATAATCTACTTCCAAGAAGTTACAATTTAGATAACTCAAAATAGAGAAGATTGTTTAAAAGAAATTTAAAAATAATTACTACTGCTAGGCACATGACCAAAATGCTAATACCAAAATTTTACATTGCATTTCAGAACAATTTGGATGCATTACATCAGCTGCATAATGCACAGAGTTAATTGATTTTTAAAATAACAGAAATTGTGCAGTCACTGAGGATTTTTGGCTACCAACACTTCTGATTTTCTTGATGTTCTGTAGTTTTTGTGGATCCTCAAAGGAAATTGCACTTCTCCAGCTGGCACTCACTCTTGATTTGGCAGCTGCACACGTGCAAGCAAGGAGTGCTGGATATGGAATAGGACATGCTGTTCCCTCTAGAGCTGATGAAGATCAGCTCATTGTTCTGGAAGCAGTGGGAACAGAACTCTCTCCCCAGGTCAGCACTTCTTATCAGTCCCTCCTCAAAGTTTGCACAGAAGAATTTGTGAATTTCACGCACAATGGTTTTTGGAGAACTGTGTTCTTGCCTGCCAGGACTGAAACCTGGATCTCTATGTGGTTTTTCTTGGATTTGGCAGTCCTTCAGACATACTAAAAGATGGCCTTTGATATGAAATTATCCTCCTTTTCCTGGAGAAAATGACTGACCAAATGTCACAGAGCCAGAGTTCAAGCAGGGGATCTGTTGAGAGCAGGGATTTGCAGAGCCTGCTACTGTAGAGTGTCACATGCACTAGTGGGACATGCACTAATCCAAAGAGGGATATTTGGGAAAAAAAGGGGAAAAAAAGTGAAAAGGAGAACCCACAATTGACGACTTCTACTTCTAACATGCCACCAGCACAGTCTGCAATGAAGGTGCCCAGCCAGGGGAGCATGCCAACACTTGCAGTAGAAGACTGCTAGGAAGCTGTTGGCAGACTAACTCTTCTCTTGCCTATTAAGCTCCATGCTGCAGTCTGATGTGACAAAATTCGCCCCTTTTTTTCATATGGTGTATTAGTCTATTTAGTATGAGTAGTGCATACTTCCAAAGAGGAAAATGACTCCTGTTGCAAGTCACTCCCTGTGTTAACTAGTTTCTGTTCTTGCTGCTTTCATAGAGACTTTGGAAAGGCTTACAGTGGCCATACCTAAACATGGAGGAAATAACTTGAGGGAAAAGAAAGTGAAAAAAAGTTGGCTTAAAGACAACTATTTTTTTGATTTATTAGAATTCATATTGTCCCATTCTTCCTGGCTGTCTTTTTATGCAGAAGAGTGCTCTACACAGTGTTGTTTGGGACGGACATCGCATCCAGACCTCCCCTGTCCTCCTCACCACAGGCTAGACAAACAGCATCGTGCCTCCTCCTTCTCCTTACAGCTGTTGCTGGGAGAACTCCATTTTTCTCCCACTACACCTTTTCCTCTTTAACAAGTTCTGTGATCAGCAGAGTGTTTGCTCTATTTCGACCAGAAGGGAGAGCAGAGTCCTTTGACAACTGAGCCAGAAAGAAGCCCTTACGTTCAGGTTGTAGTCGCTTGACTTTGTGATATTTGCCTCCTGGTGACCAACCTCTCTTCTATATTCTAACACAGTATGAAATCCTGGTGTTGTATTTTCTATCATTTCTTGGCTAAAAAGGGTCATACCTAAGAAACTGAGCTGGATACCGCTGTTCTATTCTGTTCATGGTGTTAGTACACCTCTAGCCCTGTAACGTAATATAAATCTTGCTATATTTAAATTAAATTCACAAACTCTAGAGCTTTTGTATGCTAAAAAAACTCCAAACAAATATTCCAAAGTGAAATGATGTAGTCTTTCCAGAGCTCAAAAGCTGCATTACTGTAAAGAAGAAGCAGGAATGTAAGAAATATAAATTGGCTTGTAGATATTACACAGTGCTTAAAGAGACATGTAGATTGGCAGTGCAGCATTTGAACAAGTAACAAGCACCTTGAGTGAAACACAAATATCTCACCATGGTATCTTCATTAAAAGCATCAGCCTTTCTGACTAAGGAATGTGAGTTGGTAAAAAGCATTTAACCAAAAATTTTGTGAGTTTAACAGAAGCCCAGAGGTACAGCACTTTTACTTAACTGTAATTGCCCTTAGTTAAAAAAAAGCCTCATCATGATAAAGATCTACATTCTGACTTCTAGAGACCTGTTTTCTACAATCAAGTGTCCTGTGTTTTTTCTTAAGCTAGAATCAAATCAACTGTGTGCCACATATCTCACAGATGACTGAAAGTACTTTCAAACCATGGATGCACACACCTTATGCTACAAGCTTGCAACTTGGCTAAATAAAACATTAGGAGATTCATACTACATTACTTTTTCTGTGGTAGAGAGTTTAGAGTAATGTCTAAGTGTTTATTCATACAAAAATAATGTTTTATGTATAAATATGTAAGTATCTGACATCTGCATTACATCTTTTGCTAGCCCCAACTGTAATATTAATTCACTAAATAGAGACAGATTTTCAAATCTATTTAGTAAATTATGCCTAACGATTCTGGAAAAGACACAAGGACTTCTGCATTGGACAAGTGATGTATAAATGACACTGAAGTTGGCAAAGAATCTGAACTTGAAAGACTGAATCACTGTGCAATAAAAACTTGTTCAAATACAGCTGTAGGATCTCAACAGGTTGCTGTCACAGACATAATTTTTCATATTTAGTAAATGAACCAGAGTATTGCTTTGTCTCTCACTGCTGTGAGCCTTCAGGTTCAACCAGGATTCCTCCAGGCATAGGATCTCCAGCTGCCCAGGCTGGGGTCAACTCCTGAGTTTCTCTGAGGCTTGAGCATGGCTCTTCTGGAACACTCACACTAACTGCAGGAAAACCTGCATGAAAGCATGACTCCATGTATGTGTGGCCATAAGTCTGTTGAGCCTGTTTTCTCTGATAAGGAAAAATTAACTGGACAAGGAAAAAGCTGTGAACACTTTACAAGTTTTCCTTCCTGATTACTCCAAATCACTCCTGAGACCAATATCAAAGTCTGAATAAATCCAAATCATCCCGAGCATACCTTGATTTATCTTCTGAAAAACTAAGTTTATCAGTCCAGATTGCTTTCAACACTTTTGGGGTTTTTTTTCTGCTTTGGAAAATTTCTTTCTAAATTTCCTGTTTAATTGTTCTCCCAGCAAGAAGCTATGGATTTTGTTCAAGTATTCCCAGCTCTAAAGACTAGTTTTGAAATGAAATGTTTCTGGCTTGGAAAGCAAATGCAAATGCCTTCTCAGCAAAAGTGAATGTCCAGAAAAATTAAAAACATGGAGCAAGTTCATACCTATGTATTATCAGCCAGTACTGACAAGTTTTGTGTACACAAATTTTGTAGATTCTTGCAATTCCATTAAAAAGTTTTTCATTTTAATGCCACTTTGAAAAGCAAGATATTATTATTGATAGGCAGATCTCATACAATACAAAAGGAAATTTTCTCTCATGAAATCAACAGTTTATCTACTCTCTTTATATTCCTCTGTAAGCCTGGAAGGCACAATACCATGGATGGTCTGCATTAACTCAGAACTTGTAGGAAATATATTGAGAATCAACTATCTTAAACATTCAGAGTAGGGACAAAAAAACCAAACAAAAAAGCCCCACATTGAGATGGTGGACACAGCCCATTTATTTCCAGTAAAAAGAAGGTATATCTATTTAGCAAAATGAAGTTATAATAATGTAACACACTCGTTTTCATTTAATCTAGCATGTTCAACACAACCTGGGTTGCTTTATGTTTCCTCTGACGGTGCCACATCACAGTCAGCCCAAGAATAAAAGCATAAGCTACAATCATAGCTTTTCTAGACATGCCTGCCTTTTGTTTGTGAAGTGTGAATCCTGAAAGCTTTGCATTTCACTATTTTAGGGTAGTCACAGATTTGCAGATGGATCCATGGACAATGATGGACACTACTGCTAGCACAAACACTTCTACTGCAGTTTTCCATCATCTAGTTAAACTCATTCATTTGCTCTTGCCCTTGAAAGACTAAGCCTGTACTACCATGGTCCTGGAACCTGCAAAATTAAAGCTAATCTGAGTCTCTCCCACTATGCCAACTTCTGGATGACTCCCCTCCCCACGCCCTCCCCTAAAAATGAAATAATTCCCCAGAGAACTGAAAAGCCCCAACTTACTTGCTGCATTGTGGGTGAGTGTAGAGCAGACTGGACCTGCATGGGTAGCTGGTTTCCAATGGGCTGCTGCATGGGGATGGGCTGGTGCTGCTGGATGTTGAGATGCTGGTGCAGAGGGGGGCTGATCTGAAGGGGTGGTGGCGGGGACACAGCCATGTTTGCTATGGAAACAGTCACTGGCATTTGGTTGTTGGGCTTGGGCGCTATGTTCCTGGGGATATTGGCATGCATGGCAGTGATGTGAGGATTCATTCCTGGTTGTTGGTGGTAGTGGGAGCTGAGGTACAGCGCGGAGTGAGCCTGGGCAGGCCCGTGAAACACTGACTGCTTTGAATTCATCATCTGAGGTTGTGGCGAGGCTTTAACATCAACAGGTTCGCTGTAGCTCTGTTGGGGAAAACAAAAATCAGAAAATACTTAGAAACTACCAAATATGGCTGTTCTACCCTCTGAATCACACTATAAGCACACATTTATCTGAACCATCAAATTTTCCTTGAAATGGAGTTTGGTTATTACTCTAGAAAAATAATTAATCCCTTTTACCTTACACTTTTGCCTTTAACATTGTAAAAAAAAAAAACCTAAGCAATTTAGGTCCTTTGTTTCCTGGTCTAGCCTGGCATTTTCTTTTTCCAAACTTGGAACTGCCATCACCGATCTAATATCTTACACAACTGAGACAACCAAGCCTGACACATCTTTTCACATAAGCAGCCACTATTATTGTCCTCAGATTTCACGGCCTAGTTGAAAGGAGAATTAGGAGGGTGGGTTACAGCAAAATTCTGTAGTGATTTTTGACTTCTTGTTTTCCCGTCTGCAAGTCATGGATAGGATTTTCAAGGTCTTTCGCCACATACATTGATATTGCTAATAGTTATTTATCAGTTGGTTAACACGATGAAGAGGCTAAAACCCATCCTCAGCTGTTCTGCTGCATGGAACAAATGCACTAGTTGCTGTGCTAATGCCTCTATTTTGAAGTATGTGTTGGAATGCTATCCATGCCATCAAACATATTACATAGGCCATGCATTAAGAGAAATAGGAATACTCTGAATAATTTATCTTTTAGCAAAACATGCTTTATTAATCCAATTCATAAAACTCTGATAATTCTGTTTAAAACTTATGGTCATATAAATGTTAGCCTGCACTAGATATAAGGAAGTTATCTTTAGTCTAAAGCTAGAAGAATACTGCATAGAATATGAGAAATTGCAGTTTTCAGAAATATTACCATCTGTCCTGGTGTCTTAAAGTTACTACTAATAAAAGCTCTCCATTAATGACTATGAATTTTAATAATATTTTTTGTTTTAATATTTATAACTTGCTACATTTGATTAAACTCAATTTGCTCAATTGTTTTTCATTTTCTTAGATATCTGGAGTGCTAACTGTGTGCTCAAATAAATGATGAAAAAAGCTAAGAATTAACTCATATATGAGGGAATATATAGGAGGGAATGATAATTTGAAGGTAAGTCATAGTGGGATTAATAGTCAGTAAAAGGTGAAACATGCTGGAAAAAAAAGGCAGAAATGTCCCTCTGGAGAAAGACACTTTGTCAAAACAAGGCTGAAAGACACATATATGCCCTTATTCTGTGATCTCCGTGTCATGTTTGCTCAGTTTACAAGTCAGAGTAAGTTTCATGCTACTTTCAGCACTCCAGGGTCAGTGAAGTCTATTTGTATTCTTTCTGAAGGATGCAGCATCACCAACAATCTGTTGACACGAGCATTGCTGAAATTGCTTCATTATATGCGATGATAAAGATGAGAATAATAACTTCCTTTTCCCTATGTGTAACTGCAGTTCCATTAGCAAAACCTCCCTTGTTTTCTCCAGTAAATGAAGGAAAATTAAATGAATATGAAAAAATTAATGCAAATCTCTGTCTCTGTGGATCTGCCCAGCTCTGCTTGCATGTGGGTGTACACGTGTGCAATATGTATTATGTGCATGTTTTCAGGATTCCATTGCAGACATAAAAGCCTGAAAGTAGCTGAAAAATCTGCTATTATTTGGATATTATTTTTTAAACACTGAATTAACGTTCATGAAAACATGGGAAGAATTTTCCCCCTCTCTTCCCAGTTGTATTTTTAGAACACCCTCTTGAGTGTAGAAGCAACGACTGGCAGGTTTGCTGAAATTTCAGCAGTTCAGAAGGTTTGCTAATTAGCAGCGTGGTCAGGAGACTCCTCTTGGGTGTCCCATGCTTATTACACATTACAGGTGGTGCAGGCTGTGTTCTTTCTTGGGAGACATGGAAGTTTTACTGAGAGCATAGTCCCCTCATGGAAACAGCTTGTCTTTCCATGATGTAGCTGGCAGGCTCTGTGTGGTCCAAGCAGGGATTATTGATCCTGAAGTGGCTAAGGGCAGATCGGCTAAACTAATCCTCCTGGTGAGGTGAGTGCTGCAAAAAGCCTTTGCTGACATACTGATACACACTTCTGTTTCATTTGTAACTACAAAGATGCTGCCATAGACCCCTTTAACAAAGATACAGGGAACCAATCTAATTACTGGACAAATCTGAGTTCACACATAAGTGGTGGATGCATGGCCCACACTGATAAAATTACAGACATACAGATGGCATAATTTGGTACTTTAAATGCTGAATTATGTTAAGAGCAATTGCACAGTCTCTGGTCAGAGATGAGTAACACTTGTTACACCTCTGAGAAGAGCTCTGCAAAGTGATCAAAAGGGACAGTTTCAGTTGTCTCAAGCTATGAATAAGCTTTCTATATGTTTCACTGATACAGTAAAAAGCACAACACTTCATTTTAAGGCCAAGTATTTTGTTGTAACTTAGGATGCTTTAAGTCATATGTGATCTGAAACCAAATTGTCCAATATCAGTGTAAAACACATCAATATTATCAGCTACTGGAATCTTGATAAATGAACCCATTAAATGCCATTCTCCAGCATACTGCACTTGCAGCTTTTTCTGCCGCTGGGTCAGAAACACAGATTCTGTAAGTATTGCTGGAGCTAATAAAATAGGTGATGTCAAGTATTTCAGCTTTGTGGTGTCACTTTGCTGTGAAATAAACCAAGAAGCATGTATGACACACAGATCACACTATGATTTTGGGCCCAGTTGCTGCTTTCACAGACAAAGATGGGCATTGCACTGTTCCAGTGCAGCGAGACAGTCTTAGACAAGGAATTTTATTATGGGTAAAAATTGGAATTAAGAGAGAATGGATTTGACTATCCAATATGGGCTTCAAATGCACAGTTACATTCTCTACTTTGCAGGTTGGATTTCAGCCAGATTTCTTTTGACTTATCCAAGGAGAAGAACACACAAATAATTTAAAGAGCTCTCCCAAGTCTCTAATTAATCTGCCCCAAACCAACACAGACAATTTACATCACTAATTTATAGGATGAAGTTCTAAGATAAAATTCAGATCTATGCAGTGGAGGCCAAAATTACAAATCCATACACACAGGCCACCAAACACTGGGGCTTAGTAACTCCTAAATGCTGAAAAGTCTTCTACTAGACATGTAGTGAGAACATCTTTCGTCGCTACTAGCTGAAGCATGGTGGTGTAGACCCACCACTAGAGGGTGACAGAATATTACATTTAGTTAATGGTAGGTGGTGGTAATTTACACATACATTAGTAAACATACACTAGGGTCACAAATTAGTTTTTCATAACAGTCCTATATACTCTTTGAGTGGCTTATGCTTGTTCTGTAGAACAAGTTGAAGCCATACGGTCAATTTTCACGTTCTTCATAGTTTAGGATAAGGATTTCCTATGGACCTGTCTCTACTTCTAACATCATCACCTAATACTCTAAATTAAATTAAAAAAAAAAAAAATCTCCTAGAAGGTGAAGACAAGGTAGGTAGGCCAGGGCAATGGAATGACACAGAGAAAGTTTGACTTGTGTTAGGCACAACACAAATCCACTTCCCACCCCCTCCCCCCAAAGAATCAGTTTTACTGAAACATGAAGACAAAAGAGAAGGACATTTTGAAATCCCAACAGAAAGATAATGAAAGTCAAAGAGAAATAGGAAAAGGGAAGGAACAAAATAAGTGCTACTGTAATTCTGATGATAACAAGTATAATTATACTAACTAAAATTACTGTTGGTGCATGACCCTTGGTCCACTGACCCTTGGTCTATAAAACTATTTTATTTGTCTAATATTTTCAAGGAAATGTGTGAAGATATAGATGAGTGCTGTTTTTAAGAGAATGCGGCCAGAGTGGATAATTTTGCACAAAGTTTGGAAAGTGCTGAATCAAGTTCTTCCCCAAGATTTTCATCAAACTCATTACTTTCCTTCCAATTTTGGTGCAAAAAGAGCTTTCCCATGCACCTCCGTTTCCCTACTGTGTGCCCAAACACCTTATGCTTTATTGCCAAATTGAAGAATTAAATTAGGGATAAGGGGTTAAGTTGCTCACTTAGTTGTGCTATTCTTTTCTGAAGGGAACTGCCCTGGAACCAGGGGTCATTCTTATCACACTGCATTCAGGCACAGGGAAAGTGTTTGTTCCTTAGAGGAAAGTGACATTGGGATTTCCCTCATCCCATCCAACTCATTCCTGTGATTGAGAAATTATTTTTGGTAAAGACATCCTGCTCAATTTAGCTGTGTTATAGAAAAAAACAGCCTAGATGATGCCATTTTGGCATCTCCACAGATTCCTTTGGGATATATTTTGAAAACTTTGAAACACTTTGAAAACTCACACTCTAAACTCTCAGCTGTGTATCTGTGTAACCAAACAGCTCTTGAAACCTACACATGGGTATTGATTCTCTCTCTAAATTGTGTCTGCCTTCTGGCTACTGTTGGAGATTCTAATCCCATTTCTGTTGGAACATAAACATCTATTTGGTTGCAAATAAAGCAAGGACATGTTACAAGTCAGTACTCTGTCAGTACTCTAAGGAACTGATCCTTAGACTACTGAATTTAAAGGAAAATCTATTATTAATTCAAATAGAATCTGGATCATAGCCCAACACTATTACTGTTACTTGAGTATAAATGTCTGGATGTCCATTTCGTTTTTCTTGAAAATCAGGTAGGATCTGTCTAACAGAGGCTGAGAATCATTGCCAGTTGATGATCACTACTTTTCACCTCTGATCCATAAGAAGTATACCTAGAATTTACAAGAGCCTATACTTATTTCTGTAGTTAACATGTTAATGCAGTTTTTGTTAGAAATGTTGCCAGCAAGTAGGACTACATAGATGTAGTCACACATGATGAATATGGATATCTTCAGCTTACATAATTTATACATGCTTTATATTCAGAATTCTTGTCTACTATAGAATAATATGTGGGAATTAAATAGATTTTTACAATAATTACACTCTAGTAAGCAGTGGTCAACTAATATTGCTTCTTGCAATGTAAAACTAAAAAGTCAGTGTTGTATCAAAGAAATCAGAGATGTTCTATTTACAGAGAAGAAATTGTTCTATTGATTTCAGAAAATTAATGATCAAAGCCTTTCAGCTGGAGCAATATAATTTCAGTTGTTTACAGATGAGATATTATCAAAATGCTTCTTTATTAATAACACCAATTAAACTCTCCTTTGTAGCAAAATACTCAGTAAATACATTCAGAACATTCAGTAAATGTTCTTGGTACTACTGGATGCTTATGTTTCCTTTAAATATACACTGAGAGACCTCTCAAGGGCAAAGTGAGCCTTATGGCCAATATGCAAACAACAAACAGTGTAAGCAGCTTTACTTGTGGGCAAACACAACATATTCCAAATTCAGAATTTTTTTTTTTTTACAAAGCCATAATTGTGCAACATTTCTATTTTAAATGAAAAACAGGTGTTTCTCTTTAAATGAGAAATGGAGGTCTGGCATCCTCTCTCTCTCCAGATCAGAACATGTAACATATACTATGTGAGTATTTCAAAGCTTGCAAAAGAGCTAAGGCCAATTCAGGTTTTACATCAATATATATTTAACCAACCTATGTAGCTGCCACACTGTCCCTTTTCATGATGGTGCCATGCTCACACCTAGTGACTGGTGTCTGTCCTTGAGCCATGCTGAGGAGTTCAACAATTCTTGGACTCTGTGACCAGAATGAAGGTTGCATTCAGGAAACAGCAGTGAAAATAGTCAGCTGGTACCAGAATGGTCCAGACTGTGCAGGCTGTGATCAAACTTAGGCAGGCCTGACTCAGCTTAAAAATGAGTTATCCTCAGGACTGTGACATTAAAGAGGCAGATAGAAGGAAATTGGCTGCATATTTATGCAGCTCCTACAAAGCTTACCTAAGCTTAAGTTTGCATCTGCTGCCTTTGCTGTCTGTTTGGTGGAAGGAGCATCTTGAATTGTTTATTCCTTCTCTCAGCTTTTCTGTGTTCACATAATCCTGTCCGTTTGTAACGTTTTTGACATTTTAGGTCACTTCCAACCCCAAGCTTGTCCTTGAGAAGAACCTCTTTTTCTAGCCTGCATGGGCAGAGCCATTTTATTAATACCCCTGTGAAGATGTTTATGATTTCTCCCCAGAACTGCTTTCTCTTTCCACTTAGCTCTTTAACTCCTATAGAGATCCCTTTGATTTAACTCTATCCACTCCAGTAAGACAACTCATATGCATATTTGCATCTCAGATGCCTTCCTACCTAAGCCACAAGAGGCTCTTAGCAAATGACGTTTCCTATTTTGTTAATTCCAGTCACCTCTTGCAATAACAACATCTGGGACTCCAGAGAGTTCAGAAAGCTTTTTGACACATTCTTGATGTTTCAGAAACAAAAGAGTGAGACATGGGTTGTCATCTATAATTAGTCAAGGTGGCTCAGAAGAACATCTTCAAATCTAAATATACATTTTGTCATCATCTACAGGGGATTGTCATGGATTCATTTAGGATATGTAAGTAAAAATGGATGTTTTATGAATGTAACCTGGGTACATGTGATAAAGGATATGCAACTTTAATTTGATACAAGTGTTTTAATTCCCCAAATGGAAGCACTAGGCTAATAGTGAAATCTAGTTTTATTAACTCACTTCAAAAACAAACACAGTTCCTCTTCAAATCAAAATCTGGCTTCTATTAAGATCAAGACATTTCTGCCACTTTTTGGCAGTTTCTACATTGCTGAATGTAAAGTATTACATGATTTAGCCTCAAATCAAATTCATGGCACTAACTTAAATATAGTTTGCTCTTTATTTTCAGCTATAGTAGATCATTGGTTTCCTTGTTAGACAAAAAAATGCTTGGACTTGTGTTGTGATGAGATTAAACAATTGTTTTATAAATGCACATTTACTTAGCAAATACTGTGATACATATTTGCACATAGAGGATTTAATTTATTATTTTTTTTAAATTTCTGACTACATCATAGTAACTCCAGAAATAATGAAAGAATGAGGTATCATAGAAGCATGAAGTACTTGCTTTGGAAGCTTTTCATTATAGTTTTTCCATCTAGAAATTCCAATGGAAAAAAGTAAAACATGTATGTCATCATTCTGACATAACTTTATTTTTTTATTTATTCTTTCTCTTACGCTTTCACTGAGGACAGCCTAACTGGTTTATGAAATTCCAAAAACATCTACATGGTCTAGGGTTAGATGTAATGTAGGAAAAGCTGTTCTCAGAAGCAGGTGCCTCTTTGCCAGCAGCAGAAGGGATGCTGCTCTCCTTGCTTGCAAAAACCAACTAGTTAAAGCACTGACCAGGAGACAAGACAGGTCAGTTGCTAATGCTTTGCCAAGAGATATTAAAAATTTTATTCCCAAAAAAAATGCCCTAAACCCCAGCAGTTGCTTATTTTAGGAAAGGGTGAGCCAGGATACAGTGCCCCCCTACATCTGAAGTTTGACTGCTACAAAGCTATGCAGTTACAGAAAACAAATTGTGGAGAGAGCACACCTGCACACACACATTTATTTAGGAGTTGAGAAATGAATGATCAGGGAGACCNTGTTTTGTTGATTTTTTTTTTTTCTAATCATCGTCTCTATATTGCTTTTTACAAGCAGGTCAAATGTTTTCATGTATGTCCATTGCATTTTTAAGACACTTGAATTCCTTAGGCTGCTCATTTTTATTACAATGCAGGCAGTGGAACAGAGTCCCTGGAACTCTCTGGTTACAAATTGCTGTGCTAATGGCATTAAAGCAATGTCAGCCTTACAGGTATGACCTTTAGTTTTCTTATGAACCACAATTGCAAGATGATGGACTAGGAAAAGCTAAGTCTGCCATATGTTTCAAGAAGCAATTTTACACATCCAAAGGATTTGCACTGTCCACAAAACTGAAAAATGTCCAATGCGTTCACTTCAAAGTTAAGTGAGGACAACACCTTGACTTAGATACAGCATCAGAGTTTTGAAATATGCCTGAGTATTTTGAATTCGAATAATATTCCCCCTGCTGAGAAGTTTTAGCTTCAGCCATAGTCACTAATATATAATCTTCATGAAACTTGAAATTGTGTCACTACACAGACAGAACTAAAGATTCATCTAGTCAAAAAGAAGGAAACAGGGATGAGAAACTTTTTTTGTACTACTGCAGAAGATACAGTTGTACTGTTATGGTTAACACACATATATGGATCACATGTGCACATAAATATATTATGCATGTTGAATATATAATATGTATATATTTTTAATAAATATTCATAGATGAACCTATGTAATACGTTAAAGTATTTAACATTTATCCATATCTGTATTAAATATATATATTTAAAAGATGCAGCAAAAACTCTAATGTCAGCTGGGAAAAAGGCTGCTTAAGCTAGAAAAAGTGCTTGTTTTATGAAAAAAGT
Organism: Thryothorus ludovicianus; assembly: GCA_013397245.1. Classification (NCBI taxonomy): domain Eukaryota; kingdom Metazoa; phylum Chordata; class Aves; order Passeriformes; family Certhiidae; genus Thryothorus; species Thryothorus ludovicianus. Next base: position 178,716 of record VZTB01014636.1, on the reverse strand, counting down.
AAAATTGCAATTCACAGCATTTTATGTAATGCTGTACAAATTACCAGATATCAGAAAATGCATTTCTGGACCTGAATAGTACTAAAAGTTGCAACTAAGGGCAAATATAAAGACACTTGTTTACAATGCAAAGGCTTAGTCAGTACTATGAGCAATATGGCAATGTGCATAGCAGAAGACATAATGCTTTGTTATCTGTTTTTACTTTACCTATCAATTCCTACACACATGAACAAACTCAACAACACACCCATTTATTTCAACCAGTGTAAAAAGGAGATATAAATGAATGGGAATTAATGCATACTGACATATTTATACAATCATATGTTTACCTTATTTACTGGGTGCCAGCCATACATGTCTTATAGTGTCATCATGAAAGCAATTAAAAGTGTACTAGAGATGGGCTGGCAATCCCATTACCAGTGTGTGACCTCTGTGTGTGTGTGTCAAACTCCAAACAGAGCTGCTCAGCTTCCTAAACAGTGAAAAGTTTAGAAAGGAGGGGAGGAGCAGAGTTAAAACAAGCAGAGTAAAGGGGCAAGGAGCTGAGTGTGATGGGGAAGGCCACTCTCTCCACCTGATGCTCCACTTCCACCCCAGAGCTTGGGATGAAGACCAGTGTGTCTGAATTTCATTATTCTGCTGTCAGGCAGAGGCTAGGAAGTGTCCTAGAAATAGGAATTCTACCCTGTTTCCCTGTAATCTTTGACTATTCTGAAATCTCAAATGGCCAAGATGGGTGCCAAGAATTCAATTCCAATTCTGGACCACTGAGGTAGAACATGGCATTTGTACAGTCATTGCTTTTCAGAAAAGAGAAGACTTGCAAATAAATGCAGCAAAACATACACAAAGACTCTTGTATGCTCATTAGTTTAAAAACCAGTAATATTTTATGAAAAAGGTAGCAGAATCAGTTGTCAAAAAGATAGGAAACAGGAAAAGCAGCTGCTCTGGGAGGTGCAAGGCACCTGCTAAGCTGGACAGAGGGCACCTGAGCAGAACCCTTGCCTACTTGTGCCTTCCTCTTCCTGCAGACAGAGACCTCTAGGAGGGGATACGAAAGAAAGTTTGATAATTGGATAATATTTGGATAGCAAAAGCATGTCCTGATGGGATATGAAGCACAATTGAACATCTCATAGCTGCCACCCCAATGCCATTGGAGCTCTGCTATGAACATAAAGAGCTTAATATTGTCCAAATACTTTGAAAAAGATGCCTCACAGAGAATGCACAAAATTACTGAGAACCTGATTTCACAATTATTTAATTGTGTTTGAAAATATGGACAATATAAACTTCCTGCTCCGAAGCATTAGTGAGAATTTCTTTACACCAAAGCACTGGTGGGATGAGCAGCACAGAAAATTCTATAAAGCAGCAAGGTTAAACAACATGCAGGAAATATAACTCAGGAAGATCCAGGGTGAACACCTGATTATAAATGTGAGGTACAAAGTATAAAATACATATGTGAACAAATCATTAATATGGTAATAAAGAATTTTTGGAAAAAGTGTGTTACTCTTGCCATGTCTAAACTTTTGATAATGAGGTCTTGGAATCTTAATAATGCCATCTAAAAGAAGTTTTTATGGACAGTAATCTAACAACATGGACATAAAAGACCACATTGACTCCAAATAATCTTAATTATGTATTATATATGTTTTCTCAAGCTTACAGGCTTGTCTAAAGAACTACAATTCTTCTAGTGCCATATAAATATTAAATAATGACAATGTAGAATATACTGATATTATATTACAAATGGTTATTTTAAATGCTATTCCAAGATGGACTTGCTTTAGTTACATGCCAGCTCTGTTAGATTCATTGAGTGTGTTCATGGGAATAAGCAATCAGTACTCAGCTTCATTAAGTTTATATTTTTATACTTTCCACACTAGAGGAAAACATTACATTATGGGCAGAATTTAAATAATTGCTTAAAAGTTAAGAAAATGCTTCAGTGCTTTTCTGACTAACAACAAATTTGAATATTTGCACAAATAGATTCATGCACTGAACTGATCAACAGTCTTACAAATTTTTTTTAAAAAACAAACTTCAGAAAATGCCATAATACACTTTTTAATTTTCAAAAAAAAAAACCTCATTTTTATATTGTGCTTTTCAAAATTAGCCACACAGAGAGTAATGTAAATAGTCCATGATATGCTCAACAATGATACCCAAATTTTCTTCTCAAGTGAAAAAATGGGTTAAAATTTGGAATAGTTTTAGCTTTTTGGACCTGTCTTCTGCCAGTAAGCAAGCTATTTCAAAAAGATTTGTTTGTGTTCACATGGTACTCTTTCTGAAGGCAATGATTATTTCTGGAACCAGCCAGCCCTAATACAGAAATGAAAGGTATACTGTAATATACTTTAACTAAATGCAGGAGTATTTATAATGGCAGCTAATAAATAGAAAGTTATAGGACACAACCCCAAAAATGAATTAGGTGACACCCACATTTCAGACTTTTAAATTCAGAACAAACACTGACCAAATGTGGAGATAATGCAGAAACATGCACGAAAAGTGCTTGCACTGTTAATCATATAGCAAACTCCCTGAAAATTAATATAGTATACAGAGTAGTATTGTGTGTAGGGCCCCAAAAATACTTTGAAACTAACCAAGAAGTTCTTCTCATGTCCTTCATACTGTGCTCTTTATCTCCTTTATCTCTAAAATTGATTTTATTCAAGTAAGAACAGAATGTATCTAAATTTGTTTTGATAGACCCAAAACAAGTGGTTCTAACTGGTATGATTCTGAAGTTGCTCAATGGGTTTTTCACATTGACACAGTACAGTAATTTCACATTGTTCTGCATATTTAAAAGTTTATTACAAATTCTAAAGAGTCTACTGCAAAATTATGGGCACTGAAAATGTTAGAATAAATCTATTTAGAAAATTGCTGCTGGCTGTGTGTTTGGTGTGTTTCAGTAAAGAATGTTTCACCATTGTCTTAGTGCTGACCTATGCTGTGCTCACAATGGCTTGCTGGATGTAAAATGGAAATTCACATTTCTTATGAAATTCTGCAGTATCTTCTGAGCTTGGTTATTTCCGTTTTGTGATTGCAAGGTAAAAAGCAGCACTTAAAAAAAAAAAAAAAACACAAAACCAAACTCAGGCATTTTGTGCCTGATATATTTTTTTTCCCTTCTAGGTAGCACAGTGGCTGCCTGGCACATTTGTTATAGGGAAGTCTGTTCACCACTACCTCCTCCCCTGCTGAACTGGCATGCTACTCCCAAAGTGAAGTGCTGTCTTGATGACCAGGAGGGAAAGGGTACTTTACGTGGACAGATGAGTCTGTTTATTGAGCATTTGCAACTTAAAGGCAAGTTTAAGGTGATAATAAACAAGGCTATTTGCACTAAATACCGTGGTGCTCAGCTGAAAACGGTTTGCAATCTGTCACTATATATATTTGTGTATATATATACATTATGTGTTACCTTGGATACAAGGCTTGCTCTGTAGGCAGCTAACTGCTTCAGATACTCCTTCTTGGCAGCTTCAGTTTTCTTTTTGTATACCTGAAAACAAAGAGTGGCACATTGGTAAATGAATCTGGTTTTGTTTTTATATATCACCGATGTGTCTCATGCATTTTCATAACGTCTTTCTAAGTAAACAGCCTTTCCTCCTCATATTGCTTAAAGAGTGAAATAATAAACATCAAATATTTTAAAGAAAATATTGCTCCAACTGTAAAACAGCAGTACTTTAAAAACAATATCCCTCATAGCATCTCAGGTTTAATTGCTCAAAGTGAAGTGTGGGGTATACTTTTAAATGGGACCTTTGGGAATGGGGGAAAGTAGGTGTGACCCTCTCCACTGGCTTCCACGTGTGAGACCAGTTAAAACCCTGTGGGGGAAGATGAGAATTTGCAGAAAGACATTTGAGCTAAATGAAGGAGGAGATGACAGCACCACAGATTAGCCCAGAGATTTCTCTCTTCCCTGGGTGAACTGTTGGGGGCAGTCAAAGAAGCCCATGGAGCTGCTAAGGATAATAAATGTTAGTCATTATTCCAGTCTTGATCCCATATCAGTCTAATTAACTTCTCAGAAGCATGGATCTATTTCTGTACATTCCTCTCAACTCACTAAATTATTTTAAATGTGGCATGTGCACAATCTCATAATAGACTGAAGACCTTGGAGAATCACTTCAATATTGCCCAGATTTCAAGATCAAAGATTATTTGCAGGGTTAGGAAGGACCTCATATCACTACAGTAACAAGATGTTAGAAAAGGATCTGTAGATACTTAGAGCTGAAAGCTCTCAGGAGGAGAATCAGCTTCTGACCCATGGAGCCTAGCTGAGGACTAGCCATGTTAGTGACAGATTTAGGAACAACTCAGCATTTCTGTTTGCAAATATTGTCATGAGTTTCTCACTACTTCATGTTTTGGGGTTTTTCTTGACGGGGTAGTTTTAGGAGTCATGAATACATCTGGGCTTCACGTAACTAAGCAGGACTGACTCCTCATCTTTCCCGTTGAAGGGAAAACTTTAAAAGACATCTAAAAGTTTAAAACTGAGGGAGAAAAATAAAGCAAAAGAAAATTTACTTTTCTATTGTTGTTATATTACATGATTTTTAAGTCATGTGTCAAAGGTTAATCCACATGTGGATGGGTATTTGGGGTTCATTATATTGCACAAATGAAACTGCAGCTTTGTGTCTCCGTTGTCCACATCTCCAGCCAAATGCACATCCTGGGCACCTGTGAAAAGCTTCCATGAGGAAAGCAAAGACTGTTCACCATCCTCCCATTCCTCACTGCCTGGTTAACCAGGCTATTGATTCAAAGCTGAAATACAGGCAAAGCTATTTAGAAGGACAGTTTTGGGGTGTTCTTCTGAATTTCACAGCTAAAAGCACACATGAAAATCTCCTCCCTAGAAAGATAAACTTTATGAAACTTTAAAGTGTTCTCTTTTGATCTTCCAATGCTTCAGTAAAACCAGCAGTCTTGTAATGGAGAGGACCTGGCAGCACAGAGTGTGCACACAGAGGACAATACAGTTGCAGACTACAAAGAGAGAGTGGGAATGTCAGGCTGGAAGGATCCAGTACAACACCGCTTTTATAAAGAATGTACTTGTGAAACAATTTTTTTGTTTCACTAACGCTTTGCTTTCAGACACAGAAAAAACCTCAGATACAGGCTGGCAAAACTCAGAGGCTGCCTAAAAGGATTAAGGATTTTGCTTCCCAGGGAAGCAAAAGATCATAATGGAAACAGAGAAGTATTAGGCTTCTAAAATTGTAAATATAAAGACAGAGAGGGAAAAAGATTGGGTTTAGCTGCACAACTGTATCTTTGCACCCTTGTAATTTCTCCAGATTAAGATAAATATGTAGTGTTGATCCATTATTCTGCAAATAAAAAAAAAAAGGTAGCAATTTGCTTTGTAAGTTGCAATCGTTTGTGATTATTAGGGGAATTACTATTTGTTTTGAAAACAAATAAGAAATTAGTCAGCAGACTGTTCCTAGCTGCTAAAATTATTCCAGCTTGACCTACAGAACAAAGACTAAGTTATACTGCCTTGTGTATTGCAATATCTCTGCATCACACTGATAGCCAACTAAAAAAACAGAGCTGAACAAAGAATTTTACACAGAATAATGTTCTTCAAAAGATCATGTATCTACTGCTTCCACATTGGGTTTTATTTTGCATTACACAAATACGAAAAATAGACACTCCTGCTGTGCTCTTACAGTCACAGCATAATTGAAAGTGTCCTCTGGGACCTGACTTTTCCTGCAAATAGTCATACTGCACAAGGTTAACTCAATAATATGAAGCTAACAACAATCCTGCAAATCTCCATCTAAAACTACTTCATAGAAACATCATCAGACCGTTGTTATTTAATTATATCCATGCATCTACCATGTTCCATGTACACATTGCCTTGCCCTCTTCTCTTGAATCTTTTGGTGAATTAATAATTATCACACGAACACCATGTTTTCCCTGGCACTACAAAATTTAACAATTTAACGGGAGGTCGTTATAGCAAAAAAGTTCCTACTGGGTGGGAAAAGATTTTAGATGACCCCAGCCTGCTTTGATTTTTACATTGTCCAGAATGACCCCTGCAGGCTGGCTTGTCTGGAAGGTGATCAGCTCATGCCACTTTGTCCCTGGAAAGGCATTGGTGTGTCCTGTGAGGACAGGTTGAGCTCTCACTGTCTATGTCCTTCTGAAGGTGCCCACTGCTTAGGTTAGCATACAAGCAGGCTGATGGGAACACGCTGGTTTTGGAAATTCATTGGTCATGGCCTAGACTAAAAATTAGGGTAAGTTCTGCCTGTCCAGGGTATAAACACTTGGTAACACAAATAGGAACAAGGTCTGGTCTGGCTGTCAATATTTTTCTCTGAAGGGAAATGATTGTGGCCCTGCAGTGGTACCAGTTCACTGGCTTTGGACTGGACTTGTACTGGGCACTTCTGAGGGCAGGGCAAGTGGGCAGTGTCTTCAGCATTTGCAGCAGTACCTCAAACAAGTATGAACAAGTCAGCTGCTCTTCGCAAACTCTTTTTTAATTTTTTTTTCTTAGCTGTAAGATTTTTTTAACCCTCAGGCTTAAATAGTTTTGTGTTGTTGTAAGTATAAGACTTGAATCCTTGCAGCACTTTTGAGGAGGAAAAAGGCTTGTGTCATCATTCATGTGTGCTCTAGGAAATAGCTGAAGGTCTTTTGACCTTCATGTTTAAGACAATGCTAAATTACAAAACACATCATATTCAATAATACAATTAAAATTTTTCCTGTATCATAAAGCAGGGGTCTGTTCTGTTGCTTATCTATACTGTATAGTGGGATTATTTAATTTTATTTATAGCATCTTAGAAATCTCCTATAGGTCATTTTCCTGTCCTCTGTCAAGCAAGCAACAATTATTAAATAAGTAACTTGATAGGAACATATAGTTATGGAATTAAGTAATTTCCATATTGCTTTAATTCAATTAACATGATAATTGAACGTCAACTGATTGTCACTCAGGCAGCAAAGGCCCATTCTGATTCAGCAGCATATTTGTGTCCTTACACAGTATTTTATTTTCTATATTGTCTCAGCCAGGGAAAAATTAATGTTGGCAGAAAAAGACATCATTTTGTATATGCAGGGTAGGTCAGTTTAATTTATTCTTTTTCTCTTCAGCATGTTATAGAAACCCCAAAACACCAGGACTGCATACATTTATCTATAAATGGAACTTGCTGGCATTATTTTCCTACAGTGTTACACACACGCAAATGCAGACAGCATAATACACAGGTCCTTATTTAATAGCACTTCCAAGGTAGCTTCAAGTTCCCTTACACTGTACAGCAAAGCATGTAAAAAGGAACAAGCACTAAATTCAACTTTTTCCATATAAATATAGATATAATATATAAAAATATAAACAAAAATAAATATAAATGTAAATATAAGTATGAATATAAATATAAAATATAGAATTTTAATTAGGGCACCAGGGAAAACGAATGCCCTGGGCTCTCACAGGCTGGTACCAGCCTCCAGACCATTGCACCAGCAACCTTTAGCTCAGGTTTCCTGGGCTGACCACTCATGTGGGCTACCAGAGCTACTGCAGCCCACAGCAAAGACTCAACCCTTCTTATTAACAGTGATATACATCCCTAAACTGAATGCACCAAAATTGCACTTGGAGATAGAGGGGTGGCAAGTTATAGGACAACCTCTCACAAATGCTAGATTCACCAAAGTAAAACCACAGTAGAACTTAATCACTTTTGCTTTATGCTGCCAAATTCTGGTAATGTTTTATTTTATGTATTTTAATTGCTGTTTAGTTCTTGTCTTTTTGGATCATAAATTCCTTGAGGCAGACTTTATGTCCCCTGTGCTTTTCTATGTGTTCTATAATATGAAGTTCATTACTGATACATATGTATAGTTGAAATACACCTGTAATGTCTTAAGCCAGGTTTTTGCTCTGGCTAGCCATTTCTTCACAATGAACTTGCTTGTAGAGGATTATCAACATTTCACAACACACTAGGCAGCAGGTTTACTACCCTGTCACTTGTGGCTTGAACCCTTATTGCCTGAGGGGAACAGATCTCCCTGCCCCCAGTCATCACAAGAGGCAAAACAGGCACTCAAATATCTGCAGCCACATCCTCAGTTTTGACTATCAGATGCTCATGGAAAACAATTGCTCATGACTACAGCCCCCTTTGATACTAGAGATGATACTAGACTTGGAGACAGTGAACTAAACTGACACATGATTTTTGGAAAAAAAGAGACTTTCAGAATTTGTGTTTCATGGGAGTCTACAAAAGCCCTGTGTCTCCAGGCTGACAAAGCGAATTAGAAAGAACCATGCTACTTCCCTGGCTTTGCCTAAATAGATGGTACGAGGACGACAAAGAAAGGGAAATTTTCTGTTTATCTTGTGGATATCTCCTTAGAGCTCAGACTTGCAAGCAAGTTTTATTTGTCTTTTTAAAATGATGTAAAAGTGCTCCCATTTGTTTTGGTGGAAGTGTTCCAGAAACCCCACAAAACAGTATATGCAAAAGTATTAAATCAAAAAGCAACATGACTGATTTTGTATTCTTGGTCTCTGCAGTGTTATATCCCATGGGAGTGTCATTTTCACAGACTACAGTTGCAGGAATGTCATCTGATAAAATACAGTAGGCTCCAATCCAGAATTAAATTCCACATTCAGATTGTCATTCCTGGCCCTAAATATGTCGGCTCATAGAGAAAACTTGTATTTTTTTCCAAGTGGGAGACATATCTCTAGTTTTAATCTCCTGATTTTGCAGTAAAGGCACCTAGAGCTGCACACGCTCATCTAAAATATGTAGAAAGATATTCCCACAGCAGCCAGAAAAAAAAAAATCCTCAGAATAGCTTAATGGACATTGAAATATGTTACCATTTGATTTTTAATCTAAGTACATACAGTAACAAAGAGGCCCAGGGCTAGCTATATGGCTCAGTAGTCTCTTTGACTGTAGAGCATGGAAAAGACACTGATGACATATTAGAGGCTTAGGGGAAAGAATTCTGTCTTCCTGGCATGCGGGGGAAAGATCACAGGCCCAATTCAGCTCTAGCACAAACAATCAGACTCTATGGAGAACACTGGAAATTGCAGCCATTTGTGCCAGGCCCAAATTTGACCTTACAGTCTTGATGGTTTCAGCTTACAGGAGCAGGACTGCACACTTTATCAGAAGCATGTTGGAGGACAGTTGAGCACAAAACAAGTGACATTAAACATGATTTATCTGGCAATTATTTCCACGTGCTGGTACTCTTTAAAAAAAAAATAAGGATGTGAGCCTGAATGGAGGCATAATAATTGGGCTTAAATCCAGTTTTGTATGCAAATGACTGAAAGTCTTGTTCCTATTGAAGTCAAATGTATGGTTAAAAGCTGAGGAAGAAGAAAACGTTGAAAATTAAGGCCATTATTTATGCACATTGCTATAGCAGTATTTGAAACCCAGGGTCCTTTTGGCCCAGCTGCTTCCAAGTACAATAAGAAGGTGAAGTAGCATTAAAGTCAACTTTTCATAACTCAGGGGCCTTGTGCAATATTTCTCTAGAAGCTGTGTTTGTTGTGTTCTGCAAATGGATGTTAGAAATCCACCCTGAACAGGGGGTGTCTCATGTTCCCTGTGACTTCAGTGCTCCCTGAGGGCCTGATACTTCTCCCCTCTGAAGTCAACAGAGGTTAAGGGGCTCAAGGACTGGTCCTGTAGAAGCCAGGGCTATAGAAATACCTGAATATATAAATTTATGAATATGTACATATATATGCATAGACATGAGTTCCATCTGTGCTTAGTATGTGCCCATTATTGGCCCATTTGTGTTCCAGCTCTTTGAGCCCAGATGCTTTCAGAGGAAGGGAGAAGGGAATATACCAGGATGAGGATCAGTTGATTTGAAATCTTGATGCCCCAGTCTAGACCTTCAAAGGGTATAGATCCAATTTCAATATAGAAATTTGTGAAGAAAAACAGTGCATCTCCCAAACACACCTAAGATGCAACACTGGTGAAAGCAACATTGCTGGTGCAGGTAGCTGGGAGGAGAGATGTATTGTTTCTGTCTGTTGTGCCTATTCCAGAATCCATTTTGCTTATAATTCACTTTGGCAATGTGCACACACAGATGTGCCTCCTCTTCCTATTCTCATTTACAAAAATAAAACAAAGCTAAACCTTGTGTGGTTGTTTATCTACTAAACTGGAGGTACATTCTCATCCTCTTACAAGTGTGTTAGTTATTCCTTGGAGATTGCTTCATTAGCACAGAGCAAGTAAGGGTTTTTAAAGGGAGAACGAGAGATAGATAAACAAAAGTCTATGTAAGTATACCAGCATGTATGAGGGAAGAAATTGAAAATTTGTTTTAAAAATGCTACTGACTACTTTGACCTCATGGTTTGCTCACCTTCTGAAGCTGTTTCAGCAATCAGTGCCCTGAACTTTCTGACCTGCTGACTGGCATGGCAATGCAATGGGGACAGGATGGCTCTTTCAGCCATAGGATGGATGATCTCATTTGTCATGTGAAGGGATGGGATGCCATCGTACCCTGTGAGTGAGAATCTAGCTTGGATGCTCCCAGAGGACAGGCAGAGTCAAGACCTCTTGAAACACTGATCTTGAATCCACTTTGATCTGATTTGTGGTGTCTCACATCATGAGAGAAGCTTTGGAGATAGGAGGTGTTGGCCAGCATTACTTGTAAATCTGCTCCTGATCTACCTGGTTCATCCCAGCACTGGATAATGTGCTGCTATATCTAAAACATCCCAGTGGCCAAAAGAGAAATTATAAAATACACTTTGTTATTCTTCATACCCAAATCAAACTGACTTACTTTTAGAGACAAAATAAAAATTCCTGAAAGCTTGTGGCTTATAGTGAAAATGGTAACAGCATCACAAACATTGACACTAATGCACAGGGACTTAATTTTACTTAAGTATTGGTAAAATACGATCCAAATTCCATCAGATGTTAAAGAATAAACTGCAGCTTTTATCTAGCGGGTCTTTGAGCACCAATGAGGAGTAAATGATTTGATTTTGTGAGCTCGTAGGATTTGTCAGCTGCCTCATATGTATAATTCTGGCTCTTCATATTCCTGCTGCTTCTAATTTAGCAGGACAGGCTCATAATTGAAGCAAATTAACTATTTACACTTGCCACTTCTACCAGGGGAAGAGGACACATCAGCAGGAAAGAATGAGTGGGAAATTAAATTCTTCCCACTTGTGTCAGATCTGCCCTTATATAAACACATTAACAGTAATTTCATGAGGCGTCAACCAAAGGAATAAATACTGAGGGATAAAATAATGAGGTGTTGCTATTGAGCTGAACTGTTGCAGCTAATATTACTGTCTATGAATTATGCAGCCTGAAAGAAAGCATCTGTCACAGCACTCACTCGTTTCACCTGCTTCTTCTGATTGCTAAATTTTGGGTGCCTGAGGTGAAACCCTCCTTCT
>VZTB01014636.1:103293-167107 GCA_013397245.1 Thryothorus ludovicianus | reverse complement strand
CACACACACACACACACACACACACACACACACACAAAAGTATGCACACTAAGCTGTTCATAGGAGGCCAAATTAATTCCTACTAGAATTCCAGTTAAGTCACTGAAGTTACACCAGAGATTAATTTTGTTGAATGTTGAATAGACATTCAATTCCATTTTTAGAATAACAGAACATTTATTAAGGTCTTTGGCTGAAGTTTTAAAGTTACACTAATGTAAACAAGAACATTTTGTTTGTAATTTGCCACATCTATTACAGCTTTACTAGGACTCCAATTAGAAACTTAAGGTTCATTTAGTACATGCACATCTGGTACTGATTTAAAATTACTTTCCTTTTACATCTTAGGACAGAAAATTACCTAAATAGCCTTTTTACCCAGTTTAAACCAGTGTACTGTCTGAAAGCCAGCAACTCAACCATTTAGCATGCTGATCCCTCTTTCCTAGGGGCTGTTTATCTCCCCTTTGCAGTGAAAAAGCATGTAAAGGGCAAAGATGTACATAGATAAGCTATAGAAATGCAATACACAGAAGTACAGTAGTAAGGAGAAAACAGTGTTTGTGATCATAAGAGAGGAACTGGAAAAGTCACAGAAAAAAAAATATCCCAATGCTATGGCTACAGCATTGAGGAGAGTGTACCTCAAAATACTACTGCTACAGCTGCCTACCATTCACAGATTTATTAATCTGAACAATTTTAGAAAGCATTTACAATGAAAAATGAAGGAAAATGCACAGTGTCTGCTTCTGATCATGTGCAATTATTATACTCTATCCAGAATTTGAAAAGTCCATAGAAAAGTCCACCATGACCAGTAAACCCCCTTTAACTTCTAGACTCTGTGTAGATAGATTTGGACAAACAAAATACAGGCACACACCAGCATTGTCTGCAAATAGGCCTCTTACATGCAGAAATTAATGGGAACATATGATTCAAAAATTCAAATTTCTTTGTATAATAAAATAAGAGGGAAGTACACTGGTATCTGCTTTAGTCTAATAAATTGCATCATTTTCATGGTGAGAATATCAGAGTGCAATCCATTTTAAGCACAACTCTCCTCTAACTTCAGTAAGGCACCCACCATCAGCTATTTCATAACACTGCTCCTTTTTTGTCATTTAAATCCTGTCTTCTCAAATAAAACTTTCCTAGTTCTTCACAGTTTGAAAAACATATGTGGTTATTGCACAAAGCTTTTCAAGCTACAGTCTAATATGCCAGGTTATAAAAATTTTGTTGCAAAGTTTTGGACATATATATACTGCCCTTGGGTCACTATTGTACTGAGTTTCTATGCTTTTATTTATTTTGTGGTCAATCTTCAGGAATAAACAAGAAGAATTCCATGCATTTCAGAAAAAAATGGCTCAGATCATAGGAACAAAGAAGATTTCATTTTAGCATGAAAACATGAGGCTATTCTTCTTTCTCAATAGCTGCATTATGTTCTACTTTCTGATTCATTTATATTTACTTATTTAAATAGTAAAAGGAGTTCCAATTCAGGAAACACAATTTGGAAACATATTTCTATTTAAATTCCAGAATAAGCATTAGCTTCCAAAACATAAGCCAGAAGCTTTGTGATAATTGAATCCTTTTCAGCAAGTATAATTCATCAATAAAGTAGTCCTCTAATGATGTTATTGTTTCTTTATTTAACTATTTTTGAATTTCTGAAGCTTCTTCAATGCCAAATACCAAATGCTACATTAATCATTCGCATTTTTAGAGTCCAATTTTCCTGCCAGAGACATAGGTTTCATAGCAGTTACTAATGCTCTGGATCTGAAAAATTAGGCCTTTACTGTACAGACTATCTAGTAAGTTAAGATGTCTTGTAACCATTACTTTGTACTATTAGATCCCTAATGGAATAAAAAATGAGTTTAAATTTATTCTAGAAAATAGGATTGCAAATTTAATTTTTCTTAAATGGAAACTATCTTATATTATTTTTGTACAGTGTTAAATTAGAAAGTGCTTGGGCCTGGTATTTTAAAGATGTGCTTAATTAATGACAATGAATAGGCAAAATGAGTCAAAAAGCAACAAAGATATTCTAACACAAACTCTTTAAAGAATTGGCTTAAAAACACAGTTGCAGCCATTTATACATGCATGTGTCATATGGATTCCATAACACATCATTCATCTGTGTTTCAACTTAACAACAACAGAGATAAGGAAAATAAATTTTGTTCTGTTCTTACAACATAGGACTTATACAAATTTTGCTCTTAACCATGAATAGGAAATCAAAGCTGAAAATTTAGTTTCCTGCACTTTTCTTACACATTTCTAATGAAGGGCTTTAATATTTTGGCAGTAGTACTCCCATGACAAGCTCAAAGTAAATGTGCATTTTACAGTCTTTTAGGATGGTCTTTGCTGGGGATATTAAAAAAGGGAAAAGAAAGACACAACAGAAGAAAATAACTCTAATGTACCAGTCCAAGTGACTTTTCTGATGCCTGTGTTCAGAAAGCTACCCTTCCTTCAGCTGAACCATCCAAACTCTGGCCTTATTCATTGGTGGATACTAGATAACAAAAGCTTTCTTTTTTTAAGTTAGTCAGTGAGTGCCAAATATTGATTCTTTTTACACTGGTATCTTTAACAAGGATCTAGATGTACCAACAACACCCAGTTATTAGCAAAGTAACCCTTCTTTTTTTTTTTTTTCCAAGCCTAAATAATTTTATATACCAAAAATCATTAACAATTTTTTGTTAATTCTTTTTTTTTTTTAACTGTAATTTAGTAATAACGGTGTATGAATGAATGAGATTCTGTTTATTCCCAGTACTTTTCCACACTCAGTGCTAATATCAACCCCAGTCCAGGTCCTGTAGCAAATACAACTCTTACCCAGCAGAGCCTTTCCTTCCATATCTGTTGCTTTCTTAAAATTCCCAACTTCATCAACCAACAACAACAGAAAAGCAATGTATGCTACAGCGAGGATCAATGGTATTTGCCAGCTGTCACCACTTAAATGTGATGAGCTTCCAGAATTGCCCACTTTGACACAGCTTTGACTGACTTGGAAGGATTTCCTCAAAGTTTCAGGTCCAGCTCTGCTGGCCTTGTTGCAGAGCCAAGGCCTTCCATGGAAGATGGAAGTAAACTTGGGAAGTGATTTCCACAGCCCATATATGTGCTAGAGGATGCCCTTTGCCAGCATCCACTCTAGGTCTCTTTGGGTCAGCACATCACTAACTTCTTCATAAAAGCCAGGTGGTTTGAGAGCAAATGTGAGCCCAGCTTCACATCATGGGATCATGGGGAAGGGAAATATCTGCAGGTGGGAGCTCAAATATACGTCAGCTCCCACTGCACAGATCTAAGCTTTGGCAGCAAGGTCCTCTTACAAGGCAGTTTCACATTCAGGGCAATGACATTGTAAAATCCTAGGCCTAGATTTCAGTACAAAATATTCTTAAATATAATCCTAAGACTTGTGCTGCATCCCAAAACAAGGTAAACCCTTAGTGGTTTCATCCAGAGGAAATAAAATGATGCTCTCCTTATCTTAGTCTCTTTAAATCACATTCCTGAGATGGCACATATTAAAGTTTCATCCTGGCTAACAAAAGAAGCTGCCTACAGTGCTCAGATGACCCGGATAACACTTTCCTGAAACAAAGCCTCTGAGCTACAGCACATATTGTACCTGTTTTTGTTCTTCTCCTAAGCCGTCCCACATTGAAGCTACAATTTTAGAGACTTCACCAAAAGTAGCATTGGGGTTTTGGCCCTTGATGGCTGCTTGAGTGTCTCGAAAGAACAATGCATAGGCAGACACAGGCTTCTGTGGCTCATTTGGGTCCTTCTTCTTCTTCTTTTTGGGAGTTTTGGGTTTCTTTCCTATATCTGAAGCAGGTCTCTTCTCGCCCCCATTGACCTGTAACAAAAAATCAGGAAAGTACTGTAAAAAAAAGTCAATTTCATTCACTCCAACCACTGTTACAGCCTCTGTGATACAAAAACTTCAGATTTTGCATGCAGAAATGGAATTTTTATTGTTATCTCTGATAATCCAAACATTGACACTATCTGCATTAGTCACATGTATGAAATCCACTGTTAATATTTCGGAAAATGCTATTTTTTACTTTGAATACTTTATAGTTCTCTTTCATATAATTGCTATAATCTCTTTCTGGTCATCTTTTCACCTTTTCTAAGTTTTATTGCTCTTCGCTATAACAGGAAAATAATGAGAAAATTCAAATGAAATTAGTTTCTCTATAGCCTGAGTGTCAGCTCAACAACATGAACCATCTGCAGACAGCAGGAACACTGTCATTTCTACTTTTTGCTTATTCTTGTCCTTCCCCAGAATGACCCTAGACTGCTGTTCAAATCAATTTATTCTGCATCTGGTGGTACATCTTCCAGGGACTTTGAAGAAAATCTGGTTGTGAACCAAGCAATTCAAGTTACAGACATTATCCTACACAGCTTCTAGTCAAAGTCTGAAGAAACAAACCTTTACCTGTAGAGACAATTTAGAGCCCTTTAAAGGATCAATTTTGACCTATCTGGATTTAGCTGAGTAGTTTTATATCTGCTTATGTAAAAGCAAATGGTATGAGGAAAAGAGTGAAAGAAGAATGCTGTATGGAGGAAAGCCCATGTGTCTTATTTATGCTCCACTTGAAAAACGCCCTGCACATGAGCATTTGTGCAAACATCAAAGCATCCTATTTTCTTAGTGAAGCTGGTGAAGGTCTGGAGCTCAAGTCTTGTGAGGAGCAGCTGAGGAAACAGGGATTGCTTAGCTTGGAGAAAAGAAGGCTCAGGAGAGAACTTCAATTGCTTGAAAGAAGGTTCTAGCGAGGTGAGTGTTGGTCTCTTGACCCAAGTTACAAGCCACAGAATGAGAAGAAATGGCCTCAAGATGACCCTGGCAAAGTTTAGACTGGATATTAGGAAAAAAATACTTCACCAAAAAGATTGTCAAGCATTGGAACAGGCGGCCCAGGGGAGTGTTGGAGTCAGTCTCCCTGGAGGAATTTAAAGGATGTGTAGATGTGGGTCCTGGGCACATGGTTTAGTGGCGAGTTTGGAAGTGTGAGGTTAATGACCAGACTTGATGATCTTAAAGGTCTTTTCCAACCTAAATGATTCTAGGATTCTATGAATTATAAGCATATAAAGGGACAATAACCTGATTCTTCAACACATTGGAGCTCCATGGCAAAGTAGCTTTTCTTGATATGATCACATAATTTACTATAACTGTAGAAATGGTGTGTGATCTTACAAGTAGGTTCAAAGGCTTTTTCCTTTTGTCAGCATGACCAAAGCACTGTGCATCATAAGCATTTTTAAGAGAAGAGAAGATCAAGAGCATAAATGGTATGCTCTAGGCTAAGGACCTACTAGGCATGACTTCTTTCACTTCCTTCTATTATTATTTTTTAATAATGCGTATCAAGTGGCACAGGAGGATACAGGTGCTCAAATCATTGGAACTGCATGAGGAAAATGGCTGGAAATCCTCATTTTGAGAAAAAGAACTTTTTTATTTTCCTATATGCCTCACTATGTGGTGTCCAACAGAATCCAAGTACTACAGTGAACAGTCTGAATCCCTGTGGTTTACTTAAAACAGCAACAAAATGATGATCACAACTTGAAAATGAAGTTGCTTGTTTTCTGAGCATTATGGTATAATAGTTGCAAAGTTTTAATACAAAGTCAATAGACATGCAGCCTATTGTCAGCATTTGGAAAATATGGGAAGACAAAATTGTGCTACCCTTTATTAATTTATCCTTAATAAAGAGTTAAATAAATATCCTTAAAAATAGAGCTTTTTGTCTCTTGCTATTTTCTAATTCAACAGGGTACATAAATCTAGCAGTTAAAGTATAATTAACTTGGGCTTTAGTTTGAGAACATTAGTCTAAACTTTTCAGA
Organism: Thryothorus ludovicianus; assembly: GCA_013397245.1. Lineage (NCBI taxonomy): Eukaryota > Metazoa > Chordata > Aves > Passeriformes > Certhiidae > Thryothorus > Thryothorus ludovicianus. The sequence continues at coordinate 161,161 of VZTB01014636.1, read as the reverse complement.
AGTCTGGTGCAAACTCCATGAGCAAGAAAACTTTGAAATAATTCATTTTATAGTTAAAAATTTTACTGGTGTGATTTTTTAACATTTTTATCCTTTCAGTTATTTTTGAACTAAAGAGAATTAAAATTTCTCAGTACATTAGGATACCACATTACTTCAACTACCCCTAAACTAGGTGATATACTACATAAACTTGTGTGAGTGCCTTCTGGTAAGCTGTTCTGTGAACAGCTCTAAAAACTTATTCTCCAACCTTAATGATCTAGAGACTTCAAAAACCCACTGCTAAAAACAGAGTACTCACAGGGGAAATTCTGTTTGTCTTATATGAAAATAACGAAATAAAAAGAATCCTAGAATTCCAGTACTAATAACCTTGCAAATGGCTGAGATGATGGCCTGCCTTATGCTCCCATCAGTCTATCAGCTTCATAGACTCCACTTCTAACCACCAAAGCAGAGACAGATGGAAAATAAAATAAAAACCATATATATTCTGCTAGGCATAGACTTGTGCCTCAAAATCCCTGGAGGTGTAGTTAGCTCATGGTAATCCACCTCCTGTCATGGCTTATTGCTTAATTATGGTGATGTATTTAACTTATTTATCACAAGAAAGCAATAATCTTTCACTTTAAAAAAGTGTACATTAACCATGTTGCACACATAATAGATCACAAGAATATCTAGAGTAGGATTTAAAACTATCAAGTAAGGCACATCGTTGATATCTAAATGTCCCTTGAGAAACTGGAAAATGTCTATAAGCATATTTAAAATAAACTGCAATAGTACCAAAGCCTTTAATGGAGCTAGGAGAGCTGTTTTATGCACACTATCTTGCAGTAATCGCTGTAGTTTAAAATAGATTTTAATCAAGCACCATCTGCATAATAGGCTGAACAGACAACACAGAATTCCACTTATAACTCCTATCATATAAAGTAAATATTGTAAAACTTCTGCCACATAAGGAGAATATGCTGCAGCAATTCTTTAGTAATTGTGTTTCTGTTATTTAATTCTTGCTACTTGCAGTCCTCTTGCTATCTTCCCTCTAAAATACATTATTTGAATTTCTCTCATAAGTGATATACAAATGAACATGGCAGAAAACCCTGTTATCCATCTATGAAGAAATACTTATTTACAAACCAGTAATGCTTCCAGCAGCTCACAATTATGCTTGGTAAAAATGAAGTATATGTTTAACAATCCAACAGTGTGAATTATGGCAAGAATTACATAAATGTAATATTCCAATGTTGAGTTGGTCAGAATAAGGTGTGCTAAGTGGCCACTTTTTTTAGAATATTTTTATAGTTACTTACAAGTCCCAATTTTTAAGTTCCCCCTTTTTTCTTCTTCTAACAATAGCTCTACATATGAGATTTACAAGAATTAAGGAGCCTTAGTGATGTGCACACTTGCAGAGACAGTACCTTTAGTCTGAGGCTACATTTCACAGTTCCATGGTCTTAGTAGCTCTCTGAATGTATATCCAACCTTACAATTATGCTACAGTTTTCACTGATCTTATGGTCAAGCAACTTCAGCTGTCCTGCTTTTAGAGCAATAGCATAAAGAGAAACTGAGCCCTCTAAAATGCAGATCCTTTCTCTTTCTTTGAGCAAGGGAATATAGGACAGTTGAAGTCTGAAAGAGTCTTTATGAGAGTCTTTATGAGAATGAGTATTGCCAAATAATATTTAGCAGCTGCTGCTGTTAGTTCTGGGTACGTTGGATAAAGCTTACAACAATTTGAATATTTATCATAGAATGAACATCCAAAAAGCTCAGTACATGAACAATTACATCACTTTGTAAAGCTTGGTACTGGAATTTGGAATATATATATTGAGCTGAAATGGTGATTTCCTTCATTCACAAAAATCAGTGGTTCACAGGGCAACAATTATACTTTTAGTGCAAATGTGTACATAAAATACATATTTTTTTACACCCTCCATCACACTCTTTCCATAAATTCATATAAATATGAAGAGAATATTGAGATTTCATTTTTATTTTTTTTTCTAGATAGAAACAGGTATGGCTTTTAGGGACGTCTCTACCAAATATGCTTTGAAAAGTACAGTGGCTTCTCTTCCACACGTTTCAGCTGGTATAAACTGAGAGGGGTCATCTGACACTGAGGTGATTTTCTATTTGGAAATGTACCTTGTGTTTTTGATTAATGTGGATGCACAGGCAAATGTCTTGTCCCACTGGTTAAACAGGGAGAAGGTCCCTATTGATATTAATGACATGGTGAGTTTGGGGGGAGTTGGTTTTAGCGTGGCAGGAACATCTCTGACTGCCCACAGTGAACTCCACCAGCAGCCCCATGGCTGCAATGTGTGCACTCCTACCGAAGGACTGGCTAATGAGCTCTGGCCCTGACCCATTAAACAGTAACACACAACTGCAGGATGGTTTATAAATCAAAGAGAAAACCCCAAATTTCTCAACGTTACATTCCTTTAAAATAGATGTTCTCCCAGGAGACAGAACAGTCTATCTGTTCCTGTCCCCATCCAGTGACTTCTTTCACTTGGAAGAGGAATTCTGGAGTGAGAACTTTCACAGGCCCCTCCAAAGCAACTCTGATAAAATGTAGTACTGCTGTATCTGTGAAGGATCTTGAGTATTCTTATCCACTCACTGGAAGCTTCCAGGAAGAGCAATGTGACAAAAAGATACACAGTGGAGAGCTTTAAATCTTGAAGTACAACAATACACTTAACTCCTTAGGCTGATTATTCAACCCTTATTGCCTTTTACAGAGGAAAATACAGAACCATTGCATGGTATCAGGTGTGCCAGCCCACAGCCTGTCTTCAGTGGTGGCCAGCCTCAGGTGTTTCCAGGAAGCCCTAAGAAATTCCACAGAAGATGTACATAGCATTATCTGCTCCTCATCAAGTTTGCTGTTTAAACCATACTAGATGGTGAAGAATTTCAGCCCTCTGTCAATATTAACCAAATGTAATATCCTTTAAAACTTTTCTCCTAGCAGTGAAATTATAAATATAATTTTAAGACCATGTATCTGCTTTAGCATGCTGGATTTAATTTTGTGTCAAGCATTGTGCTATTTGTCATCTTTTTCTGCTCAGACTGAGCATGAGAGAATTTTAAAGAGAGTTTTCCAAAATAACATCCTTATTAAAAGTGGAACGCTATATAAACTGGCTTTCACAAAGAAAGGACCAATTATATTTAGTCTGCAGTGCTTTGCATTTCTCTGTTAAAAACATTAGCTTCAGATAACTACTGCTTGCTTGAAATCACAACTCTACACTTTTGCTAGCACAAAGTGCTACATTGAAAATGTATGTGAAAAATATAGGTTGAATAAATGAAATACTTGATTAAAGTAGAAAGGAAATCCTAATCATTTGAATGGACTTTTTTCTCCAGGAGTTTAGAGCATCTTGCACACTCCCAGCAATGTAAAAATATTAGCAATGCAACAGGAGTAGAAAATAAATTATTCTGAAAAAGTAAAGACTGCCTGGAATTATTTTTACAAAGCTGTGTTCTAAAGTCTCCCTCAGTAAGGAAGTGCTCATTTAAAATGTATGAATTATTCAGTAATTTTTAAAACCTAAATTTTGTGAAATCAGGGGAATGTCCTGAAATAAAACTTTTGAATCAGAATTTATTCAAAATGTAGTAAAACATATGTCTCCAATTACATGATTATTTTATAGCTTGAGGCATGGAAAACAATATAATGTAAAAACAAATCAGACTTACATTTCTTGACTGGATTATGCCTCCTCAGTGACTCACAATATGTTTTCTTCACATTCCCTGCAAGTCTGCAACTTTTCCCCACCAGACATAGCTGTGGTACACACTGCACTGCATGTGGCACATGCTGCACTGCAGGAGGGCTCTAACAGGACTGCTTTTTCCTAGTGACCACAAAGCAGAGCTACGGAGGCTCTCAGTTTTGACATGCTACATTCCTGGTTTAAGGGATGACTTAGTACAAAGTCCTAATCTTCCTTGTGTCTCAGCTTTTCTGTAAAATTAAGATAATAGACTTGTGTATTTCTGGGAGGTTTTCAGGATTTTTGGGAGATTTGGGAGATTTTTGCATGCAAAACCTGCTATATAGATTGACATTTATCCTTTAAAGAAATTTATTATGTAAATTACTCTTATCACTTCATTCCTGCACTGACATGAAAATGAAGCTTAAACATGTCATGATGAAGTGTCAGCACCTCTCAAAAGTATAAATGCATACAGGGTCTTCCAGATTTTCAAGGTAAGGCTTTTAAAGTTCATAGGATCTTTCTGTTCTGGTTGCTATGATGTTCTGTTTACTCATCCTGTGACCAAGGAGCAGAGACTAGCATATTGCACAGACTGTTCATACTTTTTATAGCAGTAACTTGATCTTTAACTGGGAACAAACATCCCTGCTATGCAAGTGAGAAAGCTCAACCCTTATATTAAAGTCCTTAAGGAATGACTATCCTTTCAGTGTTTAACAGCATTCTGGTTTGCTCTCATGAAGATGAATGATGTAATTTACTCAAGCTGCCCAAAATGTTGTCTGGATGTTGTAAGTTCTGCATTCATAACCCTTTATTCACTCCAGCGAACCACCAATCATGTATGAAGTATCACCTCAATAACTGTGGCCATATCATTCATTTAGCATGTCCTAGAAATATCCACCATTTACACAGTAATCCTAGCATCTAAGCCTACCTTAGAGCTATCTTCTCCTTCATCTTCATGGACTGAACTGGATGGTGAAGGAGTTGCAGATTTGCTTCCAGGTGGAGAGGGCGAGTTGTGAGGAACACTGTTTCCACCCATATTCAAACCAAGCTGTGCACTGAGCTGGGACTGGTTAATAGTAGTCAGCTGCCCGTGCTGCATCATTCCTGGCTGCCTAATATCTGCAGGTTGAACCCTTGGCCTCATGGTTGCCATCTGAGGATGGGAACTATACTGGGCTCCTTCTGTATTCCGTAAATCTTGCATCTACAAGAGGAAAAAAACTGTATTAAGCATATCACTAATAAAGTGTTCTGTTCCTTTATACCTCAGTTGGCCTGATTGGATATGTAAGGCTTAAAGGAAATGGTAAGCACTTAAATAAACATGTAAATGCTGAAAATAAACATAGTAAGGATATGATTGACATTTGCATAAAACTGACTGTTAGAAAGAATTCAGGCTCTAGCTTCAGCCCTTGGAAATAGCAAAAAAAAGCAATGAAAGCTCAGGTTTTTTCATGGGGGGAACAAAGGGTACTGCTTTCTGTAACTGCCTAGAGTATTTCTGAAATGCTAACAAACAAGGACAGCTTTGCACTCTGAAGTTCAGACCTAGACCAGAACATGAACATCCTCAAAATTCAAGATAATTTCCAGATCCTGCTTTTTTAACTTAGGATTTTGGTGGTTTTGATCTGGGAGGTGCCAGGAATTTTCAGAGTCTGACTATCTAGAATTAGGTCCAAATCTATTTTACCTGGTGCTGCCCAGTGAGAAACTGGACTTTTCAGGATTCAGACCGGTGACAAGAAGGATGCATTGATAGACTGATTAAATGATTTCTGAGTCGATTTACTGCTAAGACATGTATGAATGGAAAGCTCAGAAATCGCAGGATTGACGAATGAATCTATTGTGCTATGTGGGTCACTGCTTCTTAGCATTAACGAGACATACCATTTGAATGCAAGCAACAGATTCAGTCCCTGCAAGGATAAGAATTAAAAGCACTGGAGGATGAAACTCCTTTCTTGTCCAGAGGTCAAATGCACCATACACACAGACCTCAGCAGATTGCCTGTAACCTCTTTTCAATATACTTATACAGAAACATGACAAATAGCAAAGAGTATCAGGGAGAAGCCCAGATTTAAGCTAAGATGTTTTGTGGGTGATTTAAAATGGAAGTATAAATTCAGAGCTGAAATTAAGTAGATACAGTTGTCTTTCTGTGCATCAGACAAACATGTATATATGTATAAAGCAGAACCTGACAGGAGCTACCATTGTGTAAGTTCCATTATGATAAGGATGTGTACGTGGTTCAATATATTAACATAGCCACATTTATTCTACCAACAGTCTTTGTTAGACAAGTCAACTGAATTGTCTAAGGATCTCTTGGATTTTATTTTTTAAAATCTTTTTATAGCTTATGACTTCTATAACCTATCTCTCGTTCACATACACACTCCCACATATCACAGCAATCTGTAAGATACCTTTCAACCAGTAACATATAGGAAAAAGCAAAGATAAACCTGTAACTTCACCTTTTGTCTTATTATTGACAGTGTAAAAATGTATCAATTTTAGGGAGATGTTTTATTTTATTTTATGAGCTTGGGGATTGATTTTCGTAGAGGTGACTGGTTGGCAGTAAATCAAACTAATAAGACCATTAGTTATGGCATACTTACCACTTTACATGTACTTGTGTCTCTGAGAAGCATTTGAATTGGCTTCTGACAATGTGACATCACAATTATACCTGTATTAATGTTATTTTAGAAATGAATAGCTTTTGGTAAAAAAGAATTATCGATACAAACTTGTTTTCAAGTTCATTTAATGACTACTAAAGCACTGGAGGAGATGAACACAGAGAGCACAGTGGATGAAATCAATTGAAGGCTGAAATTTGAATCCTGGTAGACATTTATATTTTTAAATTACTACTGAGTTCTTCATCCCTTCCCTCCAGTATCAGCTCCCTCCTTGCCAAGCATATTAGCCTTGAAAGCTATCATTATCTCTGCCTCTAGCAGACAACCTGTATCAAGACAGTTGTGCCCATGAAGCTGTAACTGAAGCTCAGACATTTTGCTCTGGATCCAGCTGTTGAGCTGGGCAGCAGCTGGGGAAACTGGAGCAGCACTGGGGGCCTCCAGGTCCTCTTGGCCAGCATGGGGCAAAGAGTAAGGGGATGGGAACCCATGCAGTCCCTCATGTGCTGGGCACAGGGAGGTAAAACCCTGCCCAAACCCTCCCTACACCCTGTCTGCAGCAGTCAGTGTGGGCGTGTGCCCTCCTCAGGCATCCTTCACCCTGCAGGGGCTGAGCCCTCATGTTTTCATGGGGCAGCATCTCATGGGGCAGAATAAACCCTTCCCATGAAAGGCTAGAAAAGCTTGACTACTTTTTAATAAGGGTAGGCATCCTAATGTTTTTATGAACTCTAGAAATGTATCAACCACTATAAGAAACTCCTAACTCTTATTTTGAATGCACTTCAAAATTATCTGTCTCTAAAAGCAGAGCAAGGGCACCTATTTTAATTACTTTCCCTCAAATATAATATGATACAATTGCTTTAACTGATGCATAGGAAGTTCTACCTGAATATTGGGAGGGACTTCACTGTGTGAGTGAGTGGGTGGCTGTGCACTGGAACAGATTGCCAGGAGAGGTTGTGGAGTCTCCCTCACTGGAGATATTCAAGAACCATCTGGATGGAATCCTGTGCCATGTGCTCTGGGATGACCCTACCTTAGCAGGAAGCCTGGGCCAGACGACCCACTGTGGTCCCTTCCAACCTGACCCATTCTGTGATTCTGCTTTTCAAAAATATCTCTCATTTAAGAGCTTCAAATATAGATAATACAGAACATTCTGTGTTTGTCTTCTCTAAACAACATATTTTTTAAACATTATGCCATACATTTAGCTCCAGTACTGAACATAGGCAGTTTTTTCAGATAATACAACACCTGAACAGTACTGAATGTATCCCCATACAAAACACATGTGTATATATATTTGCAAGAGAGCCCTTCACTAGGGAAATTCTGAGGACTGCAAATGAGGTGGTGAAGTAAAAAAACTCAGGTATTTTTCTTTTCACATGAATTCAGCTTCTCTCCTGAATTTTTAAATCAGTTGAATATCAGGCTACCTTCAGAAAACCAAGTGTAAGCAGCAAACAAGCTTGTTTAACAGTATATTTTGTCTTTCAGATGCTAAGCCAGAAACCCTTGCCTAAGGGACCTGCCTGCAGAGAACGAGCCAGTCTAAGTCCATTGCACAGAGCTGTGGCACTCAGGATCCACAGACGTGATTCACATCTGCAGATGAGGTTTCTGGCTCACCTCTTTACTGCAGACACTGACTGCTCCCATCCTGCCCCTACTGGTGAAAAAGTGGGATTGTCTGAGAAAATGGAAACTGCTCATTCCTTGAGTAAGAAGAATGCGCAACTAATCATATAAACGTAAAAATTGTGAGATCACACCATGGAAAACATGAACTTTCATGTTCCTAGAGGATCAACAAAACCAAGAACCCCATCTCCTCTGTAGGTTCAAGAACACAGCCATGAAAACTACACTCTCGGGTCACTGCTGCAGCAGATGCTGTGACAACCTCATCTCTGCAGAATAGTTAAACACTAATCAGACACACTCTCTGTCAAAATGTATGACCAATTTCTTCTAAACTACTTCAAAATCTGAAAACTCATATTCCTTGTTCCTCCAGATGGAGTTTTACAAAGCCCACCGCTGTGTAGCTGTGCTGGAGCCATATTCAGTATGCAGAGGCAATATTGCGAACACGCTCCTGCCGAATGCAAAGCTGCACCGAAATCCTGACGGATGGCAGAATGCCAAATGGAAGAACAAAGTTAAAGAGTTTTGAGTGTTACAGAGGATAAGGACAGTCTTAAACTGATGTCTTCAACAGTCTCTGTGATGAGGTAATAATGATAATATCTGGCACTTTAATATCATTCTCCATCTGTCAGTTCCAGGATGTTTCACAACTTGAGTTATATTCAGCTTTAGAACATGCCTGGTTTTATTTTGGTTTTACTAATGGAGAAGCTATGATACATTTCTTTTCATGGCTATTTTTTTTCCTGTTTCCATTTTGCCTATAAGTTAAAACTGAGCATTCAGCCATATAAATGACTGTAAGTTAAAAGACAGTACAACTCCTTAAACCTAAGGTGTGTACCAAAGCCCCTTATTGACACATGGGTAGTGCAAAAACCAGAACAGCACTGTCTGGTTGAAGATGAGCTCCTAATGCCCTACTCAAAGCTCCTGAGGTACTAAGAATAAGGCTAAAGAGCTTTAAACATCAGACTATCGTTCATCCCATCAGCTTAGAGTAAAAACAAAGTAAAGCATATAGTGCAGAATACAGTGATATCATTCCTGTAAAGAAACATCTCACTGCAGGACAGTGTGAGTACAGTACCCTAATCACAGAATCACAGAAAATAGTGCTAGAAGGGACCACAAAAGGTTATTTAGTCCAACATCATCTCAAAGCAGGATTAGCTATACCTAAATCATTTCTGACATATGTTTGTCTAACCTCTTCATAACCTCCCCAGGCAATTCTTGTGCTTAACTATCCTTACAGTGGAAAGGGCTTTTTTCCATAATGTCTCACCTAAATCTCCTTTGTTGTAATTTAAACCTACTACATTTTGCTTTGCTCCCAGTGGACATGAGGAATGTTTTTCTCCTTCTTTACAGAAAGTTGTACACACTAGGAGGCTATTATGAATTTCCTTTTGGTTTTTTCTTCTTTAGACTAAACAACTAAACCTGAAGATTGAAAGACTTTGTTTGTATGCTGTGTTTTCTACACCCCTGATCATTCTTTCTGCTGTCCTTTGGACTACATCCAATAACCTTCATATTTCTTGAAATATTGTGCTCCAAAGTCCACAAAACACAGATATTTTCATCTGACACAGAATTCAGATAGAATCCTTCATCTCACAGAATGCAGCACATAGCAATAAAAAAAACCCCAAACTGAATTATCAGCCTTTTTGATACAAGCTGGTTAACCCATGCAAGATGCAGAAAGAGTCAAATTGCGGGACTCTTGACTAATGTCCCAGATTGTAGCTTTAGAAAGCAAATAATTTTTTTCTAAGAAGCATTGAACAGGCAGTTTCAAAGGGAATGTGATGTTAGCAAAATAATTCACATTGTTTTTCTAGTTATAATTAATAACTGTGAGACAACATCTCTTTGAAAAGCTGTAGAAGTCCCAATTGATCCTCCCTGTTTAGATTCATTTGTTTATTTATAATAAATGAATGAAGAAAGACAGGTTGCCTTAACAGATCGAAATAAATACAGCTGGTCTAAGTACATGCAAGAAACACTAGGGATAATTCACTAGAGATGAAAACATTAAAATATAAGGAGAAATACACAGGGCTTACTCACTGAAGCCAGTAAAGTTCACATATCTCACTACTCAAGGCATGGCTGACATTATTACCACCATCAGATCTTGCAATGATTTTTGCATCGTTTTCTACACATTGAATGTTCTTGTGAATATTTTTGATGGACACTGCAGAAGGGGCTGACAGTTCTTTACTTCTTGTCTGAGTGGTAAAGGTAAGTCAGAGAGTAACAATTTTTCAGACTATACAAAGCTATGGTTCAATCAATTAATAAAAAAAAAAAATCAGAGAAAACCCCAGGGGATCTTAAGTGCTACCTATGAAGATACCCACAGTGAGCTTCTTCCTTCACTGGCATGACCCACCTGAGTCATCGTGTAGATGTCTTGGACATTCTTTGGTAGGCACAAGGGGTCTCTGTTAATAGTTGTATTCTAATTCATATTCCCAGGAAACTTGAGCTACTACCTGTGCCGTATAAAAATGGAATGTTTCTCTGCTCCCAAATAGTACTACATTAAAAAGCAGTATTAGCCTTGGTTGTGCCAACCCCCTGAAAAGCCGTGAAATTTGCTTAGAAATGTTACTGCTTTTATTTCAGGCATTTTAATTGTCTTCTACCATAAGCCAATGCACATCTGCAAGATGTTTTCCAGTGACACAGAGATGCTCATTAAAAAAGAGAGAAAAAAGGTTAATTCCTACATAATCACTTGATACTGTAAGTGAAGGTTTCAAAAGAGAAGAGATAACATTAAAGTTGCCATCAAGTTTGTAAGAACAGGCATACTGAGAGGGGATTGTATCTAGGAAATGATACAATTTACAATCAAGAGAATTGATCAACCAAAATGACCTGGTAATTTTTTTTTTCTTAGTGCTACAAAATGTAAGGAATATTCATCATACAAATGACACAGGGAAGCAGTCACTGCACCAAGCCTGACATCCAAAAAGTGTTTAGACATTGTTCTCAAGCAAATGGTGTGACTCCTGAGGATGTTTTGTGCAGGACCAGGACTTGGACTAAATGATCCTTGTGGGTCCCTTCCAATACAGGATATTCTATGATTCTCCACAACCATATGTTCAAACTTAAAAGTGTGCCTAAAACCACAGAAATGTCAATTTTTAACATCTTTCATTCACTTCATACAGGTGATCAAGCAATGGCACCTCATGGTTGTTCAATGCATGTTGATGGTCAGGATCCTAGATTAATGGTAAGGGAAACAAAAGCAAACCATGCAGTTTCATCTGTTGTTTTCCATCATGGTGATGCTCTTCCACAAGAGAGCTTAAAACTTGAGATAACTTCAACATGTATTTATACACCAGAAAAAAACAAAAAAAGTGACCCCAATATTTGGAGGTCTGAGATCTGACAGAAAGTTTGTGTTTACTGGGTAGAGAGACTAAAACTGGTACTTGGTGCATATGTTCTGTCATGAACAAAGAGTGATCAAACACGAAGATTCACAATTTATCAGGTCTTTGTTTCCATAAAGTATAAATCATATTTGCAACCAAGTCTTGTTTTAGCACACCTATAAGTCAACAAGTGCTAAAGAAAGTTTTTTTTATGAGACCCAAGGTTACAGTGAAATGACCACAGAGAACCATTCAAAACACATTAAAAGGAAAAACTCAAAGCACCACCAAACAGAGGGAGGGGAGGTCTGTTTTCATCATCTCATTTTTACAATCCTCTCCTGTATCAGCAAACTGTATAATGAAGGACTAAGTTTTAAAGTAAGTGGGTATTTGGGGAATACTCTAGTGCTATACACAGGAGTATTTTATATACTACACCCACTGCCTTATTAGAATAAATTGAAAGGATCATTCAAAATTTTTGTTGATTAGGAAAACAGTCTTAAAATTAAACAGCAGAAACCTCACACGTAAAGAGAACGCTAAACGAAAAATAATAAAACTTCCCACTCCTATTAAATCTACTACACTAATCTTTTCAAAATCATTCTGTTAAAAATTAAACCACTTCAGGTTGTTTTATATGGTACTGGTTCTGTAAGTGATCTTAAGCCCCTTTAAAGCTATTATATACTCAAAATTTGACTGCAAAATTTTATAGTAAGATCACATAATGATAAAAATGCAGTCATATACAGTTTCTATATTTCTTGGTACACAGTTAATTTGGTGACTATTAACATTCTTTTCTACTTTATGTTTTAATATCCTTTGAGTCACACAGGGCCAAGGTCTCAAAACTAATCATAAAAAACTACCAACTGCTATTCACTCTAATATAATAACCCTTTATTTAAAACAACTTCCAATAAATTTCATTATAAGAAGTTATTAAAAGGGTTAAAAACCTATTAAATGTCAAAGAATTTGCCTGACTCAAACTTCTAATAAAGAAACAGAATAGGCTTTCTTTCTGAATTATTTAAATCTTTACTGACTGTGCACTGAACCATGAAATTAGAAAAGTGTTATTAGAAGTGTTCTCTGGTTTTTATAAAAGTTGTAGCATAGAATATATCAAACCACAGTCTTTAACTAGACTAGTTAAAGAAATAGGTTTTTAATCCTGAATACATGGTTTTCACTGATATAAAGGGTCATAATTAAAAGTCTGGCCTGGAAGCTGAAGATAATAAAATTATTATTACAGGAGCATACATGTTCATTTGGTATATTCTGGATGCATGTTTCCATATTAATTTGGACAAATATCTTCAATTTTGTTTGATCTTGCAAAGTCCACTAATTTGGACCCTCTCAGCAAACAATTAAGCTTTTAATAGTGACTCATTTTAAAGAATTAATGATGAATAATTTGTGTTATCTTTTTCCCTTTTTTAAAGTGTCTAATGCTTAACAGCAGGTATAGGTTGACAGCAGACAAATGGAATCTAGGAGGTACAAGGCAAATTTTCTACCACACAACTCCTGATAACAGTATTATCACCAAACTACATTTGTTGGTTTGGTTTTTTGTTGTTGTTGTTTTGTTGGCTTTTGTTTGTTTTTTGCAAATAACAGAAGAACAATTTTCTATTTCAGCAGCTATTTGCATAAAGAAAACAATCATGCATTTCACATTTATTTTAGTGATGCTTACTCCTGAGTAAGCAGTATATTCACAGATTCACTCAAACACACCTGAATCAATAGACTTTCATCAAAAGAAATGAAGTCAGAAAGATGCCTGAGAGACACAATATTGTCTTCCCTTCTTTTATACAATAAAAATAGAGGCATCCAGGGGACATGAAATGATTAAGTCGAGGAATACAAACTAGATCTTTGGAAATAATGTTAGCAGTGTGCTTGGAGTAGGGCAGGAGGGAAAAGGGGATGCAGGAGCTGTTGTTGCCTTTGCAATGCTTTGCTCCTGTGACTGACCAACAACAACAGAGTGGCCAGCGTGAGGTTGCTGTAACCTTCGTTGTCTTCTGCTCTATTTGTTGGCTCTCTGTTCTGTTCTGTCCTGTTCTGGGTTTTTTTTCTGTGGTATTCAGCACAGCAGTGTCAAACTATCTTCCTGCAGTGAGTTGGGCAATGTGACCATCACCTCTCACAAGCTGTTTGCTGTATCTGCTTTAACACACGAAGGTACCCTGACCACACCAGCCAACTCTCCCTATCATCAAGTAAAGGAATTTGTATTGGGTACATTTCATGTAATTTATATCAATATATAGTTATGTCCATGTGGGAAGAGTAAAAAAATTCCTTCTGGTTAGAAAATCACACTAAACCAGCTGTGACAGCTGAAAGGTTGGTACAGCACTGGGGTGTCTTGTGTCTCCTATCTCTTACAGGAAAACCCTAAATGATCTAAACTGATCTCTCATCTCACTCTCAAGAAATGCAAATTCCTTCTCAAAGGAGCAGCACATCAACCAGAACAAGGAATTTTTAAAATACTGTTGATGAGATTTAATCTAAATATGCTACTTCACTGAAAAAGTTTTTTGCAAGGGAGGGAAGAGAGACTGTCTTTTCAGTGTCACCCACCTGTTTAGGCACTGAACAGAAATATAGGGCATAAGAAATCTCAAATGAAAATTTCTGTCACACAGAAGGTTTTAAAACCAGAGACTTCTATGTGTTGTAGTCATCTCACTACCCTCATCATTAAGTCTATGAGAATTCCTGCTCTTCTGCACAAACATTTAATGGATCTTGTTTCCACTCCAATTGGATATGAAGCCGGATTTTTGAACTCAAAGTCACTCAAAGATCTAGTCTGTCATTTTCTATATTCTTCCTCTTGGGCATTGTGATGTGGAACATCTTGAAATTATTTCCCGGAGCCATGGGGTCCTGTCTGGGGTTGTGACTTACAAAAGGCATTGTGACTGCAACCAAATCTCCTACAGAATTAATCATTAAGCACAGTCTGAACGTGAGTAACTTTAGGCATGGTTGGATTAAGGAAGACTCAGGTCAGTGCCCATTGATAAATTCCACCTCTGTCTAAGCTGTTTTGCCAGCCATTTCAGTCCTGGGAAGGACCCATGGTGCTGTGCTCACTCTTGCATTCCCATATGCAGCAGTTGCATTAAACCAGAGGAACCTTCCTGTAACTTCCTGCCACCCTGACACTAAAATGCACAGAACTATGACTGCACATTATCCATCATTCACCTGAAATCCACAGTCATCCAGGTCTTGTTTAGGCATTTTATGAGTTTCTGAACGAAGTTAATTTTCCTTGAGAAAGATATCTTTTCTGCCTGATACCAGAATTCTACTTTTCATTGAGTAAAAATCTTAAAGAAATGTAATTTCGACTTATGAAAATAAGTTGAATCGTTTAAATTACATTAATGAAAGAATTTTTAAACAAATCTTTCTGCTGCTATGTTGCCGCCCTGTAAATTCTCAGCATGAGGTACAGAACTAATGGAAGTTGAAACAAAAGGCCTGGAAAATGTTTAACTCAGAAAAGACTGTTTTTCATACATGTGATCTTGTTATCAAGTGATGAACTTACTGATATTTGTAACTGTATTGTCATAATTTCCTCTGCAATATAAACTTAATGCCATTGTCAAATATTGTGGGTTTTGCAAATGTTAAGCACATGTGTTACTGCTGGGCAAGACACTTTTTTGTATGCTATGAAAAATATGCTTGGCTCTCAGGGAAAAAAGCAATTTAATGATATGCTAATAAGTCCATCATTCTTCTGTATTATATTATTTACAATTTTGTCTCTAAAACCTATTTAACATCTCCAGTGTAATTATGCATCTGCATCTTGCCAAGTCCAATATTATAATTCTGAAACAGGAAAAATCTCAATTATTTTATTTTCAACTATGTAGAAGATGAACAGATATCCAGCAGTCTCAAAAGATGAAAATTAGTAAATTTATTTTGCTTAATGTCCATTATATTGGCATGTGACTGAAGATAATCTGGGGAATCATATTTTTAATTAAGAATATATCTTTATTTTCCCAGTTTGATATTTCTAAATGTGGATATCTTACTTAATAAAGCCTGATCAACTTACCAAAACAACTTTAGAGAAAATAGCAAAACCCATAACTTCTCGAAAATAAATATTTTGGCCAATCTCCACTTCTTATTTCTTTTTAAACTCATTATTCAGTCTATTCTTTTTGATTATGAAGCTCTTATTGTCCCATTAATCCTTAGAATAAAGAAGCAACCTTGGTTTGGCTGAGAAAACTCCCTTTTTTTTCCTTCATCCTGCAAGTTTTTATTTTCAACTGCTGAGCAGCAACCAACACCTGGGAAAGCAATATTTGGTGATTATATATACAGTGATTTAACTCCATCCCTAAATACCAAGAAAGCATAGTGGAGTGTTTGCTAAGATTGTGTTGTGATATAATACTTGTCTTGCATATCCTATCACAGACAGTAGAAAAGAAACAAAGAAAATCACCTGTTTTGTATGAAAACCACTACAATATAGAAAAGTTTCATAGTGAAAATTAAGGAGGAATCAATTCCTATCTGCAAGGGAGAAAATAGTGAATAAATAAATTTACAGAACATGAGGACATTAAAGAAAGCCACCATGAAATACAAGAACTTTCTAGCTTTGGAAATGACTTCATGGTAAAGAAAGTGATGGATACAATGATAACATGACAGATTGCCCAGATGCTATAAAGTTGGGCTTTAGAAAGAAATCTTCAAGCTAGAGAAGGCTGTAATCACTGTGTGTTCCGAGTGGTGCTAAGCACAGAGATGATTTCAAAGAAAGGGCCCTGGTGTTTTCTCAGAATAGCCTCAAAAGCTCATCAAAGTGTTGAAATGTTTTAGTCTGGATTAATAGTTGCTTCATTTTATAGAAAATCTGAAGACCTCTAGGATGCATTTCACCTTTCCTTTTCTTCTTGGGTGATGGTCCAGTCATATTATACTTCTAACTTCTGTTTGGACCATCTAACCTACTGTTATCTGGAACTAAACATGATGATAATTTATACAGTACAAAATAGAGCTTCTTATATTTCCCAGGCTTGTGAGCACACCCACCTTCTTCACCAAGAAATCCCCAAATTCTTCTGCTGCCCATAAATCAGATCTGTTGACAGAGGCCTTGGTTCTAATTTTCTAAGTATTAACAGGCCCAATTCAGATTAGTGTAATTGGATAAAATGAACCCAAATATAAGATGGGATCTATGTGCCAGAGGGTAACCCTGGGAGCCTCTCTGAACAGAGGCAAGTACTCACATGCCATGGAAGAGATTATTTAGCAATTAGAAAGCTTAGAATTCACATAATCTTAAAATGACATGACAGAGGAGCATCCCAAGTAACACAAAGGCATATCTTCAGTCTTTTATTTTACTCTCATGCCACAGGCTGCCTTCATGTTAGCAGAGCTATTCACACCAGTCTACCATTCCACCAGTGTGTAACTTCATATGGCCTGAGTACAGCTCTTTAAAGTTTCATTAATAACCTAGAACAGGGTCATCCTCTACTAGTAATCATGGGTTTTGCAACTACCTTATATTCTCACACTTTTCTCAGCAATGTAAGGATTTTAGTCACTCCATGAAGAAATCTTAAAATGCAATTGCCGTGTGTGCAAAACTGCATCCATGACTGTTCACATAATTGCTGCAATTATGAATGCAATTCGGGTAAATATGCAAGCAGACTACTAGCTAAGTCTCTAACTGGTAATTTATGTGTGCCTTTACCCAATTTGCATGGGCAATTTTCATAATTACCTTCCCAGGTTTAGTACACAGATCTTGGGACTAATGAATACTAATAACTAATAACTAACGAAGGAATGATGAAGGCTGCATGAGCAACTAGTGGAATAAGTAAATTAGAAGCATATGAAAAAAAAAAAAAAAAGGAAAAATTCGACTCCAGCATATACATTTGCCTTTTTTTACATTTTATTTTGAAAGAGGAGTATATGAGTAATGCAACTAGAGAGGTCAAGTTCCTTCAATTATCCTTTCTCCTCCTATTTTCAATATGCAACATACCCTTTCTGGTAGTCAAAAAGCCCAATGATTTTCAGATAAACAAGCTACATATGTATAGTGTAATTTTCAGTAAGTGAAATTGCCATTTTAAGTGTCGAACTCTTCATCTGAGAAAAGCAGACATGCTCCTCATGAATGTAAGGCCAAAACAGGGTCCCAATGGTGTTTACAAATAAGCAATTGAATGAGTTTACAAGCGCCCTCCTTTTCTGAAGAATAAAGGAAACATACTGCATTTGACTGAGAGGCATTTCAACAAATTATACATCTGTTGCTACACTTAAAACCATATTAATAAGGAAAACCTTGGCTTTGTTTTGCTTTTTAGGAAGACAAGCAAATAAAAGAAAAGCACACTTAGATGCTTCTGCTAGCCTTGATCATTAACTACAAAAGAGTTATGTATGTAATGCATTGGCATTACATTTAGGTTTTAGGATTTTAAAGAGAGCTGTACCAAAATAAATATGAAATATGCATGTCTGAGAAAATTAAGGATCCTAAAGTGCCTTCTGTAACACTGTGTAAAAACTATATCTCATTATGGAAACCTTAAAATCAAGCCCATGCATATAATTACTCCTGATCTTTCATAAAGCAAATTTTTAAGAATTTTAACTTCTATGTTTACAATATTTAGGCCAAAAAATGTTGAAAACTTTTTAAAAATAATATGCTTAAATGTAAAGAATTTAGATTTTTATTTTGAAAATTGTGTAGTGCTTTTACACAGTGTACCTGTGCATCCTATGGTTGGCACTTATGGCACCTAAAAAAAACACTTTTATTCTCAAAGTTGAGCAAACAGCATCTTCCACGAGAAATGTGGGTTTTTAAGAGAGATTGTTTAGATATGATCATATGCAGAACACTTCTTCCCCTCGATAAGTCAAATTAATCATTTTAGTTTATTAACTTTTACTCCTGCCACCACTGTAGTGCCAACAAAACCACAGGATAGTAAGTGAGGCTCTATCCTGCTAAGAAATGGTAAACTGAGTTCTTAAATAAATTCTCTGCCACCCAAACCAATCCCATTCCAGCACAAAAAAGAGATAAGGGCTGACATATACAGGCAAACAAACAAACAAACAAACAGTCAAATCCCTGTTCATAAACAAATAATACTTCTCTCTCTTCAAAGTATTACTAAAATAACTTAGTTTATAAAGTGTTGGTAAATGATAAACATTGTTTCATATCATACTGTATCAGTGGTATTATAATATTCTGAAAAATATGTACACTTTGCAGTGTCTAACATAACAGATGCTAAATCTTATGTTTGAATGAAAAATATTTTGCATGTAAGTAACTACCGCTGCTAGTTTGGAAGTACAACAAGGAGAAAAAAACAATGTTATGAAAAGAAACAAAGAAGTAGTGCCTTCTACACTGAGGCCTAACATCCTCTATATCTGTTGCAGTCTGGAGTCTGACAAGCTGTCCTTGCATCCCAAACGGTCTCCTTAATTTTAGAAAAAGAGAGCAGATTTGTAACCGATTAATCTTGATATGTTTGCAAACAATGTTGGTAGACTGAACACATTAGAAGTACTTTTGAATGATATCAATGTGATGCTCAAATTTTTCAGCTTGAAATTATTTCTGTAATTTCAGGACAAGCAAAAATAAACATGCTCAAAGGGCAAACAAGAGCTCTACAAGGTGTTAAAATTCATTGGATAATTTTCATTTCCCCAGCTGAAATATAGGTGAGTAGCTGTGCCCACATACAAACCATGCTTTTCAGCTTTATCTCGTTTCTTAATTATTTTGCTTTAATGCTTTTCTCCCTTATGCTTCATTCCATGCTATTTACTAACATTAAAATTATGGCAGCATTCTAAGTCTGAAATTTTAGAATATGTAGATTAAAATTCCGAATCATCAGAGCATCCCTTTATCGCAGTGTTATATGCAATTTCTACACTTACTCAGTGGTTGTCACTTGTGATAATCTTTAAAGTCTGACTGGACCACTGTAGCTGGCAACTACTGTGAAAATCTTTACTGACTTTAAAGAAAATGTTATTGTTTTACTGTCAACAATTTAACAAGAGATATCTTTCTGTTATTGCTTCTAGCAAATCCAGATGCTGTAATTAATATTGTAGAAAGAACAACAGGAAATCCTCCTCTTTCCCTGGAAGGAACTTATAGAATCTGCAGAAAAAAGATGAAATCAGGTAGCCCTGTATCTGAGAATGGTTCTTTAGAGTAGTCTGTGATGGTTTTTAGCACAGAGACTCTGATTCAGAGACAGAAGAAAATTTTTTTTTTCTTTCAACATTGACTGGATATAAACCAGGTATTTCTTATATATTTAGAAATACCAATCTTAATGAGTTATTTGCATGCTATCTCGTGGTCATTTTGTTTTCCTTACCATATTGGTGAAATGCAAAGCGCTCTCCCACACAGAGAAATAAGTGCATTTTTTTTAAAGAGGCAGAACAAGTACTTTAAATATACATTCTCTGAATTCAGTTCTCGTAACAACAAAGATACAGTGTTTTTCCATGGGAGAAATTAATATGTTTCAATATCTAATGTAATTAAATTAGGGAGATCATCAATACAAGAGAGTATTTAAAAAGAAGTTATGCATGGAATAATATATACTAATGGCTCTATGACAGATGACTCAACTATATCTCATTCTAAATGTAAGGAAAAAATGTTTAATAACTAAATTAAACTTTGTCTTTAACAAAGAATTCAGCAAGTGCGATATAGGTGTACATTTTAAAGAAAGGCTTTTGTACAGTTTAGCTCTCACTTACTCTAGGAATAACAGTAAAATACAGCAAGTGGAATTAGAACACAGCTTTCAATTTCTGTGATAACTCCCGGAAACTATTTAATTTATGTAGCAGATGTTCACTGAAATGAGTGCCATGCTACATAGCCTTCTAAAAACTGCTGAATGAAGCAGCTATTCCTAATTGCTATCCCACTGTTACCTAATTTGTTCCTCCCAAATTGCAGTGTGTAGGCTGACCTGAACAATCTATCCATGTGTCCTTCTCAGAGGTGTGGATACATGGCACACGGCTTTGGGTTATTTTCCTACACAGCTCTGAGATGGCAGGTCTGGCTAGTTAACTTGTGAGCATTTGCAAAGCTTGATCTCATCTGACATGCTTAAGAAGCAAAGCCTCACTGAACTGCATACGAATCGAGGAGCTAAGCCATACTTTGGCTCCCAAGGCCTCAAAAAGTCAGGATCAGAAATGTATGAACTGCTATGCTGCAACATAACTGGATGATCCTCCAGCACAACTCACATTTAAATGTACACGTTGATTTCCATATATGTATAGGTTGTATAGGTTTTGCTTAGCTTTAATATTAGTCTAAAATATTCTGCAGAATGAACCCTTGTGTTTTGGAGCTGCTGTCATTGGTGCCCATGTCCAGAATTCTGCTTAAAAGTAGCACTGTTCTCACCATCTTGTATATCCAAAGCTGATTTTCCTGCCTTTTTGGGGTGTTTCACACACACTTCACACATTACAGCACATTTTAGATGCTAGAAGTGAAACCATCATCTGGTTACCACCGAGCTTCTCAGTGGAAGCGAGCAACTCCATGGTCATGGTGCACATGAATGGTGGAAGAGCAAGATTCTTCCCACATTTCCAGAAGCACCACGTCTGCCTCTGGCACTGTCATGCCTGAAGCAAGGAGAGAGGTGATCGCTCCTGGGGGTGAAATATATCCTTCCCTTGAGACATCTGAAAAAACATTTATGCTGGATTCAGCCAGACCTCAGGGGATGTGGTAGCACACATGCTGGAAGGTATTCTTGCCTCTTTTCTTCCTGTCACTTTGTGAATTCATGGCGTTAGTTATAATTTAGCATTAAATGTGCAATTTCAAACTAATTCCTTTCAGATGGATACATTCACAAAACTGAAAATGAAACCAAACCCAGTAACAAAAGGTTTCTACCTCAGTGTAAAAATTCTAACCAGTAAGGTCTTGCCTATCCATTTCCTCACCAAAAGCTATATAAGCAAAAAGATGCATTTGAACAATTCCTAAGTTGTTAAAATTTCCCTAGCTTTTAATTTGTCAGCAAATGTGCTCTTTTTGCAACAGAAAATTCTATTTTTTTTTTCCTGAGCAGGAGATACTGAGCAAAAGAATAATTTTAAGACAATGTTATGTGTATGAAGACTACATTTTGCCTATTGAATTTTGAAAATTTTTTTTTCTAGATCATTACATGAGAGTTTAGATATAGTCTTCCACTTATTCATATAAAATAATATCTTCAAAGACAGTTAAAAAATCTATTAATGCTTTCAGTTTGCAAAGAACATTTGGAAATGGTAATTATAGAACTGTGATAACTAACTTAAAAGTTCAAGAAGACATGATTGGCACAATAAATAATTGGTTTGCTCCTACTTAATCTACATTAATGTAAACAATAAATCTTCTCTTAAATAAAGATTGTGTGAATCTTCATTTATCTTTTATGACAAGAGAGCAAAGGTTGTAGCTTAATGAATGGAAAGAAGCAACAAGGTCAGATTTAAAAGCCTCAAAGGTCAAATTTCTGACATCTCAGAACACTGAAAAAAACCCCCTAACATTGTAATTACTATTTTGGTCAAGCCACTGGGGTCTATTTTCTATTTCAAAAAGAAAGAGGGAAAAGCACTATACTTCAGAAACCTAAGAACCAGGACTTGGTACATACAGCCTGTAACATATGACTTCCCTGTATTATAGACTCCTTCCATCACAGGAATAAAACACAGGATACCACAATGAGAATTCCATTCGAGACATCACATGTCTATTAAGTAGCCAGAGCATATCCACACCTGGAAAGTGTTTAGGGGAAAAAAGCAACAAGCAGTCTCTCCTAGAAATGTGACATTGTCTAACTTTGAATATAAAGTATTTCCAGGGATTCTTATTTCTGAACCACCCCAGATCTGGTGAAATTTTAAGTAGTTCTGAATATTTGCAGACAATGGGAACATAGGCACTGATAAAAGGTCCAGAAAGCCACGTAATTTTATTTTACATATGCATTGATTTTTGCCCAGATGAAAGACCTCTGTCATCTAACAGGGTTATCCATAGATTCAAAGAGTTGATCAGGGTCATTAATAACAATAGTAAACTGATCATCATTCCAATAGGACTTGACAATGGCTTTTTTTCAAAGTGGATACTAATGTATTGATGCCTCTGAAGTTCATTACAGCAGTAATAAATCATTAGCCTCCAGAAAATGATTTATAAGTTGGTTAAAATGCATTAGAATGGACTGTCAAGCTACTCTACTGAGATGATGAGACTGGTACTAAAGATTTTTTTTTCAGGTTCTCCAACAAAAATGGTGATGACTCAAAGTAATCATATCACAAAGACAAAAATAAAACAAATCACTGTAATGATTTACTTTAATAGTATGTTTCAATCTTCATAAAAGGGTGAGTGAATTTTACTTTGAACTCCTGGATATGTTCCTTTTAGTCACTGCTGACAGCAAACTCTTAACCTACAAAGCTCCAGTACTTACCCCAATGATTATATTTGTGTTTACTTTAACCAAAAGAAAGATACTGTGTGTGTAACTATGGTTACTCTGCACGGCTGCCTGTGTAATAACAGTTTATTAAAATGTATAAGTAGTTTGTCAGGCATGCAGCTCTATGCCATAAGATTAGCAATGATAATATCACAGGAAGTATATGGGCCACAACTTGATACTCACAATGTTTATGTTATGCAAATCTTTTACTTTATCACATACACTACTTCTAGTTACTACTTAAGTAGCTTAACTACAGCTCAGACCTATCAATATGCAACTCCAAAACTTTTCATTTCCAGATATGCTTCTAATAATTACCCATCGAACGCTGAACAATTTGTTCATGGTATTCAGCAAACTTCACATTAAGTCCAACACTCAGTCTCACAGGTTCCTCTACAACGTGACTGCAGTCATGCTGAAGGCCCCCTGTGTTAAGCAGGGTACGTGCCCAGTGCCCTCCTTGGCCACCACACACAGCCTGGCTCACAAGGGGCTGTGCTGGGCTGGCCCCTCGTGTTCTTTCCCATTGCTGCCTGCCGTGAGCACTGCACAGCCACCCAGCGTGGGAAGTGTGTGGGAAGCCCCACTACCACACAGGACAAGGCACTGCTCTGTTTGGAGTGCTGGCGAGTAAAGGCAGCTCTTGGACAGACACAAATGCCACCATGGCTCTGAGTTTCCATGAAAAGTTATTTCCATTTTGTTTCCTTCTCCTTGCACAGTGTTGTACCTAAGTGTCAGAAAGGAGCCCCAAGTGATTTGTCTTTACCCATTTGAACAGTCCTTGCTCAAGCAAGTAGCTCTTACACAAGGAGCCCTCCCAGACTAAATACATTAAAGGCTTGTCTGTAATGCCAAGAATAAAATAAAATAATGTCTTCTGGAAATACATGATAAGAATTATTACGAACCCTACAGAAGACAGCACAATAACATGTTACCCTCTCTCTGTAATTCAATTATAAGGGTGCATTGCATAAGGGCCATGAAACATTTAGGATCAGATACTCAAAAGGCCAAGTCTGTATGTTTACAAGCTCAATTTTGTGTTTGCAGTCTGAAATGGGAGGAGTTGTTCTTCTATCTAACTAATCTGGCTCTCTTAAGGTATCATTAAGGGTAGAAGTACTTTGGAAATAAGAATGCCTGCAAAGAAAAGAACAAGGTGATCTGAATAGCTTTGAATAGTGTAGTTAACAGCACTAATGTCATAAGATAATTTCTCTTCCTGTATTTACAGTGGAATCTCTACAGGCCAATTCTCCTTTCTTTAATTTGTAAGAAATCCCCCATAGGAGGGTGACAGGTTCCTCTGAATGCAGAAAGAGAGGGGTGGGCATGTAGTCAAACTTACAGAAGGCTGTGGGATTTTTTAATTGCAAATTAAATATGCTGTTTCACACAAAATGGAGCTCTCAGACCAGCCAACATGGATGGGTAGAATTAAAACATCCCACTGACAATTTTATCCCAAGTAAGTACTCGGTGAGATTCAGAAAATATAACCTTAAAATATGATCATTTTACTCTTACTTAACATTTCACTGGTGTATTTTAAAAAGCTTTTCCTCCACAGAGGCAAATGGTAAAATAAGGATGCCAAAAGAATAAATGAACACTTGCACATGCTAACAAAGAAATCATTAACTAAGTAACCAGCACAGAAATCTTCAAAAAGTCATGAAAATACCCTTAAAAACTTCTAAAAATTACAGAATATCTATTAGAAATACCAGTAGAAAATGTTTAGCTGGTTCTAGTTGGATTCAGTTGATGTGTATGTTTTGGAACAAACCCCAGGTCTTTTACATGGTTATGAAATTACATCTCACAAAGACTCCTTGAGCTGTCCCAAGTCAAGGCAGTACTTTAATACTTGATAAGCATAAATTGGCACAGAACAGAACAACTACTAGTGGCCAACACAAGCTCAATAGTACATAATGAGAATTTTCACCCATTCAAGACATAGCACATAACTTGCTGGCCAGGCTACCTTTAGAATGATTAAAGTAGTGCAAATCACACCAGTCTCTATCTGGCAGGAACAACAGCCAAAATTTGCCTAACTCTGTGCTGCTGCTACATTCAGATAAAATTCTACCAAAACAAACTTTCCTCTTGGCACTCTGCTTATGTTAAGTCTTTACAAATGAGTCTGTGGCTGTTCTCAATTCCTGCTACTGGACTGCTCCTCCAGTCAGGAGTAGATGGTTTAGTGGGCTTGTAAAAACATACAGGGACTGAAGAATGGGTACAGGTCTCACTGTGTGAGTTATAAAATCTTTACAAAAGTACCTTTATTCATGCCAGGAAAAAACCCAGTGGTAAAATAGATAACAATCTGACTCAATGCACAAATGGCTTCCAAAAATCAAGACAATAAATAAATAATACTCATGTCAAAGTAAAAGTTCTTCTATGGACTGAGGTTGAAAACTCTTCTAAACTAATAGGAAGCAAAGACATTAAATGCCTCTCCATCCTCATCCATGATGTAAAACTTGTGTAATCACGATTTTAGCAAATCTAAATCAAAGAAGGACATCTGATGCATGCTACTTATTGTAGTTTTCTGGGCTCCAGGAAAATGCTATCATCAGAATAAAATCTAAAATTATGGATTTGAGAACTGCAAATTATTTCCCTCGAACTGAGAGTACTGTTTACTTCCTTCAGCAAACATTATGAAGAGCTAAGTGAAAAGACACCACAAGACAACATCTCCTGGCATCAGGAATGAGTCTGGTTTACCAGATTTTGGACAACCCTCTGGCTGCTCAGAGTGCTCCCCTGCAGCCCACGACTACACTACTCCTTTGTAATAGAGGTGAAAATCTATCACATCCTTCATGAAGCATTTTGAAGGATCTCCAAATTTCCCAGGCATTTTTTAACCACCATGTGCTCATTACTGCTGCCTCCATAGACCTGTATCCCCACTTCTTGAATCATGCCAGTAACCAGGAGGACTTTGGTTATGCTGTCCTAACCCAGCACACCTCTTGAATATTCTCTGGATATCACATTCAGCCTAAGGAAAGGAGGGATGGTCCATGAGCAGAAGTGCATAGGCATACATCGGGACACAGCATTGCACAGATAAACAGAGGCAAAGCATAAATTCTTGCTTGCTTTTATAGCCCATTCTCTCCATAGGGGAAAATTTTGGCCCTTTATACTCTGTCTATTTAATACAGACACTTACCACCACCTCCTCCAAGTGGAATGTGCACCTGCAGTTGTTGGGTGATAAAAGACATTTATCTCAATCTGCTCTGGAAAAACTGACAATGAACAAAGATGAGAAATCCTCGATTAAGACCTGGGAAGCAGAGACTGACACAAATTTATGAGTTTTTTTATAATGTCTGTATTGTTTGGTGGTGTGTTTTTTTTCCTGCACTCAGATACAATAAATGTAATCCTTCAACTCAAATTCTGCATTGAGGAAGAATACAGAAGCAGAATAGCTTCTGCTTTCTCTAATAAAAAAACCCACCAGGTATAAGATTAAGGAAATGCATTAACTTCACAATGAGAAAGGCAAAGCAGATAATTTATTTGTACAAGAGATCCATAATACAGGATTTTTAAGTACAAAAGACTTTTTACATACAACATTTTGAATCCCACCACTCAATTTTACTGCATCCTCCAAACACTATGTGCTAGTAATGCAGATAAACATCTTTTCCCCCATTTCAGACAGAGAAAGAGAGGTACAGACAGAAATTTCTCCAGCAAAAGTAAAAACCAAGATAACCCCTCCATGCATAACAAAGGTCTAAGTCCATCAGAAGCATTGCAAACCTTTCCAAATATTTTTATGGTATTTGAATCATTACCCAGAAGACACACAAGCACCCTGCTCTGTCAGTTATTAAGTCCTCAATCTGATCTCTTCTTCCATTGTTCACTTTAACCTGTCTGTAGTTTGGGCTGTGACCCTGTCAGAGGAACTATGTGAATTGCACAGAAATGCAAAGGGAGCATGAGAACTCCGAAGGATCCTTGAACAGCTCACCAGAGTCATCATGTCTCCATTCTGTACTCAGTGCAGTAGGCAGTAAAGCTAAAGATGGAGATAAACACCTGTTCTGAAAAGATCTTAACATGATTTTTCAGCTAAAGCTAGCTTTTCCGATTGCATATGCTCAGAAAACTGAAGGTTCAGGGATGGGAAATCAGGCATGAAAAACCTCATATTCCTTCTTTCATACCAACACTAAACACTCTTCATTATTTTTTCCATCTTTAACTGGAACTGCCAGATTTTTCCTTGATCTTCTATACTAACACCCAAGGAATCATCTCTCCTTTCAGATATGTACACGCATTATCGTTGATGGTAATGTCAGTTCGAAGGCAGAATTTACATCAATCATTAAACTTGTAAATTTATATTTGACTGTGATACTCTCCTACTCTGCATGTACATGAATAAGTACTGATGAATGCTATGATTTACATTTCCTAGTAGCTGGGTGTCCATCGAACTACCCGAAATGACATATTTAACTGTTATGGCAAGTGAGAAACTTATGCAGAAAAATTGTTACTGTGTGCACACAACATATACAGACTGATACTAAGCTGAAAAATGAAAATACAATCCTATTTTAAAAGTAAATAAAATACCCCCCTAAGTAAATATACATTATGCCATACACAACTACTTTCTGTGTTTTAGAATAGCTGTTTTTCAAAACCTCACATGGGCAGTTCCTTCACCTTTTTTTTCCCCCCCCTCTGCTGCTGGCCATTATGCCAGTTTTTGACACATACTCTGAACCAAGCTTAACATTTTGTTTTACCATATGTCTCCTTCTGAGGGCTAAACAGGCTAGTTTTTTAGCCAATATTTTAAAGGACTTGGCATAAACCTAAATAGCAATTGTAAAGATGATAGGAGAAAATTGTCTTTGACTAAAACTGGAGGCATTAAGACCCTGAATCAGCATATATTTTCAAGAATTGCACTGAAGAGAAATTTCTAAGGATTCTTCATTTCCTCCTGAGAACAGTAAGAATGTATTAGCTGCCTCTCTAGTCGCTGCCCAGAATTTGCCAATGTTTTCTGGTTGGTAATTCAGCAAAGCAGCATTTCTTGGCATGTCTGTGCAAAATGAGAAGAATATCACAAGGTGGTTTTCTTGGCTATGATACTCCCAACAGACTGCAGCATGTGTCAACAGAAAAACCAGTGACATGCCTTCCACTCTAAGTGACAGATACATTACATACCAGAACCCAGCAAAAATATCCTTTTTAATGTAGCCACTAGGAAAATATCTAAAATTTGATCTATGAAACAGTTCTACCAAATAAACCATGTTCACTCATGATGTGTTTGACTGTATTTAGATTACTTATTATGTAAAGATCATTATCCTTGATATAAAACTGTCACATATTAAAAAAGACCCTAAATGCAGATAAAGATTCCCTACAGAGCATCTCAAACCCACACCATATTCCAGAGCTCTGTATCTCATATTTGGGGCTTTTGAGTTAACCAGAAGTCATACAAAAGTACATGTAACCAGACAGCTCATTATTGACTTTGCTCCTGAGGAGGCTTATGTACATTATTTATTCAGGGAGCTGTAAGAAATAGAGTGCTCTTATGCAACATGCTTCGCATTTGACGGATTCACATAAACGTATGCAGTGGTTATGTCAGTGCATTTGGTCAAATCACACGCTGATTTTATTATATTCATGCAAAAAATGCAATAGGCGTGTTGCTCTGATATAAAAAGTTCTTTTGGAAGAGGGCCAGAGCCAAAGCACGACAACAGTTTTGTGGTTACAGCTATATTCACACATGAATGTATACTTTGAGTCCTATTTTGATGTCGTTTGTGTCTGGGCATTTCATAAAATAAGCCTTCCCTACTCCTTTAACTTTGCTCACTGCTGTACTGCAACAGTGGTTAGTTCCTTGTTCAATAATTCTTGCTGATGTGCAACATCAGACAGGATTGACTCTATGTTCTCCAGCTAGCACAACTGTACATTTTCATAAATAACACTAATATAATTCCTTATATAATGTAGCTGTGAGCCACAACTGCAAACCTGGAACTCTACCTTTTTCCACAAAGCATGAATAATGATTACTTCTTAGGTGGGTGTGAGCACATTCTTGTTTTATTAGATCAGTCTCACAAAAGAAGGACTGCACTGTGAATGCCAAGATTATTTTTATCATACTAGCAAAACCTGGAAAAAGCAGTGGCTATCTGAAGCTACTAATTTATCACATTTTACCTTTATCACTCTCAATTTATTCTCCTTTTTTTCTAAGTCAGAATATGTGATGTGTCCTAACTAAAATATGGGGAATCTTACTGGCAGGAACAAATTTAAAACCTCTACTTGCCCACCTGACTTAAAAGACTTGAATATGTCACTGCAGCTGGACTGGAGAAAAGAGGTCACCAATTCTAATTCTGTAATACTTGCCAGTCATTTGAAATGTTCAGTAGGACATCAATTCCTCTCCTAAACTGCTATGAATTTCATATGTTCATACAATTTTGAGGCTTTCATTACAAAAAAAAAAACCAAAAAAACCCCATAAATTAAATCCTCCAGAGGGTACTAAGGAGTGGAACAGAATACAGAAAGTAATATTGCTACTAAATCACTTGAATCACAAGTGGAAAAGAAACAAACATCTGTTCTTCTATACATAAGAATGGAAACAATGGAACATAGTAAATGAGCATGAAAATATCTCCTTGAGAAGTAGTATTAATCCAACAACTTCAACTGAATAATCTTCTCATAGCACCTTAATACTAATAAGAAAATAAATTATCTGTTTAAGTGGAACATGTAGTCTGCATTCAATACAGCCTTGTCATGTTGACACTAGTAAGTTAATAAACAAGTGGGTATTAAATTAGAATACAGGAATAAAATATACACTACTTGAATCATCTGAGGGGAAAATACTTATTTTTAGTCATCATTTTAAATTGTTAAAAACCTATTAGACAGTAAGATCACAGTAAATACACAACTTCAATATGCTCTAATTCTGTGCAATTTATGAGATTTAAGCAAATATCAGTGAGAGTTTTAATTTGGATCTCCCAACAGCTAGACAGGATTATTGTGAGTGTAATAGTTTTATGTTCAAGTGGGATTGTGCTGTATTAAATTCTTTGTTAAACAAATCAGTCAAGCTCTCTCTCTGGAATTTTAATTTGCACCTTTGTAGATGACCGGAGTTTCACTTTTAATGTTTGATTATTAGCACGTACTTTAAAGAGGCAAGATCTTACTGCTTAATATCAATTTCCTTTCATTTTTACTTGAGCAGAATTATATTTTAGTCCAAAAAGGTTATCACTGTCTGTAGGGCATTTAATTTGCAGTAAAAAACACTCTGTAAAAAATGTTGCCATGTTGTCAACATAACTAAAATCTGTTTTTTGTTAGGCTGCCAACGTTTGCTATCATGTTAACTGCGATAGTTCCATCCTTTCCCAAGAGCAGTTGATAGCAGCACTCTCAGCAGCATTACCAGAATCCATATGGAGACAGAAATACAGGTTGAAAATTTCCATGACAAGGCAGCTCGCTGCAAGACTCTTCAATTTTTTCAATGCTGTCTCACACTGATTCTTTCCTGACAGGTAGGTTAGAAATAAATGAGTCATCTCATTCTGATTTTTTGATTTGCTTTCATATTCTAGCCTCAGTCCAGAATTAACTTCTAAGACAAAGCCTTTTCCACAGCCCTGGCTTCCCAGATATTCCTCTCAGCTGTCCCCTGGACTCGCCATGCCATCTGCACCCACACAACCTTATTGGGGTTGCCATAGAAGTCAAGAGTGAGGCCAGCTTGCACCAAGGACTTGGAGAGAGCTCAGCTCTCAACAGGTCACAATCTGCTGATCCACCATGCAGGAGCAGGGTTACGGTCTCTTCTCACTCAGGTGTTCAAACTGGAGTCAACAGAACTATTTTCAACAGTAAGATAAATCTGAAGCCTTTTGAAAGACCTTTATTAAATTGTGTAAATGTAATTATGACATTGTCTTGAGTCTCACAGGAAAGACTTAACTATTAAATGATAACAAATCATTTGGGCATTCTTATGGAGTACAAAACCAATCGGTTAAGCTCTTCATCTAAATCATGCTGGTAGAAGCCCAAGATTTGGTCTCATATATCCGGTTGGATGTTCTGGATATTTTAGAATGGGCAGGTCTCACTCTCTTTTGATCTCCCTTGTCTCCTGTCCTGACCATGCAGACCCGATTCTCAGAAAATATTGGCTGTAAAAGATTAAATTAAACTGATATTTTCCCCTTGCCTCAGCTCTGGTTTCCCTGTTCTGGCATTTTCCAACAAAACACTTTTCTGCCAAAAATGCTCATCCAACTCTGACTGCTGTTGAATGCCCAGATAGTCTCAGGGGAAAGTGAAGCATCTCCTCACTGTTGGATGGGAGCCTATGATGAGCACATATTTTTAGCACAGAAATAAGTAGTAAATGCTAGATATGAATGTAGAACGACTTCTGACCTTCTCTGAGACATAACTATACCATACTGTCTGGAAAGAGAGAAGGAAACTTACTTCACTCATGATGAATCCATGAGATCAGTTCCAAACCTCTCCTTTTTGTCACTGCATATTGGCTAACTGTCTCAAACTTTCCCTCAAAGGTAAAATTGAAGTTTAAGTCCTAGCTAATATCATTCTTAATTAGAAATGAGTAATGACATACCTTATATAAGATTTTATTCCCAACTTCAAAAGGAGCTACCTAGGTTTCCTTGGTGTCTTTACTTTGAAGAAAATGTCTTTTATTACTTATTTTAGTACAACACATTAAAATCAAATATCTCCTGTAGCAAAACGATTCAAGTCTCTGGAACTCAAATAATTTTCTAATAAAAAATGCATGAGACAAATAAATGCACTTTATGTTCCACAAGAAAAGGCAGTTTCAACAGGCTAATGCTCAGAGAAAATTCATTTTATCAACCAGCCATTTCATTCTTTGGTGCTGTTACAAGCTCCCCGCGGTTGCTAAGCAACCATAATTCATCGTACCTTTTAATGGATACTCTGCTACTGCTAAGAACATTAAGGTGAAGAGAATAAATGCCTTGGGTGAATCTTGAAATCTTTCATTATGCATGTCATTCTATTTCTGTAATGCTATAATGCTGAAATGTTTCTGTGGCAGGAAACTGAGTTGTGGTAATTGCATATTCCACTCATATATGTTTTGTAAGCAGAGCAGCACGTACTTGTCTAAAATGAGCTATTTCTAACATGATTGAAATTGGACTTTTCTACTTCTAAAGGTAGTAAATAAATCTGAGGGGGAAAAAAAGAGAATGAGTCTGGAGGAAAATGTCTTAAAATTTTCAGCAAGAGTGACAAAATCTTATGGCAAAAATTGAAAGTAATCAAACAGGCTTGATAGTAACACAGAGTGGTGTGTGAATATATAGTACACAACTGAAAATGCAAAAAACCACGATGAAGAAACCATATAACCTGTGCAACTTCCATATTTTTAAAACACATGACATTCAAAGACAGACGTGTACTAGACCAGGCATCTCTCTCTCTGCATTTATTTAAGGCAAACCTCAGGTTTTAGCTGACTGCAAATGTCCAATATTACGTACATTTTCCACCTTGTTGTTTGGGTCTTGCCTCCTCTTGAGAAATACTTTATACCAGTCAAGGGAACTCTGGTAAGAGTACAATTTCACTATTAGACCTTTCAAATATGTAGTGAAGACATTGTAAGGTAAGATATAGTGCTCAGATAGTGCCAATGATGTATAGCACTACAAAATCTTAAGATGAATGGGTTTCTTTGGGTTCAAGCTGCATTTCTTATCCTGATTATCTTCTCCTTCACACCTATATACACCGTGTAATTTGCTCTTAAAAAAGCCACTATGTGCAGGTCAGATGTGGATTAGTTTTTCCTTGTTTTGAACATTAAACTCAGATATATGTTTCGTTTATGTTAGGAAAAATTACAATCAGACTTAGGGAGAATCTAGTTACTCTTTTTTTTAATGCACTTTTTAATTTATTAACACCTGTTTACATGTGCGGGCTTGTCATTGGAAAAGCTCAGTGACAAGCAGTATTTTAAGTTCTCTTCCTTGATCATTTACAACCTAGCAGAAGCTGGTGACCACAAACTCCTGTTTTAACTGCACAGGCAGTAATCCTGTGTTGTGCAGGGAGGACCAGTCAGGGAACTCTTATAGCCCTGTTTGTTTTGATGTTGGAAAGGAAGAGCAAAGTCAACCCTTTTGCTTATCCTATCAGAAGTGGTTGAGGTGCAATTTAAAATTTCCTTTGTTAATTTGTTAATTTTTAATTTGTATTTTTATGTGACCAGTGAATTTCTGAGTGTTTTGGCAACACAATTCTTTAACCACATGGTGTGAAGGTGGAAGACCTCTGACAAACCTTTTGAAAGCTGTTCCTCAGGAAAATGATGTGGAGGAAAAAGCATATATGCACACGAATGAAGAGAAGAGAATTCTTGGGCATGCAGTAAGGAGTCAGAGACTGCATCAGCCTATTCTGCAGTGGTTGTACTTGAAAAGCACAGGAGGAAACCATCACACAGTCATAACAGGAAAAGTAAGATAAAGAGGTTTCAAGTCAAGGATAATGCAAAGTTAAAATAAATGTAGAGTATTTCAGAAAAAAATATTTCTTTCCTGTTTTCTTTTACTCAAATACAACTTCACTTTTCACCAAAAGAAAGCACACTTGACTTTTCTTATTCTTTTTTTCTTCTCTTTCCCTTCTTATTTCATCTTTGTCAACTACTAGTGACAAGAACCAAGAATATATGTTTTATACCACTGCCTAATTATTTTTCAGTAAGGAAAATGTTGACTTTCCTCAAACCACTGATGTTTCCTCCAAAAATGTCCCCCAGAGTAAAAGGAGCAGTAGCTTTGCTGTCTCATTTTCAAAGACCTTCACTCTTTGCTAATGCAAATCACTCCTTCCCTTCACTCCAAATATTTTCTGTGTGGAGTTTCATTAGTGGGGTTACGTGCACCTGAAGAATGTCCCAAAAATTGTGTCTCCTAATTATTCTTCTTGCTCTTTTCTACTTGTTAGATGGTGGAGATATCAGAGAGAAGTTAAAGCCTGAAAAAGTCTTAAAAGGCAGAATACTGAATCACTTCCGACTTCATACTTTTCCATGTAGTTTATCAAAACTATGGGAACAAGTAGTGGTTTTCCACATATTTAGAGCTGACCAAAATTACAATTCCTAAAGTTATGAATATTCATGCTTAGGTAATTCCACATTTCCTCTGGTTGGTGCAAACTTTCTTTGGTGAGTGTCATGCAGTTTTAACAAGGGTAAAAAAAAGTAATATAATAAAATAATGCAAAATTAATATTTTAAGCTTCACAGTGAGGTAAAAAAAGAGAATACTTAATATCATGTATCAAAGTAGGAAGAGAAGAGCGAACTGAGACCTAACCACTGGAAGGTCACAACCAATAATGTTTCTGCAAATGGAAATCGGTTGCAGAAGCACCAAATGATAATTACTGTTTGCTGGAGAATTTTAATAGAGTTCTACGTCACACTATAAAATGTTTAATTGTAACCCCATTTTAATAACACTATCTGATTAAATGAAAAGACGCCTTGCTGATTGCAATTACAATCTGTCAAACTGCATATTTATTTACAGTTTGGTTTCCTACAACCATAAGATAAAAAAAGGAAACCTTATTCAGCTTGTCAGCAAACTGTAATTATTGTGTATCCTTCTGTCAGTTTCTGCATAAAACTTTTGGTTCTAAAATGGATCTAATTATAACTACATCAACATTTTTATAAATGCTTGCTTTCCCTTCTTTCCCCATCCTTCCCTCCACCCCTAGCAGTAAATTCTTTGTTGCAAAATCAGAAGGAAAATATTCCTCTAAGTAAATAACACTTGTTTCTCTGTTTTATCCTTTCTATCCTAAATTGCTGTTAGAATAGAGAAAACTCTATTCAATGTAAATATTATTTATGGCAGTGCACCATCCTAGAAATGGGCTCAAGCAAAGCCATGGGATTAGGACTCTATTGGGTTTTTTCTGCTTTGGCATTAACGTCTGGATATTAACTGAAAAACTCTTTCCAAGAATATCACGTAGCTCGTCTTCTGCAAAGTCTATTTATTGTAATTTATAACCTTTCACAAGAAACAATTTGCCAGACAAACAAGAAACAAGTCCAAATATTTGAACACTAGTGTATGTATCAACCAGTTACAGAAATTGCATCTCAAAGAAAGGTCTATTAAATCATCCAACCCATCTCTTGGCCAGTGCAACATTTTCCCATATGCACATGTTCCAGTGCTTTAACACTACCTGGCAGACTACTCGGATGCCATTAAAAGGGTTTTTTCCCAACCTTCACCCATTGCTGTTTTTCATCCCATTATTTGTGGTGACATTCCTTAGGTATCATAAATACCCATTCCTTCAGCCTAACTTTCTAAGTAATGAATGATGATAAATAAATAAAATATTTAAAATACGCACATAAACAATTTCATAAAATAACACTATAGGTGAACCTTCAAGAAAAGTTATTTTGCTCAGTGTACTTTATGGGCTAATACAGTCTGGATCATGATTATACCTTAGTAAGATTTGGGGAAAGCTGATTATTTTTCTAATGTTTCTTAAATGGTCAAGTCATCTATGAAGCAAAATAGTCTGAGCTAATACACATCTTGATTATTTATTTCCTAGCTGTTCCATCAACATCTATTACCTATCATGCATTCTTAGATCAATATACATTTAATAAATATAAATATATATTTATAAGCACACCTTATAAATAACAGGCAATTGAAAATATTAAATGATCTTCATTAATCTCCACTCCCTTCTGGATGTTATGTATGATGATATCTTAAGAGTGAGAACCTCTGTCCAGAGCTTGCTTGAGGAGTCTAGATAAATTCTCTAAAAAATAAGTTAGATCTGTCAGAAACGACAAACCTATGGAGTATTCTGCTTTCAGTGAGATGACCTTTTAAAATCCTATCTTGGACTACATTAAAAGAGGGACATTATGGTTCCCTCTGGACCAATTTCTATGCTTTGGTAAATAACACAACATTATGGCTGCACTAAACCAGGATCTAAGAGGTCAGGTTACACGTGACTTTTTTCTGTTGCACAGCATTCCTATATTTTGTTTAAATATATAATAATCAAAATAATAAAAACAGTTTCCAAACAGGACATTAGATCAATATTTTCCCTTCAGTCTTGTTACAGCTTGCACTGATTTTCCAAACGTTACAAAGGTAAACGTTTTAGAATTTTGATGGCATTATGAGTGTGGATCATTATTGACAAACAATTTTGTTGACACACCTCTAATTTTATATAATGTAAAATCTAAATTCTCACAATTTATGAACAAATAAAAGCATCTGTTATAGAGCTAATTCTATTTCTTCTGAAACTCTGGGATAGCTCCTGCTAGAGTAAGACAGGTTCAACATTATGCCAGAATATTTCTGAAAATCCCACTGAAGTTTTCAGTCAGCAGTCAGTAATAGAGCTCCTAAAATGTAGTTCAGAGACAGAGGCCACAAATGATGAAGTCAGTGCAACAATGCCAGCCACAGTTAAAATTACATAGGCCAGGGCCTGGGCAGAGAACTTCCCTGTTGTGAGTTTTCCTCTCCCTGCATTCACAAAAGCTGATGACAAGTGAGAAGAAATACGAGTGCTGTGGAACTGGCCCATAAGGGCTTGGACTGGAAACATGGGGCATGGAACATCACACTCTGTGGTTAAACAGATACTTCACTTCTCCCCAGAGCTAACTGCATTTCAAGGACAAGCAAAGCAACCCCTGCATCTTTTTCATGGCTCTTAAATAAGGTTGCTGTATCACTTCCAGGTTGCTTGAGAGCTTAAAAGTCTCAGCTACCATAATCTGCAGTAAAAGTTTTATATTAGATGTGTAGCACATGGCAGTTAAGTCCTGCTTTTATTACATGTGAGGACATCTGTTAGTTCTAATATTGAAAGCTGACTCTCACCACACTCCTAACCACCTTCGTGATACTGAGCATCAAATTGGCTCCTGGTAACACTTTCATTATTACGGGTCCCCCTGTGTAGTCATTTTCTTCCTCTTCCGTTAAGATCTTTCTTTTTCAGCTTGGGATTTGTCTTTGTATATTGTGAATTAAATTTTACTTGCTTTTTAATAAAGTAAATGTTTTTCTCTCCTACATTATAGTGCTTGACAGATAGGAAGGACTGATATTGTGAACATCTACTTGTACTGTTATGAGTAAACTACCTTCTCAGCTAATTAGTGACTGCAAAGAACTCCAAGGCACAAGAAAGGTGCTTCAGAAGAACACAGAACCAATGGCATTATTTTTCAAATGTTTGCTTTGTGTACAAAAAAGTAACTTTTAAAAGTGTTGCCAGTGGTTATTTTACACTGTATACTTTCTGTCAGGTAACTTAAGCTGCACTTAATAACCAGATAAGGACTAAGCCTATTGCACTAAACAGTTTTTATGCTACTACATAAGAAAGGGGAGTGTCATAACATCCATTAAACTGAGATCCCACATTTAAGGCTTGTGTTGGAAACTAAAGTTTAGTTACTGAGTTAATCTCCGAAATTCTTTATGTGTGAATGAAGGTAATCTTAAAATGTATTAGAAGGAAGCTGCATCTCCAAATAAAGAAGCTCTCATCAAGGGCCTGATCCTGTAAATACTTTATGAACAGGTCTTTTTTTTTTTTTTCCAGGTTAAGAGACCAGAATATCTAGTTTTCAAGCTTTTTTTCAATTTAGATCATTTTTGTAAGGATGAAGTGAAGGTACTTATAACCCAATATTGTTACTGTCAGGAAGCAGAATTTTGAAGATGTGATATGGAGTTGTTTCATCTTGTTATCCATTAGGTAAGCCATGTCTCACTTTAGGAACAAGGCTACTTCCTTCGTTAACTCAATTAGCAAAAGCACCCATTATCAAAGTTACTGTCAGGCACTGTAACCTCACTTATAACTCAGGGATTTGGTAAAAAAATTGTATAATGCAGCCATGTGCAGTACATTAATTAAATCTCTTGCATCTACTTCTGTAATTTGGCTCTAGTTCCAGTCTCTGTTTAACAACAACGTGGATCCACAATCTGGGGAGAAGGGAGAGGTTGCAGATGCTACATTCTGTCTGTCACACTCCCTTCCCAGCAGAGGGCTTCGGTGATTAACAGTGTAGTATGTACCTATATATACATACACAGACATATAAATGTTCATATATTTGTACCTATGTGTATCCAGGTGTACATGTATATGTGCGCATGTACTCTGAACACTGCAGTCCACTTCAGCTCCGGTTCAGGGCAGGCACACAGAGCCATCACCACCAATAACATCTCTTTTGACTCTTTTATGCCCCTGCATGTTGGCTGAAAGAGGAATTTTGGATACACCCTGCAAATATGTAAGATAAAGTAAAATTCCTTTGTTCACTTTAGATGAAAAGCATTCACTGTGGGGATTTTGTAGCTGAAAGATCTGCACAAGCATGCCTTAGAGGTGTTCCTCACTCCATAATGCTTCTTGCTCCCACTCTGTACCTAAAGTCCTTTTTCTGACCGTATCCATCCATGATATGCACAGAAAATGAATTAAGGACATCCATTTTCATATCTTTAGTGTTCAAATATAGAGGCAACAGCATGTACTACATGACAAAAGTGCAGGTCAAAGGTGTGTAAGTGAGGCTAAGAGATCCTGGGTCACATGTATGTGGCTGAAGTACAGCATCACAGTAGCAGTGCAGGTTAAAGATTTTACACTCTGCCCACTGGGAATCCCAACGAGGCATTTACATAGAGCCTCAGTATGGGCTTTGTACAAATGAAGAGGAGGTGGAAGGGGGAACAGAGGGACAAACATCAATCAAAAATGAATCTTTATGTCATTGAAAGGACAAGGGAAGAATAGACATCCTTACACTTTCAGCATTTCTTAATTGCCTCGTGAAAGAAAAAGGGACAAAATAACCAAGGAGTTATTGTTTTACTTCTGATTGTTTCTTCAAATCTCAAAACATTACCATGTAGAATATTTTTCTTCCATTCCTCATGTAAAAAGTCACTGCTAAACTCAAGCAACGACACTTAAAACTCCGTAAAAACCACTAAAACAAAAAACCCCTGAGACTATTAATTGGACCATTTAAATTCTTTCAACTTGGAAAGCCAAGAATGTGCTTTTTCCCTCAAAATGAATAAAAATTTTGCTAAACATCTATGACTCTACATATGCAAGGTTTCAGGAGGAGAATTCACACTCTAGCAGGTGACACAGCTGAACTTCCAGCATGCACATGGCACCTAGAGTTAGGACAGAACATTCTGTAGTGGGTGGGGTGCTTTGGTCCACACACCTTTCTACTAGTGAGCAAAATGGGATGAGATGGTGAAGGCAGTACAAATCCATGAGGGATGTGCAGTCTCCTCAGCTGCTTTTGGGTTTCAAAGAACGCAAATTCATGCATTTAAATGGTGAAAGAGGGGGAAATAGAGGCTGCTCCACCTGATGCGTAAAGCTCTCCCTTTCATCTGCACTGTGGGGTTCTCCTTCCTTTTTGTCTTCATAGAAGTATTTCACAGTTTTTGGAAAAGACATTTCACTTCTATTCCATATACAGGACTTAAGATCACTAAGATTTTTTTTTTGCCAAAGTGTGTCTTCAGAAACATTTCATTATCATGCTGTTCTCGACAACTACATGCAATGTTAAAAGCAGCAGATTAAAGTCAACAATCTCTGCTGCTGAAACCCCTGAATTTCTGACATTTTCTGAGAGTTATGTTTCCTCTATTTGCATACTCTATTATCTGTTTTGTTTGACACTTGCAGCTATGATGCTGCTTATGCATTAATCACTCCTGTGAGTACTTCACATGTGAGGTGTTGTATAATCTACCACCCACAAGTGAAGTCTTTCTCTCTGCACCACATTCATCTTGTCTTAGCATGTGTCTATCTGGTTAAAGTCTAAGAAAAAAAAAATAATATGACTAAACTTATTTATTTTTCTAACTTTTTATATGTAGCAAATAAATTCCTATTAGACAATGTGTAACCACCGTAAAAAAGGTCACCAAAGCATTTTCTACAGAAGGCTGTTTTCAAAAATAAGATATATGCCAAGTTGTTATTTCTTCTTGAAATTATACTGAAGTTGTTTTCTGACTGAGTTTGTGAAATTTGTGAGCCACATGGATTCTCAACAACCATACTCAAATAAGCAGGATGCTGTTTCCCAGCTGACAGTAAATCAGCAGCTTCATTTTCAGTTTTAAAAATGAGACTTGGAATTATTCTAAAAAGAGTCCTGGTCATTGGTGTACAAATATTTTCCTACGGTTATGTGCAAATATTTACTTGATCTATCTTTAAGGTAAGCTCTTGGTACTTAGAGACTGAGATTATAACTTTACCAGATACTAATTTAGGACCAGAAAAAAAACCTCCACAAATACTTTCACAGGAATTCTCATCCTAGTTGACCTGAAGAAGGTGGGGTCTGTCAGTAGCCTACACCCACAGAGTGCTTTCTTTCACTCTGCTGATGTTCTCTTGGGAGGAAAAACCGTGGAGGTGCTGCCAGCTGAGGTGGTAATAGCAATGTTGACCCTCCCATGAATGCATGGACTGGCATTTTCTGCTGAGAAGGCCCCAGGGACAATGTGACCCATGGGAAGGTTCTGGTCCCTCTGCTGTAGTGTGGGGTCTGCAAGTCCAGTCCCACACAGGGCACATATTTTCTGAGAGATGTCCCATTTGAATTTAATCCTGAGGTACAGAGAACCAACCACCTGCCACAGCACACTATAGCTAAATGGCATATCTCTATCACTGCTGAAAATGCCCGCTTTGTTTCCACTCTGATTTTATACAGCTGTAATTTCTGACATCATAAGTTTTTTTGTAGCAGAGTAAAGAGCTTTCCAGTAGCAGATATGAAATATTCAGGTATTTATGAAACCTTGATCAAATTACATTTTAATCAGCTCCTCTACATATCCTTTCTGTTGTCTTTCTGATGACAAAAGAGTGGAGCAGACATCAGAAGAAAGGAAAGATAAAAATCATGTTCCATAGCCCTTGATGGAATAAATCATCATAATTCTACTAAAGACAATAAAGTTATGCTGATGGACATGAACTGATTAGGGTGTTTGACAAAACATACATTAACTATTGTAACCTTTTTCCATATAAGACTTATTTCAGTAAAAAAAAAACAACCTCAAAACAGCAAAAAAAAACCTGCTTGGAAAACATAGTGTTGTTTTTTTTTTTTGTTATTGTTTGTTGTTAGTTTTTGGGGTTTTTTTAGGGAAAAGAAGAATACAAAGTCACTTAATAAGAGAAAAACACCAAACAACTTTAACACAAGATGTTCCATGACCTTAGCTTTATGATTTGGTGGTTCTGATGGCAATAACTCACTGCAATAAAATTTAGGGTAGCAGCAGGTCTGTGTAGCATAACAGTAAATTTTGATGTAAACTGAAGACCAGAGACTGGTAATGAGGCACAAATGCGAAGTATTCACCAGAGACAAAATGTATCTGCTACCGCTGGCATGTAATACAAGCTAGAAAAAACTATCCAAACATGATTCAAATCTCGACACTTAGGTTAGGAGGCACAATTTTTTTTTTTTTTTTTTTTTTGGTTATGAAAGTCATCCATCTTATTTATCAGAAATAATGAATTTCTGTTTGACTCAGTAGTTTGCACTAACACCTAAAGGTGCAAGAAAAAAGAATCAGCTGTATAGGTCAGCCTCAAGATAAGTCATGAATACTGAATGTGAACTAACATGCATGAAACAATTAAAGCAAAATCTCTTAAATGCATTTTGGGTACAACAACAGCCTCATTTATTGCATTTATTAGCACCTGTACTGTGAATAAGATATACTAACTTCATTTCACCTGAGATTAAAAATGGCAAAAACAAAAAAGTAGCTGTCTGCTTTCTTCCCGGTTATACAATGCCACATTTTGTTTAAGATATTAATCTCTCATGGGTTGCATATATAAAAAATATAATTCATGAAAAACATAATGTAATTGTTCGAGCTTTGATGAATTGGGGCATAATGTTAAATAATTATTCATTTCCTTTATTCTTCTGTCTAAATGTGCAAAAATCAAGGAGCTTTTTATTGCTTTTTTTTATATAAGGACATGGGCCTTTGTGACATGCATTTTATTTTAAACTAATGCTTCTATTATTCCACATTTGAATAATTATAGCTGACATCATCTACTCTTCCGTGACCTAGAAGATCTTTAGCTCTAGCACAGTGTTACATATTTTATGCATTACATGAAATAAAACACCTCAAGATTTCAAAAATATTTATTTTAAAAACAGCAATGAAATTGTCTGTAATCACATTTTCTGCTCTGCTTTGAAAGCAGCATTATTCAATATGCCAGTGGTCTTTTCCATAAGAGCAACATATTAGAAATTCATGCTGTTCTAATATATCTGAATTCCTTGATGTACTGCACTCCCTATAGACCTAAAAAAACATTTTTGCTTCAGTTTCATATGTCCTGCACATTACCTACTGATGTGGTGGTTGTCAAAACAGTTGCACAGTAGCCTTTGTATTCAAAGTGTGCCTTGACTGTACACTAAAAATTACAATAAACCTAAGTATATACATTATGCTGGCTTTTGTTGCTAGCACAAGTAGATCATTTGGGAAATAAAACCCCTGATTTTATTGTCTTTTAACATCTTT
This sequence comes from Thryothorus ludovicianus, assembly GCA_013397245.1. Lineage (NCBI taxonomy): Eukaryota > Metazoa > Chordata > Aves > Passeriformes > Certhiidae > Thryothorus > Thryothorus ludovicianus. Next base: position 118,065 of record VZTB01014636.1, on the reverse strand, counting down.
TCCACTTTAAACTGAAACCCCAGAATTTTGAAGCATTTCAAGAAAATGAAATCTTCTATTTCTTTCTTGTAAATTTTCTATGGTATACCATCATGAGTCACATTTTCAAAAAGACCAGCACAAGATCACAAATGAAAACATTCAAAAAAGAAGGTTGGGGTTTTTTTTCCCACTATGTAAAAAAAAGCACTGTGATTTTTAATCCTGGTTTCTTACAGAAAAGCCAACTGTCTATAGGATATACTAAAGAAGCTGGAATGTCTATAATTTTACTGATACTCAGAAAAACTCATTTTATAGAACACACACAAAAGCATTTTTATAGATAAATACTCATTCTCATACAACATGCATTTTTTGCAAATGTTAGAAGGGTAACTCTTGTGGTCCTTGAAAATATCCTTTGGGATGTTTCAGGAAAACTCACACCAACAGAGAAAGGCTGGCAGGTCAAGCCCCAGCTGGGATCTAACCAAACCCACACAGTCTTCAACTGGTAGGAAACCAGGAAGGGGTCCCTATTCCATTATATAGCAGCAAACATTTTTACAGGACCATAAATACATTTTCATTAAATAAGCACTTATATCTATATCAAATTGCATCTAATTAAGAAGTAGGAATAGGAGTCATATCCATTTTGAAGGAGGATTTTAGAGGACTCCCATGATGGAGCTGGACTGTAGGTTAATAATAGTGACTCACATTCTGCACAAATTTTCTAGATTTCTGAAGCCCTGATATCCAGATATAGTGAGCACCTAAGGAAATCTGTATGTGACAGAATGATATAAATTAGCGTGTCACGTATATATTCTATATGTCAACTAAGAAAAAATGAAGAAATATGCAAACATAGAAGTAAATACATGAACTGACAGCAGAACAATGAGAAGGAAAAAAATTTAGGGGTTTTTTTGTTTGATTTTTTTTTTTAATAGTGGGCATGCAATATGAAAGTCCAATCAATCAAAAAAACTTCAAAGAAGGCTAATTCCAAATTTAAGACACTGTCAATGGCAATGAGAAATATTCATCTCCCAGTATTGCAAAATTTTTTTAGAAAGAATTCCCATGGTGTAAAAATCTGTAAGAAGCCAATCCCTCATATATAAGAATTCACTGAGCTGCTAGCAGGCTCTTATTGTGTGTATTTAAGCACTTCTGCAGGGGAGAATTCTTAGAGAGATTGGGGTAAATCCTGCCATCCATACTGAAAGGGATTTTATCTGCAGCTTGGAGGGAGTACTGCACAGTATGGAACAGTGACTTCTGATGGGGGGAGATTTGAAGGGGTTTTAGGAAGGGTACATCCTCAATTTTCAATCTGCCCAAAATCACAGAAATCCTCATCTGAAAACACCTGGTAGTTGAGATGGAAGAAAAACACTATACTTAGTGTATGTACTATTTTCCCACTGTTTCTGAGCTCATTGAGATACCTTTCTCAGATTTGTTCAGCATTAAGTAATGCTTTGGCTATAAAAACATAAACACTCACTAGTTCTAATACAGATAAAAAAGAAGGTACTATTGCTAAAATACCAACATGAGTTAAAAACTAGTTAAAAAGAAGGATGTTTAAAGTAAAGAAAAAGATCAAATTCAATCAGAGGCACATTGCAATGCAGCTGAATTTGTCCCAACATAAGTAAAATTTGCTGAAGATGTGAAATTAATTAGGGATAGAGAACAGCCAACAGATTCATTTCTAAGAATATTTTTTCTAAAAATACCCATTAGTGCCCTGATAAATGAAGTTAGACATGTTTTCCAAGTACACTAAACGATACTTGATATACTAGAAATTATATGGAACCAAGGGTTTAGATAGATTGGAGAAACTTATAAATTATGTTCTATATAAAGCAATATAGGAGTGATTTAGAGAAGAATATGTTAAATGGATCAGAGTTTGATGAGATAGTAAAAAGGAAACTTGGAGATGAGTAATAGCACAAGAAAAGAGTCATACTGCAGAAAAATGTTACATGTTCTGGATTACAAAGATTCAAAACTAAGTAAAGAATGTAAAGAATAAAGAAATCTACAAAATCCCCTGTTTTTCTTTATCAGTGCAAAGCCAAAAGAACAATGGGGTCATTCTATTTACAGAAGAACCCACTGGATTCACTGAAGAGTTAAACTATTTCCCTTAAGTTAATTTCTCTCAAGTTATCAAATTCAAATCAGAGGAGCTATACTGCCAGTGTTTGAACTGTATGAAATTGAGGTGTTAACATCGTACCAGTTGTACAAACAGAGGCTGTAGCTTCATCCCCTGCACAGACAAGCCAGCTCAAGTTAAAACTATTGCTAGGTAAGAGGCACTCTTGTGCAAAAAGGGCATGCAAGTTAGGGATAACAGCTGACTTAGTGCATGACACTTCAAGGATCACGCTTTATTTATTGAACAAATCCTCAGAAATTACTGTCAAACTCAGCACGTATTTTCTTGACATCTGATTTTGATCTCTTCTGATTTTCACTAAGTTCCAATAGCAAAATTGCCTAGTTATATTATTCAACTTTTCTGTATTTGCCCTCAATGTGATTATTCACTGCGATGATCTACGCGCTCTCAAGGCCCTTTGTTCAGAGCTTGTTGCAAAAGGTTAATGTGAAACATCACAGTTTAAAAGAATGCATAGTTCTGAGCCATAACCATGGCTCAAAAGAGGTCAATTCAATGAAATACTGTCTGTCTTGACTAGAGTGTCAAGCATTTCTCTTACTTTTTCAAGTCCTTTCATAGCTCTGATTCTCAGAACCTCACACAAGATTTCACTCAAGCTCTTTAATGCATGCCATCAGCTTTGTAGACAAGCAAAGAAAATATAGGCTCTTTCCACAGAGCATATTTATATTTCTCTATATAAATCTGCCTCTCCTCCTCTCCTCCCATTATTGAACATAACCCTGGGGTCAGATTCTGACCTCAAACACAAAGTGTGCAACAACCTAGTAAATCAATAAAAACTGAGCAACATATAAGAAGCCAATACTTGTGCCCTCCATTTTTGCACATCCTCAGAGGGAATGCAGTGCTCCTCAAAATCAAGGTAGCTTTATTTTAATTAAGTAGCAATGAAGCCATGTGACAAGGCAGATTTTTGCTGTAAAGTAAGTGTTTTCAGCCACCATGGTCCCTGGCTCTGGGGCTGTTATTCTGAGTGGCTAATGGGCAGCTGAACCTAGATCCCTCACTACCCAAATCTCCATGTGTTGTGTCAGCACTCAGGTTCCCAGGACTGATTTATGTTTTTTACATAATGTGCTGGGGAGCTAGCAAGCTGGGAAGCCTAAACAGCCTCCATCTCTAAGTGCAGAACTTTTGGTGAGAAGCCCAGACCCTTTATCTCCACAAACAATAGATTCTTATCTTTGGCTGTTGGGATCTGCAGCTCCTGGGCAGCCCATTTAGCCCACCTAGTGCTTTAAGTGCCGTGGGATACACACAATGTCAGGCTCCATCCTCTTTCACGGGATTTTTAACTCTTTGGGTTAGAATTGTACATCAATGTGAAATAATCTTGTTTCGAGCTGCTATGCAAGAAGTATACTAATTAATTGTAGAGCCCACTTGAAAATGTAACATGTAAAGTAGCTCTGCAGTTGTTTCAAGCAATTTAACATTCAAAGAAGTGATTTATAATATCAGGCTTCACAAGATTATGACCATAATGACTATCTGACAGACTTTATAAGCAAGTTGTCCAGTCATTTCAATTGGATTCTGGCTGGCTAAGGACTGGGAACTGCAAAAAGGCTGTAAGATTTGGCCTAGAATCAGAAATAACATTTGCTGTTTTCCAAACGTGCAGTAAACAAGAAAGGAGATATTAAATTTTTGTACATCTCTCAGCACATGCAAATGAGAATGGAAAGAGCCTCATCAGACAAATACAGAACAACGGCCATCTGGATCCAAACCTTGCTCCAGCAGAAGTCAGAGCCTTGAGCCTCTTTCTGTAATTATTTACATCCCTGTAAAGCAGGAACACTTCTACTCAAGGTGGAGGAAGGTAATGCCCTGGCTTTGAGAAACTCAGCTGAAAATCCCCCCCACCTCCTCTGAGGGGAGGATTTGATGCAGGGAATGCAACATAGCATTCAGAGTCAGACCAGCACACTCCAGAATTTGAGTAGTGCAGGTGTTTACCCCCTTGAAGGATTTCAAACAGGCCTGTATTTCCATGATTTTGAACAGAAGGGAAAGAATAAAAGTGCTTACCACAGAGAGGGAATTGGAAAGCAGAGTCCCATCTTGGCCAAGCATGTTGGAAACTGTAATTTCAGGTAGATCCATGTTTTGAGGGTGGAATGGAAGGAGACCATTGTGGTTCATGGGATGACACAGAGAGTGGTACCCAGACTCTATCTCATTCAAGTGCACCAGGGAGTGGTCAGGCAATGATGGAGGAGTTATAGGAGGTATGTTAAAATCTTCACTTTCGAGACTTGGGCCAGGAAAAGACTGGAAAAAAACAAAACAAATAGAAAGTGCCGTGAAAATCATATGACCACTGGTCAATAGTAACGATAAAAGTCATACAAAGCATACAAAAAGAGCCATACTCACATACTTCTAAGCATGATCTACAATTTAACAAAGAATATTTTCAAGACCCATATATTATACAAGTGAAGTCTCACCATTCTGTATGGAGGAAAAAATGCTCTAAGGCATAAGAATCTGTGATACTTTTCCCTTAGAATTTTTTTTTTTAAAGAAGGTGAACTCAAACAGATTTCAAAGGTCCTATTAAAATTTTCCAAGAGTGTTCATCTAGCTGAATACCTTTTTCATGGGAATTGTGGAAAAGGGAATGCAATTTATAAAATTAATATTGGCACAAAATGGTTCATTTTACTCCCTGCTACTCAGATCAAGAATTACATAGAGAAGAAAGATACCACTTTTTTGCTTATGGAAGTGTCATGCATTTACTTGGCATAAAGGAAAAGTATGTACTCAGTATGACTAAACTTTGTGTTAATAAAAATACAATTGAAGTGTCTATAAAAATATTTTTTTTTCTTTCTTAATCTGTAAACTGAATTATACATTTTGTCAGTTATCTGAATATCTCCACTAAACAACTGTTAGTCTTTTGTTGTCTGCTGCCAACAGTCATCCAACTCAACCTAATCCAAGGAAAAGCCACAGGCAAAGTCAGAGTAATGCACCAAGGTGGATAATTGCTATTATTTATCTACAGTTTTTGTACAGCAAGTAAGCTCATTTGTGGGATAGGGTGGGTATGTGTGCATTAAAAGGAAATGGTGAGCACAACAAAGAGTTAAAGAGATCAGTTGCAATGGCTCAGCCTGGAAGCCTGCTCTGCTTTTCTGAGAACAGCCAACTCCTTTGCAAAGTGATCAGTCTTTGCACATCCCATGCCCACAGTCAGGAGATTTATAGCACAGAGACTACTCCCACCTTTCCTGCCCCTCTTCAGCACAGCAGTCCTGCTCTGAATGCTGCTTGTGTTAATTATGGAAATGCAAGGGTTTAAATACATTCTGTTCCTGAAAAGTATCACCAGAAAGGATGAGTATGAGGGCACAATTTCAAAGAGGAGCTATTGGAAGAAAATGTTTTCCCCAATATGAGTTTCCAAATGGAGGACAGTATGATGTATGAATTCATGCAGAAGGACAAGAAGGGAAGAATCAATGGCCAATTATAAACAAAGGGATTTTTCATTAGTCATCATAGTAATAATGTCCTCCTGATGCCTGAGGTAACTGTCCTCTGCACAAGCATGTATATATAAACTTAAATCAGACCAAAACCAAAGAGTATTAAATGTTTTCAGTGAGCTGGTGAACACAGAAAAAATGTCCTTTAATGCACATTGCCATGGTTTTGGCTGCTTTGTTTTTTCCCAAAAAGGTTTAAATCTCTTTACCAAATATCTCTGTATGACATAGAACAGGAAGTCTAGGCTGGAAAGGCCAGAGTAAAATCCCCAAAAATTAAAAGAGGGTTCAACAGTGATATTGTCACTGTTATGGAGGACTTTGATTCTACTCATGCATTTCAGCTGTGTTTCTCACCTCCAGCAGAGGAGTTTGCTCTCCCTTTGCCCCTGCTTTCTCCTTAATGGCAAGCTGGTGTGAGTCTGCTGACCTCTGGAAGTTGCATTTGCCCCCACTTTTACAAGCCACGATGCAGCCATTTCTCCAAGGGGAAATACAATAAAATAGACCCTCACTAAATGGAGAGAAGGCTTAAACACGGCGAAGAGAACATCACTAACAATGTATAAATTTTGCAAAATCATATAAAAGTATTAGGGACAATGCATACACTAGCTAGTTGCTAATTACTATTATATAAAATCCATGATGAAGAAAAAAGTGTCTAAAGTGAGTTAAAGACCTCATACCATAATAACTAAATAACAAAGAGCAGAAATGAAGGAACATATAACATCCATAATGCTCTCCTGCACCAGCACTATCCCTGCAGGTACACTTAGATTTGGTAACTCTAAATCCTGGCGAGCTTGGATCCATGTAGCCTACAGCTTCCAGGAGGGATTTATCAGCATGAAAAGATGACATTTATCTTCAACAGTGTCTTTTCTACTGTCCCAAAAGATTTATGTCCTCAAAAGAGTGTTTATGTTCTCTCCCCTGATTCTGCAGGTAGAAAGTATTAATATCTATTTTCTCTCTCTCGCACTGTCCTGTGAGACTTAAGTTTGCTAGTAAAAGCAAATATTCCCAAATCAAATATTGACAGGCTGTTGGAGGCACTTAGCATATCTGCTTATTTGTATACCTCTTTTTGCATGTCACATACGGATGGACCAGGTTTAAGTTTTGATTCTTTGAGTTTCAAATATGTCTTTAACTAGTAGTATTTTAAAAAATGGTGGAATCAATTGAACTGCCAGTAGGACATTAGCTTCACTTATTAAGAAGGAAGTATAAAGGACTGGCAACTCCACAAACCAAGTTGTGTCATATGTAGGTATATAATAATGTTATACATATATTATATAGGTTAAGCATTTTAAAGAAATGATTGTTCTGTGATTCATTACTAAAAAATCACACCATGGTTGTTGCCTGCAAGCCAGTTAAGAGTGCATTTGATCCCACATCATCTATAATATCATTGTCCACTACACTTAAACATAGGATTAGAATAGCAAGAGCTGTATTGACACACACAAAATAACATATCATTCAATTTATACTATTTCCTATGTTTCTCTATTTTTATTTTTTTCTTAAGATATAAATTATTGTACTATTTCAGTAAAGTTAGGCAGAATCCAAGCTATATGCTAATGATATGGACAGATATTCAAAAGTATCTGCAGAGCACCCTATTCATCTTACATTTTCAGCCAATTTGATATTTTCATGCTCAGTATTATGTGCATGTAATGCATATAGACATAACTTCCTCAGGGAAGTTACTTCAACAGTGACTTGCTGGTAATCTTTTGTCTCATCCAGGAGCTTGGGTCAGATGCTTGTAATTACTTATCAAACCCTAAATTCCTAGATACATCTGCAGCAAACCAAACATATCCCAGGAACAAGGCTGTTGCAACTGTGCCTGGAGGAAAGGCATGAGGAATGGGACATGTGCTTGTCCTGTGAATAGCAGCTACAAGCTTCAAACACCCACTCCTACTTTCCTGCCACCTCTCTCCTTGTCTTTGGAAAACCTATTTTAGTAACCATCTGGGGTCCCCTTGATGCAACTGATCCACTGCTGGCAATGGGCTCTTCTGGAACATTGTGTTGTCACCTTCTTCTGTAAAGGGAAATTTTAGGGAAATTTACCAAAAAGTCAGTCTCGAGCTTAACCCTGCAGCAAGAACTCCCGCTCCCAGACAAGTCATCATCTTGTCTGAGCCTCTGGGCTTTCTTTGAGCACCATTTCTTCCAACACAAGCTATTTATCTGGAATTTCCAATTAAAGCAGTTATCTAGTATCCAGAGCATTAGGGAAGGCTGTACTCCCTGTATCCAATTATGTCATAAGTATAGCTCATACATATTAATAATAAATGGTAGCCTGTAGTTTCATCTCAATAGGTTTTTCTTGGGGATGGGGAAGTTAGGAGCTTTCCTCTCCACTCCAAGGGTTTTACCTTCATAGTTGGTTTTCCTATCAGAAGGACTTGCTCTATTCAGAAAGACATGGAATAGCACCATTTTATTCTCCTGGTCACATAAACCTCAGCAAGCTCAGCTTTTCACTTTTGAATAACAAAAATACCCCCAAAAATCTCCAAAACAAAGAAATAAAACAAACCAACCAACAAACCAACAAACAAACATAGCAGAAATGCTTTATTTTCTTTACCATAGAGTTACTAGGAACTTTGCCAGTGGTTTCACTTTCGTCTAATGACTATAGGAATGGATGAGGTGTTAATCAGCTCTTCAGTTTAGGGGAACTTCCTAGACCTTTATTGCGTTCCAGAGAGAAAGCCCTCTGCAAATTAACACCATTAAACCAACTGCAAAGCACTGAACAGACACAGGCTTAAATTTTTCTTTATTTTAAAGAGCATTTGCTTTACACCTGTGTCTGTTATATACCGATTTCAGTCCAGTTCAGATGGAATCTACACACTGGGAACCTCAGAACTGATTATCCTTAAATTTGAGCTATCTATAGACACAATGTTATGAAAGGTTTTTGAATTAAGAATGTCTTCCCAAATTTAGAGGACAATATTCTATATTTATGGCTAAATATTTGCAACATTTCTGCTTGAAATGATGGAAACGTCGTAAAACATGATTGAGATGCGCACTCTTGAGATCAAGAGGCTTCATTATCAGTATGCTACCTTGGCAGATCATTTTACATGAAAAGCTTTCCAGAACAAAATTATATGAACACTTAACCCTGACTCATTGTCCAACCCAAATCCAAGCTCTTGTTTCTGAACAAGACCACACTGGTCCTCTTTTAAGCCCCTTAGCCTGGCCAAATCCAGCAACAAGCTATGGAAAGAGGGGCAAAACTGGGACACTGAGAGGAAGTGTATGTCAGGAGTCAGTTATTTACTTTGGCAGCACACAACTCAAATTAGGGCTACTCATCCTGCTGTGCTGATAACACAAACACAAAAAAATCTAGAATTTACTTTTGAGGTTACTCATCAGAAAAATACGGGAAATGCTGGCAGGAAAAACAATACAGCCCCTTTCCTTAAGTATTCTACAGTGATAACTTCATGTTGGTCAGCAAAACTGACTTATGTTTCAAAATAATTTTAATAGCACATTAAAAAGGGATGAGAGAAGGCAAATCAAAGGAGAAGGCTCAAACAGACTGACCACAAGAGGCAGCAAGCTTTCAAACATCCAGTGTAAAACCCTCTGGAAAGAACAGAATTGTTCCTATATGACAGCACAGAAGAAAACATTCACTAAGTCTGATTCATGTGCTCAATGGTTGCATCAGTCACCATGCATTTACTCAACAGAATCTCCTATTAGCAACAGTTCCTAAAAAATTGGGATTTTGCCTATAGATATTTAATTTAAATGATATGAATGCTTCTGCCAACTATGTAGAGCGTGTCTTAATTTTTCATTTGCACCAAGGCTTCTGCATCTGAACTGTGGAAAGATGCCAGTTTTTAAAAGATAGATGCTCCAGGCTGTCTCCTCTTCTATTATTGAATGCGTTACATAACTGAAATACTTATGAATCGAGAGTAATGTAAAAACAATGAGCTCATTAGAAGCAGAAAAACAGCCACGTACCTTACATAAATTTGAAAGTTAGGATATTTGACAGCGGATATTTCCAGTTTTAATAGGATCAACCTTATCTCTAATTTCTAAATGGAGGACCTTCAGAAGCAAGTGTTTTTTAGCTGCTTTTGTCTCTGCATGAACAAGGCTTGATAGCTTGAGACTATATAATGCATTACTGTGGAAACCTTCGGTCTGTTACATAAATCATCTTAACACTCAGCAAGAATTGTCCAACAGTGCCATTGATATGTTCAAGTCAATGATCCTGAAAACAATTTTTTTGTGTTTCTTCATATAGTAGACAACAGTAATAAATCATATTCATTTAAAAACACACAATATACTAATTTATCAAGCCACAGCTATCAAAAATGTATTACAGGGGAAGGTATAACTTTTTTGTATTGTGTTAATCAATTTCTCTAATTTGCATTAGTTAAAGGCCAAAGCCCCAAGCAAAACATTAATTTTCCTGTACCAGATGAATTCTCTTTTCAAGAAAGAGAATGTGCTGAAAATTATATTATTAATTTTAAATAATCATAATTTTCAAAGTGTTATAGAACTATGTAAAACAACAGACGTTTTTTAAAGATTTCACTCTTGAGAGTCTTTTCATTAATTCCATTAATTTTATGCATATAGTATAGTGTTTTCAATGGAGGCTTTAAATTGAAACACAGTTTAAAGATGACAATGAGTAGGAGCACAAATATTGTAAGAGGCTAAAGCATCTGGGGCCTGCAAACACCAGTACTGTTATTGAAGCTGTTAAACTTCCCTTCAGACAAAAATACAGCTGAGCACTTTTCCTATTTAGAACATTTGAGTAAACTTAAAAGAGAAGTGCAAGTCTTTTATGAATTACTGACCAGCTGGCCAAAGCAGTTCCTTAGAAATATGCAAGAGCTTTAGGCACAAATGGAGCATCCTTTGCCCTCAAAGTGGAGCCTTGTCCCCCTAACCTGTGACAATCTTTCACCTTCCTCAGCATGTCTCCAGTGGGCATCCAAGAGTGGTCATTGTCCAACGCCCTTGTCATTCTTCTCTCCTAAAAAGAAAGGGACTTTCTCTCCCACAGTGTCTACTACTACTACTACTATCACTATTATGATTATTTTTGTTCTTCTTCTTACTACTATTATTATTACTAATACTACTGATACTACTACTATATTTTAATGAAAGCTAAAATTCTTACAGCAACTCAGGGTCCTATTTGACAGGCTTTGGTCTGTATTATAATACAGGCAGCATCATGTATGGTATAATCTTGAACTCAGCACTACAAGACATACTTCCATAAATCAGTTACTACGTGTGCTAAATATTCTTTTTTAACTAGAGATAAAAAGCATATTAGAAATAAAAAACTTTTTAGAAACCTTCTCTGCAAAATTATACTCAGTACAAAGCGCCGGGTAATAAAACTAGCAATATACATATTTAATAAGCAGAATTGAACTGTAGAAAAAAATAGAAGTCACATCTTCACAAATCCTGCTGCTTGAAAATATAGATGATACACCACATTTAACCTGTCAGAAGCCTCATTAGCATCATAGCATAGACTCTAAACCAGCAATCAAGACAGTGTGCTCTTCACATGTTTACATTTTTAAATGCTCTTAAAATAGCAGTAGAATAGATTTACATTTAGGTATATCTGTTTAGGGGGCAAATATTCTGTTTAAATTTCCATATCCCTTATAAGAAAGACACCAAAAGATGAAACAATCTTGTACTCAGGGCATACAATGAGGAAAGGATTCTTTTATTTTTACTTTGGGAGTTTTTTTTTCTCCTTTCTCTTTTCTTTCCTTAGAAAAGCTCAGAAAGAATGGATTTTTTCTCAGTATTCGAAAGGACAGTGGGTCCTACCTGTGCTACACTTCTCCAGAATGACTGATGAAATTGCCAGAGAAAAATCTGATTTAATGTAAAATGTCACCACTTGAGAAAAGGAGGATCAAAACAGAGGCATGGCTACTCTTTGCAATTATGATGCAACTTTTGTCTAGCCCCGTGCCAATCACAGGAACAGCTGAAAGCTGAGGCATATCAAAGCTCCCAATTCCTACCAGTGGTCCCCCTGGCTTTAACATCTAGATTTTGGACCCAGTACTTTAGAGTAAAAAGGGCAAGGAAGTGCTCAGTATATGAACAAGTACAGATTATTTAAGCAAGTAAAAGCAGCAGGATCTGGCCCTCTCTTAATAAAGTGTCATGCAAGCACTGGGGCTGCTGGGACCCCAGTAATAAGTTCAATCATACTGATGTCGTAGAAACTATCAGCAGCATGGTACCTATTAAGACATTTTTATAAACTGCAAGAAATATGCAAGCTATTACAAGATATAATTCTGAAAAACAGACTTCTATGTAAGAAGCCAATTTAAGAGGAAAACAACATAAACAATAGTAACTTGTGTGCTCAAGTGAAGCATCTTTTTAATTTTGAGTAATGAAGATGTCAAGCCAAATGCTAGAGTAGTTTAACTTAATTAGGTGGCCTATTTTTCCAGGCAGCCTTTCATTTCCCATTGAAAACTCAGCTTGTATGCGAGGCAACAAGAGCAATTTTGTCTGTAATGAATACCTCTGGGACTCCACGGAGTGATCATTTGAATGTTACATTGAAGACTGGTTTGAGTAACTAGTTTGGGCTTGTTGAGATGCCAGATTTTGTAAAACTAACTAGATTAATCAAAGGCTGGCATCTTATCGGTTTATTCGGTCAGGGGTCAGCAGGTCAAACTGACTCTACTGTGGCAGCCTTTGCCAAAAGGGACAGTATAATAGTAATTGGTCTAATTTGTAGTTCAAATTCACGTAATTCTTCCAGACGTTTTATGGACCGAAAAAGGTTCATTTTATGTGAAGCTCAGTTGAAAAATACTGCCTTTAACATTTCCCATGGTTACATCCCATAATTCATCCACACTGCTGACCTGTAGAGTTTCCTGGAAAGGAAACTACATAACTAAAATATATGATGTCTGTAATCTGTTTTCACATGCTAAAAAAGTTGTACATGAAGGAGCAGAGGGAAACATTTTGAAGGATATTTCACACTGGCTGCTCATTAAACAGAAAGTTGTCTCATGACATGCACAGCAAAAGGCAGTGCCTTTTCTCTTGTGATATGTAAAAAAATACCTCTGGCTTTTGGACAGAGAATTCATCATTTGATGATTGATTTTCTGTTTACCTTTTTCATGGTAAAATAATAGCTTTGGTTATTTTTACTTTATTGATTTATTGTGGGCCTATCACCGAAGTTGCTGTCCTCCTGATGGCACAGCTAAGACAAGATGCAGTGTTTACTTTACTTCCCTCTCACTTAAGAAAAATACTTTTAATTGATGCACAGAATCACTGTGTATACAACAGGACCAGGTTCACAATTTTAGCATTACTCTAGCAGTATCTGACATTTACTTCTAAAGCCCAAATTCTGTAGCTAGGCAATTACCCTCCAAACATGTTTCATTAAAAAGTTTTCTGCCCACATGGCTGTAAAGAAAATATAAGTGCAAGATTTCACAGACAGAAGACAAATAGAATGCTGAAAAATTTGTTATACTTACTGAAGTTTCTGATATGATCTCAATTTTACAGATCCATGCTAATGATTTTTGAAGGCTGGAGAGGGACACTTTTGTTTATACAACTGTAATTATGGCTATGTTTGCTTAGGATCCTTAGAGACTAGATTTTGTCCTCTTTAGTGTTTTTATAGCATGTGCTATAGAATAGGCATTAAATGAAAGATGCATTAAGCTAAGGCATGTTTAAGTAAATCATTTTTCAGAGATAAGTAGGTTGTATACATTTCTTCTTCTGGTCAGAGTACCAGTTTCACACCTACTGAACATAACCGACTAAAATGAATTTGAGTCAAAAAGGGTAAAGGTATTTCACTTGAGTAACATCTTTAATGTGATGTGTAAAAGCTCTTAAATTCCAGCCAACCAGCCCTAATTCTGACTTCTATTTTTATAAAAGTTGGGGAATTTGACTACAAAAAATATAAAATATCCTTGAATATATGCACAGCACATGTTCATACACTTTGCATTAAAGCTAAAGACATTCATAGATACTTACATAACATCCCTGTGGAGAAGGGCTTAGGGACACTGATGGATGACAAGTTGGACATAAGCTGGCAATGTGTGGGCAGCCCAGAAAGCCAACCATGTTCTGGCTTGCATCAAAAGCAGCATGGCCAGCAGGGTGAGGGAGGGGATTCTGCACCTCTGCTCTGCTTTTGGGAGACCCCACCTGGAGTGCTGCATCCAGCTCTGGGGTCATCAGCACAGGAAAACACGAACTTGTCAGTTTGGGCCCAGCGAAGACCACAGAGGTCCAGGGCTGAAGCACCTCTCCTATGATGAAAGTGTTCAGCCTGGAGGAGACTCTGAGGAGACCTTCTAACACCTTTCAATATATAATGGGGATTATAAGAAAGATGGAGAAAGCCATTTTACCAAGTGTCAGGACAAGTGGCAACAGTTTTAAACAGAGAGGATAGGTTTAGACTGGACACAGGAAAAAATTCTTTGCTGTGTGGGTGGTGAGACACTGTAAGAGATTGTGCAGAGAATTTGTGTATACCCCATCACTTGAAGTTTTCAAGGTCATGTTGGCTGAGGCTCTGAGCAATCTGATTTAGTGAAAGATGCAACTGCTCTTGACAGGGAACTGGACTAGATGATCTTCAAAGATGCTTTCAAATTCAAACCATCCTATGATTCTAAAGATGTATATCTATAAATAAGCCTATACATAGCCTTGTTAATGCAACTGTTGATGTATTTTTACCAGGGACTCAGTTTTTTCCAGACTCTTTCTGATGTTAAGATAATATTAAAAGACTACACAAAAGTGAAAGGCAGGGTAAAATTACACCTACTTTTAATCGCTCATTCAGGATCTGAAAGGCCTGAAGGCCTGCCTAGTATTTTTCTTCCCCTGAGATTATTTTAACTCTTTCTTTTTTTTTCTTTTTTTTTTTAA
>VZTB01014636.1:68114-103277 GCA_013397245.1 Thryothorus ludovicianus | reverse complement strand
TTTTTTTTTTTTTTTTTATGTGGCGTTTACAGATTACTTCAGAGAACTGGAAGACCAAGAAGTAGACTCCCTTCTGTTGATAACTTATTTTTGAAATAAAAAGGTAGTGGATCAAGAAGAGAGAGGTGGAATATGGTCCAAAACAGCCCTGGACTGCAGCCAGCCAGCAGACTGCCCAGGAGGCATTGCCTTTTCACTGTGGAGCAACCTCTCAAATAACAAGCAAAGGCTTCATAACTTTTGGGCAGGATTGTGCTTCAGGTCAGGGTAGTATCTACCCATGGGGCTACACTGGACCATGTAATGATTCTCCATATGAGAATGCTGCTTCTTCTAAATCCTTTCCAAGGCAGCCAACTCCTGCCCTGCTCTGATGATGGAGACTGTTGTAGGCAACAAGACTGAAGAATCCTGAAATTCTAGCCTACCTCCAGGTAAGGACCAATACAGAGCAAGAGAAGGAAGTTATTATGCAGCATTTATCCATCCCTTCTTCACATGAGCAATTATGTAATTAGTAATCCAAGAAATTATGGTTTAAAAATGTAAAAAACGTTAGGGCTATATGTAGGACCATGTGCATAAGGCAACATTATCATGAAAAATATCTCTTTTGGATGTCATTCCATCCTATTTCACCCTGTAGATGTACAAGGCAGAACAGTTTTGATACCCATGGTGCTTCCCTAACGAAGAGCATGCAGGTATATTTTAGATAGATCTCCCTGGCACAGCTCTGGGAAGCAGGAAAATACCACCTCTGAGCAAACAGTATTCCTTCCCCTGCCTCAGATCTTTTCTTCCCAGTGGGATTATAGGGGTACTTCCCCAACTCATCAGCTCCAGGCCTGTTCTCATCCCTTCCCTTTGGACCTTACAGGGAATTTGGCAGCTGTGCTCATTAACCTGAACATTTATCAGGCCTCAGGAAGGCTACAAATGTGTTAAAGCTTTGTGTAACAGAGTCCTGAATTACACTCCATATTGTGGCTAGGAAGAAATGTAAAATAAGCAATATAATTTTATACTGTGCTACGCGTGGCCCACAAATTACAGGAAGAGGGAAAACATAAAGAGTAATTCATGTCCAAGATTTCAGTTGTAGGTGTGGGGAGAAAGCAATAATTGGTGGGAATCTTAAATGCAGATAGGTTGGCATAGTTTTATTTTAAAATGATAAATATTTTCAGATCCAAGTGCAAATAATAGTGAAAATGCCACAGTTTCACTGTGTATGTTTTTTAATATGGCTGGCATAACTCATTTAGGAGATACCTTCATTGTAGAGTCCCGTACTACATATATTATAACCAAAAATGCAGTACTTACACACATATATAAAGTGTACACAGAGACAACATTGCCAAACAGCCTTTTGGGACAGTTTAAAAGAATATCATTAATTTTTACTGTATACTTACTCTTCTGGCTCAGTTCCAGCACTGGCTTTCTGTAAAAATCATTTCAAGTATAGAATTATGCTCTTTGCTTGCAGCAACATCGCAGGAACAGTAGTGAGCCATATGTTGCTACTTAGCAACTTGGTCTGTAAGTCCCAAAGCATGTACTGATTTGAAAATTGAACAGAAATGATAATTATTGTTGAGGGATGCTGTGAGGCAACTTGTCTTGGATTACCAAACTATGCAGATGTTTGATGTTATATAGCAAAAGGAACAAAACTATATTTTTCCTGTCCAATGGCTGAGCTTTTATTTATGTTAGCCTAAAGGGGATAAATTGATTAAAACCCATAAAATAATATAAGGTGATGTTTTTCTGGATATGAATACTTTAGAGTGAACAGAGGGAACTGAGGTGCTTGTCAGCATATATCAAGACCCCAGCAATCCTGCCTGTATGGTCACCTAATCCTGAAGACAGCCAAGTGGAAACCCATTGGTCCTTGGTGTTACATACCATGACTCAATCTGCCAACCCACTTCCCAAATAAGCTACATCAAACTCTGAAATTAGAAAATGATGCTCGTGTCTGACTCAGTAAGCATTAATGGAGCTTGAATAAAAGTTTATGATAGGACTATGTATCTCCTTACATGTGGGATTCATATTTTAGTTAACAGACGTGAATGCATCAAGAAAAGCAGAGTAATTAATTCTCTCCTCATTCTGACAGGATTCAACCCCTATCTCTGATCTTGTGAGGGAACAGCCAAATTATTAAGGGTGGGAAGAAGTCTGAAATTCTCTCACTGAGGTCATGCAATGGCAAGACTCATGAGCACAGGTGAAAAATAGACATAGGACAAAATTATGATTAGAGCAGCTATGCTGTCATCTGAGAGAGAACGTCTCCTCCTCTCTTTTTATGGCATTATGTGTTTTACATCTAGTAACAGTGCCAGGAAAATGAACAAACAGTCCTAAAACCATGGTCAGAAAATACAATTGCATCCTTTACTGTTCCTCTCCCTAACCCTGTAAGCTACCGCAGTCTTTCATGCTTTGTTTTCAGAGCAGGAAATACTGTGTTTTTTTCTAGTTTTAACCACCAGAATGGATCTTGAAATGGTAGTCAGTTCACCAGTTCACCAAATGCTTATGCCCAAGAAAGGAACACCCCCCCATTACAGTCAGTGAAGACTTTACAGATACTGTGAGATACTGAAGAGTTGTTTTGTTCCTTTGAGGAACGACTAGCAGCTGTCTGTGTCAGGAACAGGTTTGGGAAGGCTCCTCTCACAGTCACTAGCTCTTGAAGAAACATGAGAGGCAGGTTTCTATCACACCCCATATTCCTGTTCTCAGTGAAGTTGTTTTGTCTCCTTTTTTTTTTTCATTTTTTTTTCAAATACTGTTATTATTACAGGCTTTCACATATGCTCCAGCCCACACAGAGCTGGAACACCTCTTCTGTGAAGGCAGGAAGGCAGGCTAAAAATGCTGGGGTTGTTCAGCTTGGAAAAGAGAAGGCTTCAGGGAGATCTTGGAGCAGCTTTCCAGTACCTAAAGGGAGCCAACAAGAAAGCTGGAGAGAGACTTTTTACAATGGCCTGCAGTGATAGGTCAAGGAGGAATGGCCTTAAGATGAAGTAGGACAGGTTTAGATTAGATATTAGGGAGAAGTCCTTTGCTATTAGGGTCGTGAGGCACTGGCACAGAGAGTTTGTGGACTTCCCATTACTGGAAATGTCCAAGGCCAGGCTGGATGGGGCTCTGAGAAGCCAGGGCTAGTGGAAGGTTCCCTGCCCATGATGTGGGTGTTGGAACGAGATGATCTTAAAGGTCCATTCCAACCCAGTCCATTCTATGATTCTGTGTGTTCACTAAAAACCACTGCAACAGTGTAAGCACCAGGAGGAAAACCCAGCAAGGGAAAGGAGGTTGTGATAGCCCAAGGCTGACAGGTACTCTCAACCACGCACAGAAGCTTAGTTGACTGGTACACACTTGGTAGCAATTTAAAACACTCTGCCTGGCAATTGAGCTGCTTCTTGCCACGTGGATCTCCCAGCAGAGTGGTTGCCTTTGGGTTATGAACTCTACCTGGGAGCCAGACACCCCAGAGTTCAGCTTTGCCATGGTCAAATTTTAAGCCTGTAAGCCTTTTCTTGGTTCCAGCCTTTAGTAAGAATTCAGAGTTTTCTGACACGTTTGAATTTGGAAATGTCACATTTGATAGATTTTTTTCCCTTGAAGACAAAGTCATTTGCATTTAAAATACCTAGGCCTGGTTCTTTAAAGGTACTTTAAGAATCTTACTTTCACTGCAACCAGTGCGTGTTAGATGCATAAATCTATCTGAGAATCTGGGCCTTGTTAGCACATGTAGAAACCGCATAAAAGATTAAAACTTATACTCTTAATTTTTCAATATGCCATTTAAATTATTTAAACTACATGCATACGCAGTACAAAAATATCAACAGAAGAAAAATAATTCTGATGTATAATGTGGATTTGCAATTCTTTATTCAAAACTATTTAAGACAGACATAATGATTCTCTGAAAGGTAGCAGCTGCCTGATAACAGCAATCATTCACAGAGTTTGTATTTCTACTGTTTCAAACAAATTCAATTAGCTCTTGCACTTCAAAACCCTTAAGGCAAAAATGAGATGATACTAGGCTGCTTTAATCTAATAGTAATACTAAAACTTGTCAGTACAGTTTTTGGATTAATGGTTAGAGAAAAATTAATAATATAATTTTTCATTTTTTAATCAAACAGTTCTATTCTAAACTACCTCTGGATCTTGGAGGGTTCTTAGCTGAATAAGTTCAATCATGCACAATTCCTAAATGCAAAGTACACTACTGGTCTCTAAAGGTATTTCGGAGTGACTTCAACAGAAAGCTGGGAAGCAACATGGTGGAGCACTTTAAAGATGGCCTTTTTGATTGAACCCTGTACTCATCTCACATAGCCTCCTGCTTCCCTGCCCCCAAGGAACCTGTGTACCTGAAGAACCCTAGACATTTAGTTTTGAATGCACACTTTCCAAAACTGTAGATTCCTAAGTCATATCCAGCTTGTCTGAATATAATTACTATTCACTCAAACTTAATTCCCATCTAAATGAGAGTTTTACACATAAGGCTCCTGGTTCTTTCAGGCCAGACACTGCTGTCCTGAAATATTGCATGACATAGACCACATGGCAATTTCTGACACAATCTAACTCATCTGCAACACTATCCCCACCACTTACTGGTGCAAAGTTTAATTGAAACACGTGAAGTAAATGAAAAATTGCCCCCTACATATAGACGCAGCAACACGTAGACAACCCAAAGCTTTCAAAACTATTTTTGCTTTTTAAGGAGTAATTAAAATTTGTAATTCTTAGAAATCTATATGAACTTTGGGTTCAAGTGGAAAGGTGGAAGATTTTTTAATATACATCTAGCATCAAAATTTACTGTGTATGGTTCCCCAAAAGGAAAAGGGCTCAAAAATACCTTTAAAGAATGCACATCACATTAAGCCTTTTGGCCTCTAAGCTATAGAGGGCTAAGTCATTGCCTTAACCCCACTGCTAATTGTGTGATAATAACAACATTCCTTAGACATAGGATTAGTGTTAAAAAATGCAATTCTTCAACTGTTCTATGAGTGATAATTAAAGCTATTTGTGACATGTATAGCTTATAATGATTAACTTGTCTGCAGTCAGATAAACAAATAACCTGCACCTGTAAAGACTTTATTTCCTGAAGGTAAAACAACTGTTTAGGAAAGATCATGCTGGCAAAACAGCTGCTTGCATTCTGGAGAGGAAACAAGGTAGTATCTTTCAACAAACGCCAACTCTGGTGTTTTATCAGCTCTATCTCATTAACTGGAAACAAGGCTTAAATGCTTTGTTTATAAATTATGATTATTCCTGATTGCAGCAGCTACTGATAGTGCCACTCATTTGCAATGCAACTCTTTGAATTTTTTTAATTACAATTTGAAACAAGGCAGAGAAGATTAATTAACCCACCTGGCTGGCTGGCACGTAGTCCTGGCTTGGTTCTGTCATACTCATATACATGTTCTCACCGTCAAACTGCAAAGGAAATAATAGTAAACATTCAGCAAACTTGATTTTTTAGCATTGACTGAAAAAAACAGTTGCTATAAAATAATATTACAGCCTGGTTTTAGAGACTTGTAATTGCATGTGTGCATCTTGTCTTTGATGTTCCCGTTGTCATCCTTATTGACCCTGGATGTCAGTGATTTGGAGTAATTAGCGCTCTAGTAATTACAGCTAGCAAGGAAGAAATGAATGGTTTCCTTTCATCTGCAATCTGTTTTAAAACAAAATGCCTCATTTTGTGCACCATGTATACATATTGCTGTTGGTTGCAATGAAGTACTAAGTGAATTGCACACTTACTGAGAAAAGGAAGATGAGAATAGAATCTGCACTAAAATGCATCTTTAATGGATTCCAACTTTAGCTTCTGAACAGAACAAGAGCTGAGATTTCAAAACAAATTAAACCCCGTCCAATTGAAATGTTCCCATATCAGAAAGTAGGAAATACATTTCCAGACAGCTTTCAGACATCTGAATGTATGAAAGAGTATACCTCCTGTCCGTATGGTGTAAGAGGATAGTTTGTTTGATGTGTGAATAAAGTAAACATTCATAATCAGAACTGCAAAAATAACCATCTGTAAATGATAAGTATAATTCCTGGAAATATATACAATACATAAAAGCTTCTTTCCTTTTTTTCTTTTTTCTTTATTTTTTTTTTCTTCTTCTCAACTGCAGTTAAGAAGTAACGGAAATGTCATAGAAAGGAGCTGATTAAAATCTGAAGGTCTAGATGGAGAAAAACTGTCAGATCTGAAGCCTCATCCTGTACCAGCACAAAGAAGTGTAAAACTACTGATTTCTTACATAGTTTGGAAAATGTCCCTGCAGAACTCTCATCACACCCACTCAACAGGGCGACGAGAGTCCCAGTGTCTGCTCACAAGCTAGGGAAAATCTCTGCAAGCCTTTTAGGCAGAAATGAACAACAGCAGGAATTCCTATCTCCAGTCAACAACGACAAATTTCCAGCTGTTACGAGTTCTGTTTGAAATAACTTGTACCTAACCCCT
Organism: Thryothorus ludovicianus; assembly: GCA_013397245.1. Taxonomy (NCBI): domain Eukaryota; kingdom Metazoa; phylum Chordata; class Aves; order Passeriformes; family Certhiidae; genus Thryothorus; species Thryothorus ludovicianus. Next base: position 96,709 of record VZTB01014636.1, on the reverse strand, counting down.
TGTGTGAATGCTTAGAGAGACATATTTTGGACATCAGCCATTGTTTTGCATGACACAGCAGCTTTTTTTCAAGAAGTCCCTACTACTGAGGTTGCTCCGCTCCTACTGAAGGTACCCATGAAATATTCCACAGACATTTCTTGATCAGTGTTGAGCTTCTGGGAATATTCTACCTGCAAGGTGCAGTATATTCCACTAGTCCAAGGTGGCAAAGTTAAACTGTGTCTTTGGCAGATAGCTCTACCAATTTTTGCTGAGGTGGCTGAAAAGGTTTCAACTTCCAGCTGTTCATGCTTTTTCTCTGCCAGAGGCTACAAGGCTTGTAACAGCAGCAGTAACATGAACAAGTGTCAGCTCCTGGCACAGCAGCTGATGGTCTGCCCTTGCTGGCCAGAGCTATTTAATAGTCACAGACTATCTGTCAGAAGTCCTAGTTTCATGGGAGGAAAAGGATTATGCCACAGACACAGATCTGCCATGGGGAATAGAGTATTCCCAAATTTTGACAGAATAGAGATAGTTAGATTAGATCATAAAATAGAGATTGATGCTTGGTTTTTTTTGTTCTTTTTGACATGTACCATTTCTTTTAGCTCTCTCATTCAATAATGTTCTTATTTATAAGTGCTCCAAGTAGCATTTTGGAGAAAAAAAATTAGTATCTGGATTGGAAAAAATGCATTATTTCTTCTACTTAGATGGACGGGTGAAATTCTGAAGAGAGATTTCACAGCCAGTAGTTGGAAAGCGAGCACTCCAGTGGAAGGCCTACAGGAGCTCAACTTATTCAGCTTGTCAGACAAAAGGCTGAAAGGTGCCTTGATCACTGTGATTGGTACTTACACCCTGGAAAGATGTCTGATAGCAAGATGTCAGCCTTCCTGACAGTGGTATAATGAGATCTAGTGTTGAGAAATGGGAGCTACAGAAATTCAGCCCTGAAATAAGATGCAAGTTCCTACTTTAGGGGGTAATTAAGCATTATGTCAACAGCAAACTTATCATTTCTCAGACATTTTAGAATGAGGTTTGATATCTTTTTTGGAACAGATGCAATCCATATCATATTTATAAGAAATCCTATGGACAACATAGTTACACTTGCTGGTTATGAGAGTCCTATCTGCCCTGGAAACCATCATTCCTTGAGTCTCCTCTTTTGAATTTCTCTCGTTATCTTCATACATTTGTTGTGATACATTGCAAGCTTTGCTATAATTCAAATACTGTGTTGCATGTGTTTAGTTGTAGTGAATATGAAGAAATTTCTTTTCTGCCTACTGGCTAGATACAGTCAAAGATTATTTCAATTTATTTAGCCTTCCATAATGCATGAGACTACGATTTAAGAATCTTTATGAAGTATACTAGTTTTTCATATAATTCCCTCTTCTGAATGTTTGGTCATCTGTCCTTGCTCCCAAGCTTACAATCACCAAATCTGCATTCTTTGAATAATTTCCCTAAGGTATTTTCCATGAATACTGAAATTTTTATAATTCTGTGTGTTATTCTTGGATTATCTGCCTACCTAATCAGTGCCTTGCTATTAGTGGTCCCCCTGGCATGATAGGATATTGGATCTCAGCCTCTCCTGTTTGTTTTTTGTGGCCCTCTATTTAGCTCTGAAATATTTTTTATTTCTGCCATGGTCTGTGGGTTTTATTTGAGCACATTTCAGAGAAACCAAAACATAAAAAATATATGTAAATTTAAACTTTGTGGCCTTTTGATCTTACATGAGAAATGTAAGGGGATTGATGCTTACATGAGAAATGACCTTCTGCAACATTTTGAATTAATTTGTTAGGGTAAATTTTCAGAAAAATATATTGATGCATAATGTTTGTAAAATCTGAATGACCTGTTAGCATCTAAAAATACCCAGGAGCTGTCTGATTTGTTACTTAATTTCTTCAATATTCAAGCACGGAGTTTAGTCACTGCAATATTTAGCATCTGCTTATCAGAAGTATGTACAAATGTGTAGTAGGTTATTTAGGTCAGCCAGATCTGATGGGATGTGTATTTTTTGTAGTGTTTATATACACAGATTGTCGACTGTAATGCATCAGCTGACAATAACACTCTTGCCATGGTAGTATTTGTACTACATTTTCTGCTGTTTAAATCATTATCTGCCCTCAGTCCAGTGCAGGGTGGTGCATGGCTACTTGGCTGTTGCTAAGTCTTTGGATATGAGCCTGAAAGACACCCATGAACTCAAAGGATGAAGCATATACACATGCATTTTGTACAGCAGGTATTGCCAGGAGATACCTCCTTCATGTTCTCTGTGTTTATGAAAATGTTTATAAAAGAGTGCAAATATGATCTTTGTATACCAGAATAAAATAAAATATTTACTGCAGTGCTGATTTGTTTATCCATCATCCTCTTTCCCAACTACCAAAGCAGTGCAAAAAGAGATGACCTGTAGATCCTACCCCAGCCAAAAGAAAAAAGGACACAAAAGCCTTCAACAGCAAAAAGTTCATAAAAACTGATGCAGCATAGATACAGTGCTCACCTTGTCCAAACATGATAATCCCACATCAAAATAATAAACTGAGGAAAAAATGCCAATAACTGGATCAACTGGAAAGTTCTATTCATATTTTTTCCCATCATTTTAGAAGCTTCCAAAACATGCCCTTAACCCCCAAAAATGAGTATTGAATCATTTCACCTTTAATAGACTGCTTTGTAATATGCAAGCTCTGCAGCATGGCACCTCTCAACAACTCTCCAGCTGGACACCTCAATTCATGCTACATCCACCTGGAATTCAGCTTGGTGATGTATGCAACAGCAGGTCGAGCAACTTATCTGGATCAGAGTTGAGTCTAAAGATGAGCAAATATGGCTCAAAGATGTCTTCAGCTACCAGAGTTTTCTCCCAAGTTATACTCTCTGCCTCCAAAATTGTCCTATTGTGCTCATCATTCTCAGGTTGGCAATCTCAGTTGCAGTCCCTAAGCTTTCCTGCCATTCACTGTCCTTGATTTCAAGCAAAGGAACTACACAAACATCACTTAACCCATGGATGATTCATCCCAGCAGAACAGATGAAACACAAAGGCAGGCAGTTAAATGAACTGTCTTTTATGAACCTATGTATGATGTATATATATCATATGACATTTCATATAAAGCTTTCCCAATGTGTCTCCAAGATCCCTCAGTATCATTAAGAGCAGATTTCAAAATCTTTCATTTTAATCTATTAAATGTGAATGCTAATACAATATTCTGGTGTGTGATAATAACTACTCTTGACAACATTTCTTTTCACATTAAAGTGTAACTGCATGAGAAGTTTGGGTGAGAGCAAACGAAGAATATGACTGCATTGTAATATGAAAAGAAATAAAATTGGGAGCTAGTTCTAATATAAATTCAGGATTGTATAATATTATTTATTTAAATGATTATTATAAATAAAATATACAGACAATACTATGGCATGGCCAGTTAGAAGCCCCCTCAGAATGTCCCTTTGTAAGACAAATTGTAATGTTCAGCAACCAATATGCACAAAATACCTAACTGCTATTATTAAACACAATTTACCCATAGAAGTTAAGAATGTAATTACATAACCACTGGTTGACTGTAACTGATGAAAGAGCTATAACAGAGTTTAGCAAAAGCCCAGAGTGGTAAAGCTGTTTTAGAGGATCCAAGGCTGGCTTCTGCCTTCCATTAACGTGGTGTCATACCAGAGTCACACAATGTATGGCCAGGAAGCCTGTTTTCATCTTCATCATTTATATTGTAGCAAACTTTATCAGCATTTATAACAGTGATTACGAAGCAGCAAAGTTTGCAATAATAGTATTTTTTTACTCATTCTTAATGTGCTTTGAATTAAAAACACGCTATATGGACTATGTCACAGAGATACTATCAACAGGCTGAACAGACAAAAAAAAATCTCATGGTGACACAAATGTAAAAAAAAATGTGTATTTGATCACCTACTTAGAAAACTTTGGAATACAAAAAGCAAGGTGCAAGATGGCAGAAGAACCTAGAAGGGCTTGAAAACCAAAGAGGATAACTGGAAATAAAAATATATTTATATACTGATATATATTTGTGTACTGTTAACTGTATGCGCATTACAGTTATCATTACAGTGATTATAAATTCAGAAGGATATCTGCATGAGCTTCGTGTATCTTGTTCAGATTACAGCTACCACAGAGACACACACCTTAAACAACATTTCAGCCTAGCTTTGTGTTCTCCCCTCCACTTAAGCTACCTTTTTCTATACCAAGTTGCTGTTCTCATTGCCAGGATCACCTGTGCTACCTGAATTACAGGGAAAATGTAATTTCTCCCCTCTACATGGGTCTTCTTGCTGCATAATATTTCTTTGCTATTGTTGTGAAATGAGGGTTTATTTTCCTCCTTTTTCATTCAGTTTTTGACTTCTGAGGGTTGGTATAGTTGCTTTCTCTTTCTATGCATACATATATATGTGTGCCCTAAGTTCTTCAGGAACAGTTATATGAGCTATGTGAAAGAAAAAAAGTCAAGCACATGAATGTTTGAGCTTTTTCCCATTCACAATGTGACAGAACTGCATCTTGTCCAGCTGCAGTGTGGGCAGGGAAGCATGAGGAACATGAGCCCAAGTAGCTTTTGAAGCCAAAACACACTTGGGACAGGGCTGTGGAGAGGGAACAACTTTGGACAACATTCTGTGCACAAATATATCCCAAAAGTGATATTCTAAAATGTAAAGATTAAAGGAGGAGAAGCAGGGGGAGAAATGACATTGGTGAAAGGTGCTATGTTTAATAAGTTCATCTTCTGGGTAAAGCCACATGGACTTGACATTCTGATTTCTTCAAAGGAACTTACAGATCTTCAAAGCCTATGTTATTAATCACATAATCTAAATACAAATTTCTCCTGTCTTAGATTTGAACTGGAAGATAGATTTAGGTTTAAACATAAACTTTAGTTATATCATTAAATCATAGTTTACCTTAGTCTGATGGTGCCCCAGCACAATTTGTTATGTTTCATTTTAAGAAGTTGCAAAAACATTGTGTAAAACGATTATTTATTTCTAGTGATTTAGTGATTTTACTGCTTACAGGATATATATATCATTTGTAACTTATATTATCTAAAAGCCACTAATCCTGAAAAATCTTTGAAACTAGGTAATTTTATTTATTTTAAACCAGATGCCAAGAGTGGATATTGTCTCATGTTGCTTGATGACAAAGAGTGATATTTTGTTTTACTCAGAGCTGCTGAAATGACACTAAAATAATAATGGGATACAACATAAATCATCAAATTGCTATGCTAAAGAAACAGTTGATCTTGTTATGGCAACCATTAAAGATAAAAACAGAGATGCTCTGTAAACATTATACACGATGGAAAATCCCTTTCTTGACACAGTTTGGCAAAGCGGTACATTTGTAATAAATTCAAACTCCATTTTGTCTTCTAAACTCCATTTTGTATGCTGTACTTGAACACATTTAAATTTGCCCAAGACAGGTTACAGTAATGCATTCCAGACAGGCACCCTTCCCAGGAAAGAGGCTTGACACCTCACTGAAGGACTATCACAGGAAAATTGTCAAAAAACAATCTAGTACTATCAACTTTGATTGTTCTGCTGCCTTCCCTCCCTCCTTCCATAAACCTTGTTTATCAGCAGAGAAGAGTACTGAAAAAATACGAGATTGGGTGAAAAATACCTGAATGGCAAAAAGAAGTAAAATTCTTAACAGAGCTGGATGTCCCCCTATGGCCAAAGGGAAGTGATTAGTGCAGACTGGCAGGACTTGGAGGAGTCCTGTCCCATCTGGAACCCTAGAAGCCCTCCAGGATGCAGAAAAAGTTTGATGAGTCAAGCAATAAAGTGGAGATGGCATGTCTCAAGATTCTTTTCCTTCTTATTATTATTAATTTAAATTCTGCTACTAGTTTTCAGAAACAAAGTATTAGGAAAATCCTTTGTGTCTCCAGTCCTTTCATCTTCCATGTTACTTTAGAGTCTGAACCAGGAATATGGGAAATGTTGTCTTTATGTGGTCCAAGTACAGTGACGTGGGAACTAGGCAGATTGGAGTTGGAAAGGAATCTGTCCTGGGCTTAAGGGCAGCCACAAGGTGTGTGAGGGCAGTGGCAGCAGCCTCAGTGCTGCTTCACAAAGAAACGCTGTCAGACATTTCTTATCTTAGAAAAAGCCAGAAACAGCCACAAAACTCTCTCTGTCCACAGCACCCAACAGACTTGGACCCATTCAGTGCTTGGATCCAAGTGAGATAGGGCTTGCAGACTAGCACTGCATTTTCTATCACCTGGCTTTCAAGAGACGAAACGTTTTGTAAATACGCTGCTTGATTCTCCCCAAATGAGACCATTTTGGTCTCATTTTCCATTTATAACACCTGCTATTGCCTCAAAAAAGTACAGACAGTGCTGTCAAAGTTTTCTCTCAGATTTTCATGCCTGTGTCATAAATGCCCAACTCAGACCTGCCACCATTGCATTCCTCAAGCTAACTCCCTATTTACCTCTCTCACTGGGAGAAAGGGAGGAGGCAGAGTGTTTGCTGAGTATGTTCTCATGGCTGAATATCTAAATATACACTGGTAGTTAAAACCTGAATAATGGCACTACAGCATTTGTGTTTTTCCTGCACTTAATAGAGGTTAATGTGAAACTGCAGGAAAGGTGAAGGGGAGTGTTTAGCTTCCCGCTTGGAGCCTGCATGTGTCAATGCCTGACAGAGCCTTGAAGTTGTTAGGCTGCATGCAGAGCACTAGCTGAATGAGGTTACAGTGCTGAGCACAGCGGGCTAAAAGAAGTAGGATCAGACTGATAGGAGGAGTGGCAGAGTCCAGGCACAGCAGAGTGTATCAAAGACAGCCCAGGGGAGAGCGGGTACTGTATTAGTCCTTTGTGTACATTTAAATGGAAGACAGTGAACATGCAGAGATGAACTCTGAACTCTCTCAGCTGGGCTCCTGCTCCTTTTAACCTTGGCTCTGTAAATAAAATAAAATATAATAAAACAAAAATAAAAACTAAAAATAAATTAAATAAGGTAAAATAAAATAAACCCAGCACACTGCGGTCTGGACTCCTATGCTCAGCTATTTTTTGCATATTGAACACTCATTAAATAAACATACTGAGATCAAAGTAGCAAGTGCTTTTGTTATTATTTTACTCAATTCACACTAAATTATAGATGTAGACACCCAGTGGGAAAATTGGGTGATAAGGTGGAAAGGTTTGAACAACTAAGATAAGACCCTTCTTTTTCTGCCCATAGCAGACAAGGAAATTTGTTTAACCTGGTAGGCTGGTAACATTTTCATTACAAGGTCTGATCCTGCATCATGGAAGGTGAAGGGAATTGTGCCATTGTCAGCTGAGCAGGAACTGGATCAGGAACCAGTAGATTGCTAAGGGAATCTTCTTTGAGTTTCAGAGTAATTTTTGTCAATGTTCATCTCTTCTTCATTGTGTAAAGTGGTAGATTATGTAATGAAACACAGGCAAGCTCAATAAAAAAGATCTAGAGAGAGCAGACTAAAAAGCATTTTTTATACATCCACATGGAGACACCCCTGTACTGGAGTATAGCAGAGGATAGGTTCCATGGATCATAGTCAATGAGTTTTGCACAACTAGGACAGAACCATTGCCTTGCATGAGTACAGTTAGAATATTGCAGGGATCCATGGACAGAGGTCTGTCTACTCTGTTATTTATAGTGAAAGGGATACATATGTTTCCTAAGGGTAAGTACATCTTTTGCACAGCAGAATCTTAGAAATAAAAAGGGGCATCACAACATCAACCAAAAACGCATAAGCAAAATTCCACTACTATTCTGAAAATCCTATGAAAGAGGATCTTGAGAAGCAAATTAAGGTGACAATGTCCAGATAAATAACCTTGCCTGAATGACTTATGTTTGAAAGAGTAAGTGTGAAAAAACACATGGCATATGTAGAAATTTTTTTCCTATGCCGTAAATTTTAAATAGTATCACCTAAGAACTTAAGCACTCTAGACTAATGCAACAGGTCATTTGGATCATATGTACAACGTGTATTAAAATTATCCTGTTGAAAGGAATGACAATGTGAAAATACTTAAAATCAAGCACTCATTCAAATATGTGATAAAATAGGACCCAAGAGCTTAGACATTTATAGAAACAGTAATAAAATATTTAAGTATGTACCAAATTCAGATGGAAAAAATCAGCTTAAATTTCTGATAAACCAAATTATTTAGCACAGTCTGATGGGATCTCATTAGACAGAACTAATTCAGACCTGGAGAGAGTGATAACAGAAATGACTAATTGCAAGGACTTAGGAAAACATGGACATCTGTTAAATGACAAGGGTGTTGTAGGGCTGATATACAATCATAGTTTACCAAAACAGCTACCGTGGCAGCCAAGTGGACAATCCTACTTCCATCCACAGCTACTCTGGTATAGGAGCATGTCCCTTAATTTCAACAGGATTATTTTCATTAAGAATGTCTCATATGTTTATTTCTCTGTCTGCATGAAATAAGAAGAGGGAGTCCCATGAACGTTCATAAGAAGAACATGAACTAACATGGATTTTTACACTTACAGTTGCAACAGATTCAGAACCTTGACAAGGCTTGTAGCTTGACTTACTCCTTTGCTATGATTGTCTACAGATGAAACTGAGATACCCTGGCAGAGCAATGTAGAGAACTTTGCAGTATTCTGTCCTAAAATAGGTCATTTGGGAGTAGATGTGGTTAGAAATGTTCAAAATATTACTCAAAAGCAGAAGAGGAAAAGTAATTTTACTTTTTTTTTCTTACCAACTTCAGTGAAGACATATCCTTGATGTGAGATCACTTATCTGTTCTCAAAAATTCTAAGTGTTCTCCATACCTTTTAAGATAAAACTTGACCTTCAAGTTCACTTTATGACTAAATTATTCCATGACTGTTTTCATCTTTTCTTTATTTTGCCAAGTTGCACTCATAATAGCTTTTTTTAAAGAATCTGCAGCAGTGTTTCCTTTACACAATTGATGTATTTTTTTTTAACAGAAAAAAGACAAGTCCATGCAAATGTATTTCAATTTTTTTCTGAATTTTGAAAGTAAAGAGCTAAAATATAAAGCCCTACAGTTGTACCTGTCACTCTTTTATCAAAACCCTCTAAAGACAAAAAATGTCCCACCTCCTCCTCCCTCCTGCTTGAAGAACAGGTGCCACACTCAGCACTGGCTGCTGCTTTTCCCATCAATCCACTATGAATCTATTGCTGTTGAACACTCCTCACAGCAAATCAGATAGCAAAAGTTACTCAAAGCTGGCAGTAGCAGCCCCATGGCTGTTGTCCTTCTAAGAAGCTGTGCTTATCAGCATGAGACAGTCACACCAGCGCTGGGAAGAAGCTCCTCGAGCAGGCATCCCCTGAATAACAGCAGAATAAGTTTCATGGAGCATCCACAAAAACTTATTGTAAATTTCTGCCTTACAACTCCAGCAATGGCACTTTCATGCATTTCCCCCTTTTGGTTCAAACTTTTCAGGCATTCTGCTGCTTTATCTTAAGGTCTTTGTCCATCCCTCCAGTCTGCTGAGACTAATGACTTCTACCTTTTACTAACCCTTGTGAACACAAAGACAGATACTCTGTCCTCCTCTTCAGGAAGCCAATTTTAAATTCCTTTAACCTTCTCTGGCAACATGCTTTTTTCCAGGCATTTCTTCATTTGTAATTGCTTAAGTGCTTCCCTTTACTGCTGTTCATTTCACCATCTCATGTGCTGTCCAAAATGAATGTAGTGCTCCAGTTAGTCATGGATAAACCTGAACAAGTTCTTTATTCCCTGGGTTCATCCAGACTCTGGGTATGCATCAACCCCTTTCTTCCTGTACACTTTATTTAGAAAATGCTTTGCTTTTTGCCAGCCCATAATAAATTAAATCTTTGAACGCTTATCCTGATTTATATGGTAGTATGGAAAGTTGCCAAATAGTTAGGGTGCACAGCATGATCTATGACAAATGGTGAAGACCTAAGCTCCGTGGATATCGCCCCAAGTCAGAGCTCCATGGTTTTTTTCAAATAAAGCATTTTCAAGACAAATCTTTTAAGAATTTGCATGAGAAATGAAAAAGACACTTTCACCAGAAGAATGTGGCAGTTCAAGCACACAGCACCACTGTGGGGAGCCTTGTTTCAGTCCTACTCTGCCACTCCCTCACACATCAGTTGCAGATCAAGGCCACGGGCTAGGTCTTCCTGTATCACTCCTGTGGCTGTCAACTTCCTAAAAATATCTGTTGATGAAGACTTGAATTCATCTCTCTCACATCTAGCACATTGTTCTCACTCACAGAACATTATTTACTGGCATCAGTCTTTCTAGCTTTGAGCAGAAATAATTTCAGGCCCTGAGAAATTCCTCTTAAGAACAGAAAAAAATTGGCAATTATCATCTTGTCAAATTAATGTTGGCAAGACTCTGTCACTTCAAAATTTGCAGTGTGATGTACTTCAGGAGTCCCTGAATGCAGTGTAACAAGCTGAGTTCTGTTGCACTGGCCATGCAGAGACACGAGGGAAGTGCTTCATTTTTACCATTTGCCAGGAAGGGAGCACCTGGCTGCTGGCCAGCCAAGGCTCTGATTCACTGGCAGTGATTCTGCACCTGCAGCTGCCCAGAGAGATACAGGTGCTCCAAACCCCATGGCTTGAAGAGGAGTTGTGGACAGGTGGACACAGGCTTCCCTCATTTTGGCTGAAATTAAACTAGCCAGCCCTTGTAAAGTGTGTGTCAGCAGTTCTGAACTGGACTATGACACCAGTGTAAAAACAAACCTCTTGAAATACAGATAATCCTATGATTCAGACAGCAAAGCTTGTGCTTCAGTGCACTGAAATAGAAGCAAACTCAGTATTTGTTAATCCTACTCTAATTATAACAATCTATGTTACAACCCCTGCTAATGAGATAACATAATTTTTTTTAAAGTGTGTATTATAACAATGTGATTAAAGCTTGATGGAGCTGCTCTTATGCTTTTATGACATAAAAATGGTTTCTTATTAGCTTTTGATGTTCCATTTTCCCCACAGCATCACAATATCTGCTTCTGTTTTACCCAATTGTACAATAATTGTTGTTTAAATTCAGCAATCTCATAGCCTAGCCAGACTCTAGCCATTTGATTAATCAACGAAAATACTCTGTAACAGTCATGCCATGGAAAATATGCCTCATCATTTTAGTGCTCCATATTATATTCTCTCACCTTTCTGTACAAGCTACTGAAATATTAATATACTGTCCTCAGGATTTGATAAGACGTGTGATGAAAATTATCATAATGTTTTATGCCTAAAGACCATTAAATTAGCGCATATTAGACTTGAAATGAATGGCTTCAATAATTTTTGTTTAAATGTGTTCTTTTTGTTTGGAAGACTGAAATACATGTTGAAAGTTTTAAAGTTATTGAGGAATTCACTAAAAATTACAGTTTCAATGGTCATGCCTAAGATTATCTTTCTGCTGTACATACACAGAATAAGCTTTCTTCACACAGTCAAACTCATTTCCAAATTAAACTTTCCCAATATAGAATAACTTAATTCTGTGTTTATTAGGTAAAAAAGTCCCCCAAGCCAAACCAGTAAAGAGGGAACAAAGAAAATCAAATGGGCAAATTGCATTCAGATTTGCAGATATAGAACTCCAGCAGAAACACAACAGCTGCATAAATATTTCCAAACTCATATTTGGCTCCTTCCCTCCTACACTAAAAGGCAAACACAGCACCAGTTGAAATAATTATGTATTTCCTGATGGAGCAAAATGTCCTTGATTTGAACGCAATTCAGAATTAAACACCTTTTCACAGATGGGGCTGGTACTAGGACACTGGTCTGGGTCTATATTGGTATAATCCAATTGCTTTCAAGACTGAAATTGATCAATCTCAGAAAATTTAACTCTTATTGAGGTGCAGTTTTCTTTTTTTCTCATTTTTAGGAAAGCCATTACATGGGCTCATGCATTCAGCACACAGCCCCTTTTGGTGTCAGCAACAATCTGTTCTGTGATATTCTTCTAGGAGAAGTGTTAAAAAACTCCAGGGTTTTGCAGAGGCTCCTGAGTCTTAATAGCTGTATTCATAAATTGCTAGTCATACAGTATCACTGCTTCTTCCTGTGCTTTACAGATCGTGTAATACTCTCCAATTTCCCTTATGTCAGTGCCTACAAGTCAAAAGTTCAGAAATAATAACAGAGTACAGATATGTGTTGTCATTAGATTCATGTTTTGATAGAAAATTAATTTGGTGTTTTATTCATTTGTTTGAAATAGTAACTACTGCCTTGAAGAGTATAAGGTGATTAATTTCCAATATTTTCAGATCATACTAGTGATACACAAGTGTTTTGACATGCCTAATAGTTTTACTCATAATCAAGATTTTGCAGTTCAAAAATTCTTCTAGCTACATAAGCCAGACCCTTACAAGCTAAAATAGTCAGAACATTGATTTAAAAGCTGGGGAAGTATTTTAAGTATTACAGTGCATCACTGAAGATCTTTTGTTAAAACAGACAGCAATGTAAATTATGTATGTGATTTTATTTCTTACTGTTAAACACAGCTTATTGGAAATGTATAACCAACTCCTTTTTAAGAATACATGGCAAAAGCAATGTCATGTATTATGCTACAGCAGGTAATTCAGTTCCTTAGATAGGATTAGCCAACAGATTTATCAAGCAGTCTCTAAGGAAAGCAGAGTTCAAGTCTAGGCTCATCAATAATACATAAATAAACTGAACAATTAGGTACAAAGTGGCTATCTTGTCAGACAACTTATTAACCGATAAATGATATACTCACTGCAGAGAGTGTAAAAAGGGGAGATATGTAAAGATAGGAAAGATCTGAAAAGGGAGAGAAAGGTACTGTACTCCTCAGTGTGTTTGCGGACTTGATAATTCTCTCCAAATCTCCATTTCAAGCTGAGAGCTATGATGTCCAGACAAAGGTGGTTCAGCAACACTTCACTACCAGGAATCACTTGGGGTTCTTTCTGATAGCTAAACACAAATATATTCCTTTGCTCTTTAACCAGTGGTCTAAGGAAAAATACATATCACTTTTCCAGTGATGGCTACTACAGCCTCAACTTCAACTTAATCTGTAAGTTTTATGTAATAAAAATTACATAAATACAGTCATCCTCAGTATGTAACGTCACCAGTGGGCATTGCTACGATACAGTCCTACTACTGGGATGCATCAGGTCCCAGAAAAAGGTAGATGAAAGCAGGCAGTCTTACATCTGTTTTACACAACAAGCCTTAAAAGGCAAATTCATGGGGTTAAATATCAAAATATGGGACATTTGGTCCTTCTTTACTATCACCAAACTCAAATTTGATTTTCTTTTCTGTGCTGGCCTGTACTTTTTATACAGAAAACAAGAAAGCCACAGGTATGAAGGGATGTTGCTTTTTTTTCCCCTCAGCCAAGCAAAACAAAAAGTAAGTCTTCATTTCATTTAGGATCAACAAGTAAGCAAGCAAACTTAGTCCAAATGAAATCTTTTCATATGCACATACCTGCTTCAGCTCAGAAATTCTGAACATTTGAAATACAGATATCAGGATTTAGCTCAGAATGAAACTAATATTTACCCAATTTGATGTTTTTCATGCTCAACTACTCCAAAGTGCTTTGCAAATATTGACTAAATTCTGCCTTTTTTCTGCATTCAGTGCCCCTTTACTCCAGCAGCCATTTTGAGGGGTATATGGAAAAGATGAGTTAAGGCCTAACATGCTTTGCTAATGAAAACGTAAATTATCAGTGAAACATTGCCACTTCTGTAGGGAAAAGGGGACATTACTCAGAATACCCTCCAGAGCAGTGTAAATTCAGCAATTTATAAATATCCTTGCCAGATGGAAAATTAATGTGGATGAACTCCATGGTCATTGTGCCTCAGTTAAATGGATGATTTTAACAATACTCCCTGTCACTTTACTCTAGACTCATTTGAGTGAACAGTCCTTCCATTTGGCATCTGAGTATCTTTGAAAATGCACTTTTATGTCTTGTGCAAAGACAGGCAGAGCCTGAAGAATAATGTTACCCTCCTACTCACAGGGTAAACTAGTTCCCAGACCCAGAAGATCACTCCTATGGGTCCCTGAACCCCCTCCTGTGTTCACACTGGGCTTCCCCAAAGTAGGCAGATGACAGCTAATGCAAGTACAGCACCTGCAGAAAGACTGACATGCAAGCTGGACTGAAGGAAGATGCAAACCTGGGTAGGACAGACCACATCTTGCCTGGGGAGCGAAACAAAAGATGAGAAGAGAAGGAAGACAGGTAACGGATCCAGTTTTCCACCTCTGGAAGCAGGTTTCCATGACAGACCAGCTGAACTGTCAGCATGATTAGCATATTTTTCTTCTAGGGCAAATGTACCAAAGTTTAGATGTGTAAAAGTTGTGAGCCAAACCCCAAACACTGCACACCACAAAGTGAATGGGATGGTGTAAAGAGTGCATTAACTGTCTCTGGGACAAGGTGTCCTCTGTGCCCTCCATCCCTGAGGAGCTGAAATGGCATCACTGAGGCACTGTGAAACCACATCCCAGTTCTCTGCCTCTTCTGGAGATCAAGGCTAGGATTATGAAGAATCCATGGGATGGTTTTCCCTGCTGTACTGAAGGATTCCCGTGTTGAGTGTGACAGTTTTGTGCATGTGCCATTTTTCCCAAGAGTAGGAAATAATAAAGAGTGGGTTGGATTGTAGGATATGGATGCAGGCATTTTATGTAGCACTACCTGCAGACTCGAAGAAGGAGCCATGAAGTGAAGAATTTTCATAGTTGCAGTCAATCTATGGACAGGCTGATGGTACTGCAGCATGAAAATATTGCAACCCTGCCCACAAACACAACCCATTATTTATTAGTGCAGACTGTTAGTGAAAGAAGAAACAATTTAGCACAATGCTTAGAAGCAAAATGGACTCCTGAATTGCTATAGGATAATTTGCACTCAATTTATGAGTTTTTGCAGAGCTATGAGATGCTTTGATCTGTTTCATATAAAACTTGGTTGAAAATATGTTTCTTAGAGTGAAGTATGAGGTCATAAAAATGTGATTAAGGTGTGCTAGCAATTTTATTTTGGCAACTTTATGCTGTGCCTTTGAATTCCAGTATATATAAAGTTTGGCTCTTTTTCAGTTGATAGTCCATCAGCTGAAGACTCTATATACACAAACATTAATAAACTCACAGACAATAAAATAAAAGCAGTCTAAAACTACATGCTATAATCTCTCTCTTTAAAAATAAATGTAGGTAGTCGTAATGTATAGTTTATAATTACGATATCCAAAGAATTTCAGTTCAGTGAAGCCAAAGGAAATTGCTTACTATGGAACTAAGAATGCGATAAAAAGAAAATTAGGCACTGGCCCTGAAGCTCAAAATGAAAGTAAATCACTTATTTCTTCAAGCAGAAAGGGACTCTCATTTTTCATGGGGAAAAAACTTTCACAGTAATGTTAAAACACAGAAGTCCAACTACTAATCAGAAGATACACATTAAAAGTGAACAAAACCAGTTCTAAAATCCCTTGAATTGTAAATATATTTCTTTAGAGCCCTTACAGCAATAAGCCTAAAGTAATTGTGGGAAACTTTCAAATTCTAAACGTGGACTTCTCTTTTCTACACAGAAAATTCACGCCAGTCAGAATACTGCTTTAATTAATAGTTGGCATAACACAAGATGTCTTTCAAATTTTCTTGTTCCTATATCTCTGTAAAATGTAAATGAAAATTAACCTCCACAGGGTTATAGTAAACAAATGTTCAGTGGAGGCAAAAAAAAAATTTCCATGTAAAACTATCACTTTCATATCTGTATGTACTTTATCCTCTAACAAAGAGCTAATCCATGAAAAGCTTCACTAAACATTTTCTTGTACTTTTCACATTTATGCAAGTGATTTCTGGAGCCTTAAAGGAAGGTTAATGCACTCTCAGACTATAATCAATGAAAACAGTGTGATTTACACAATCTATGCTCTTTGTCAAATTTAAGCAGTGTATCACTGCAGAAGATCTTTTGCTGACAGGAGCTTATTGCGTGATGGAGATGCTGGAATCCTCCTTACACTGGTTGTGCCTGGCATACCATGCTGTGCCTGTGCAATGATAAAATGAAAAGGTGCAGGACAACCTCAGGCTATCCATCTCTGATGCTCAGACTCGTGGATATAGCTCACCAAAGGCTACAGAAGTAGAAGTAGTTTTTCTTTTTCTCACAGAAGTAAAACAGAATTAAAACAGAATTTGATAAGTATGGGTTACCTCAGAATTATGCTACTGAAGTCCAAGGATAAAAAAATTCAGTGTCTCAGATCATTACAATTAAATAGAGATTGCAGTCAATTGATGAGTTCCCGCCTCGTATCACTCAGTACCCATAGATGAGGACTACTACTATAAGCATGGTGTATCTAATGACTGAGTCCCCTGATTTGAAAATGGCTTTTAAAAAAAATTAAGTACTTCACAGAGCTCATCCATTTCCCACCTCTGCTAGGAAAAAAATGAAATCTGTTTATGCAGCCTATATTTTCTGGACAACCTTCTGCAATCACAAACCACTGCTTGCCCAAATTGCAATATAGGTAAAGCAGATATCCATTCACAGCTTGACTGGCTTACCTGCAGTTAGTGCATCATTCATACTTCTAACTGCCTATGCCAGCTGACATACTGAGCTCATAAAGCACATGGAAAAGCATGCAAACAGAAAAGGCATATTTTTCTGGAAAGTCACGTGGGGCGGGAAAACTTATTTTTCCCTGTTGCTCCAGAAAATGCAGAATTATTTATGTAAGAAAATAATATTGTTGTGAAAAGTTGCAATAAGATGTTGAAAGATACTGATCATAAGAAAGGTTCACTTGAAAATTACATTATTTTGTACTGAACAAATAACAAACTCCTAATAATGACCTTGAAGTCAGTGAATTATGCTAATCTAAGTGATTACAAAATTTTAGTCTAACTATAAGGAAGCACTGTATTAATATTTAACTGTTCTGCAGTGTATCTGTTATTCTTTAACCAAATTTAAAGGCTGCCATGAAGGTTTTATGTGTCTTCTTGGTCATTTCATTCCCCATCAGACCATTTGCATTCTCCAGCAGCATATTTTTATGTTCCATATATGCTCCAATATTCAGATAAAACCAGAAATCAAGCAGCATGATCACTTTAAGTAGAAGTAATGCCAAGGTAGGAGATAACTTAGAAATGGTTGCAAAGATAGTTACTTAAAAAGATAATATATGTCTTATGATTTTAAGCAACACATTCTGAATGATAATAGAGGCTAAGGGATAAGGGCTTGTTAGAGAGGAGGTGAAATTCTTCCTCTTCTAATCTGGTTAACATTTTCTGAAGAAAACCACAGGGAGTATTTATGCTTGGAATTTGCACAATAGGAATTGTGGTATCTGCTACAGTGTTCATCCTAGTGTGAACCATTACACACCATAAGTAAAGTAAATGAGTAAGGAATCATTGTGTGGTTTTATAGTGGGAATGGAGAATTATTTTGCTTGACACATCTAAGCTTTTGCTTTTGACCAATTTTTCCTCGACTTGTCTTGATTCTTCATTCCTCAGTGGAAGTCTTTTCTGGCAACTCATTGCATTTTCTGGGAAAACTAATTTCCACAAGAACATATTAAGATAAGGACTTTAAACTGAATATATATTAAGTTATATTTAGCTCTTCAAGTCTTAACAGAACACTGAAAACAAACTAGTAAACATGGACAAAGCATCTCCATAAGTTCCAGAGAGGCATGAGAAAAAAAAAACAAATAAAGCTTATGGGTAGGGGGAAAGATTAATAATAAGGTTAACAGTAAGGCAAATTATTTCTATGATATAATATAATGGGTTCAGAAGTTCACTAAGAAAAATACAGCAAAAAAGGAGGCAAGACATTCAAAGTAATCTTTCACATATCACATATCTCATGTAAATCTCTGCCATACAGTTAGAAGACACATTCTAGGGGTACACATCGCAGTGGCTGTGTGCATGAGATGCATTTCTTCCTCTATTCATCACTGTGTAAGTTTAGGAGGTAGGTGTACACACACACAAATTACAGGAAATATTTTTCACATTGTGCTAATAAAACAATGATTTTTTTAGCAATTACAACAATATGACACATTCGGGAAGGAGTGCATTCAATTCTATTTGAAAATGAAGCCCTATCAGTCAAAATAAAATTAAATTAAATTTATAAAGGTTATATCATATTTATGCATTTACTAAATATAAAAATCAACATATGGTGCAATGTTACCATATGCTTGATTTTGTAAGAGCAGATTTCCAATGTAGTAGGAGAGTTCCCCACAATAACAGATCATTAGCTTTGCATTTCCTTTAAAACACTTTTTGAAGAATAACAGCCAAGAAGTATCCAAGAATAAGACACACGATCTATATGCATACCTACAGTAGATCCAAAACACAAAATGGACCTTAAAACCTTCAGTTGCACAATGTACATATAATTTCTATTTATTATTACTTAATAAACTCCCTTATTGCTCACAATGCAGCAGAAGAGAATGAGTATTTTTTGATCTTCTAGGTGCGTGAATTTGAAAAATACATCAAAAGAAACAAAGTTCCGATATGGAAAAAGAACAATAAAAACCCTCTTTCAGGATAAAATCATAAGAAAATAATATTTTTGTTATTATTTTTCATTGAGGGATAATATAAAACCAATAGTTTGATATGGCCAATTTTGGTTTGGATCCCTGCCATAAATTACCTCTAATGCAGTTTAGATATTCTGCAATAAATGTAAGTGCACTTTAAATTTAAGAATAAATTACAAGCTGTCAAATATTTTACAGAAAAATGATGGCATATATCAGAAATCTAAATATTTCAGTGGAAACACTGTTGATCTGCTGAGTTACACTGCTGTACACCTGGTTCTGGTTGCTTTAAAAGGCAACTCGGCTCCTTCTTCCTAAAGAGATAAATATTGCCACTGGACAATCAGTGAAAAATTTGGAAATTCCATTCTTGGTCCTGTTTTTGATTTCCCAATGTGAACTCAGGTTAAATATTTCTTTATGCCAATGTCAGCAAAATAATATAAAAATACAACATCAATCCCTATTTTGAGTGCTTTGGGGAAGACTTATTTTTAAATGTCTTGTGAAAGCTTTTGATCTCCAGTGCCAAGCTGTCAGAAAAGAAGCCAAATAAATGCCAAAAAATACCCTGTTACTAGCTCTCCTTTAGTGTTAGCACTGTCTAAAATGGGTGCATTTATCTATTCTGCCAAAATTTAGCAACATCTGTAAAACATTACAGGTGAGTGCAATGGAGCTAATATTTGAGGATCCAGCTGGGTTAACAAAAGCTGGACAAACTCAGTTTTAAGTGGTGAAGACAACATTCACTGAGACACTGAAACACATATTCTAAAAGACAAAGTGGTTAAACTACAGCAGACATAAAAAGAAAAGCAGTATCACCCTCATAAGGAAACAACTCAAAAATTTGGGCCTTTTCTCAAAAGGGTGTCTTCCCTCCATGGTACAGAGCAGCCAAACAATCAATGGATTCACTCAGGCAAGGACCAGTCAGGGCTGTAGCACAGCCAGGGGCTGTGACAGTAGGTGAATATTAATATAAAATACCATGAGCATTTCTCAAAAGAGAAGAAGAGGCCTCCATCACCCCACATATGCACTCACACAACATTGAGATTAAGGTCACCTTCACTTTTGGGTTTGTAAGACTAATATTTCTAAAATTAAACACAGTCAGATAGACTATATTCTCCACAAAAGAGAACATTAAGATCAGAATAAAAGTTGGAGAGACTTAACAATGTCAAGGATTGCTTCCTGAAAAAAAGGAATAATAATGGCTTCTGTGAAGGAGCTGGCATCATGCCCTTTGACTGATTCCAAAATGGCCCCTGAGCCTGTTTGTCTGCACTTACCAATAATTTATTCTACAGATCATAGCTAGAAAGTGCTCCTTTACATCTTGTGTTTGAAGATGTATCATTTGATGATATCGAGGAATAGTCATCTCCAACTTTGTCAAGCATAACTTTGTTGGCATGACTGCAGATAAGGCCCCTTAGATCTGGATCACCCAATCTACAAAAATATTTTAACCTTTTTTTAGCAAGAAGTGTTTAAATCTGCTGCCAAATGCTACCAGGGTACTCTTAGATCATGAATCTGTTCAATGCTACAGCAGTGAGAAGAAAATATCTCTGCATCTTGTGCATATGCTAAATGATTGGAAAGACTCCCACATTTACTTCTATGGACTTAACATAAAGTCTTGAATGTAAAAGAGGTTAACCAGATTTGCGGGGAAACAAAATTAAACTAATACTTATGAAGAATAGACTCTATACCAACAATTTGTTCAGATGAGAAGGATGGCATAAGAAACTAAAC
The DNA here is from genome assembly GCA_013397245.1 of Thryothorus ludovicianus. Lineage (NCBI taxonomy): Eukaryota > Metazoa > Chordata > Aves > Passeriformes > Certhiidae > Thryothorus > Thryothorus ludovicianus. Next base: position 76,110 of record VZTB01014636.1, on the reverse strand, counting down.
AGTGAGGATTTATAGTTAGGCAGTGAAGAACAGTAAGTAACTTCACTGGAAAATTATAATTAAAAGGATATGAAAAATGGAAAATGTTTGTGCTAACTTTTAACTCATAAAAACAAAGAAATGAAGAAGAATTTACTCTTCCAGTAATAACATTTGACTTCAAATTACAGATTTCAACATTGCCAAATTCAGACAGGATTTTACCATCATTCACTTTAACCACGGATTTCAGTACAATTAACTCAGTCAAAAAGATTGTGTTGATCAATCAACCGGCCAAAAACCAAAACCAGCTTGGCTTTTAAGAGTATAATCCACAAAGAGCTAATACATACATAATTTGTAGTTTGTATATATATATATAACTACATACACACAAAAATAGCCACTGTAAAAGCTGTATGCAGTTTTCTGTACTCACTCCCATGTCAAATTTACTCAATTTACCAATCAAAGCAGCATCTCTACAATTTTGAGCCTGTAGGGTTAACAGAGTCAATGTAAAGAAAACTGTCTTTTGTCTTCCTGCATCACTGCTAATGACAATCATTCTATATATTTTTTTTCTTAAAGAGAAATAACAATGTTCAAAATAGAATGAGAACTAAAGCAAACAAGAAAGTGTAAAATCTAGTGCATTTTTTAGATTTCTTATGCCTACAAGAACAATGGGTAGTAAGTACTAAATGTTACTTGCAGCAATGAAAATAAACAATGTTCACATTTAACTTCAACTCCACCTGGAGCAAGAGGAGTTTTACTTCCCATCCCACCACCTTCTTCTACAACGCTCACAACAGTGGCAAGCACAGCAGGTATATGAAGAACTACTTAGTAGCAAAGACATTGCTTGCTGCCTGAACAGGCCATTCTCCATCTCCAAGAAAGACGTCGGATTCTCTTTTGCACAACATTTTTGATTCCTGCACACCTGAAACACGTTCATTTCATATAATGCTTTAGCAAAAGTACCCACACTAATCAGCTCTAACAGCTACAAAGAACAGGAAATGAATTGAAGGAAGAATAGCAAAAAGAAATATTTCTTAAATAAAAAAGACATACTTAAAAACTTACTGACTTACACTGACTTAATACAGCAATGTGTTACCAAATAAATTATTCATCCAGGCATAAGTTTTATTTGAAGAATGTTCACAGCAATTGTTTAGTCAGCAATTTACTCATGTCATATACTGAATAAAGCTGCAATAGATTCTTTTAATAATGATTACTTTAAAAAGTGTGCAAGGGATCTCTGGACTTGTAGCTGACACTCACCTCTTCAGTTAGAAAATCTACTGACTTGATTATTTGACTGAAGCAAGATATCTGTAAAGACACCTAAATCCACTGTATTTTGTAGTCATTAATCCTTCATATGTCCACACCAGTCCTTGGAAATTCTCATGACTATATTTAATTACAAACTGTTGCAGAAAACATAAGATCCATGAAGTGCTGGCAATATAAAATATGAGTGGCAAGCTCCCAGAATCAGTACAGACTTGTCTGGGTTCACATCACAGGCACATTCAGGTTGGAAGGGATCCCAGTAGGACACTTGTCCAACCTCCTGCCTAATACAGGGTCAACACTACTCAGATGAAGTTGCTCAGAACTTTGATCAGCTCAGTCTCGAAAACCTACAGCAATCGAGACTCCACAGTATCTCCAAGTAACTGGTTGCATGGGCTTAATTATCCCCACAGAGAATTTTCTGTCTATCCAATAGGAAACTCCCATGTTTCAATTTATAAACACCCTGTCAACCCACTCGACACCTCACTAAGAACATGGCTCTGTCTCCTCAGAAATTCTCTTGTGGATTCTGGGGGGGCTGCAGTTAAGTAACTCAACTCTACTTCTTTCTTAGATTAAAAAAATCTTGGTCTCTAGATCTCTCTCACACAGCCTTGGTGTCTTTTCATTAAAATTGTTCCAGTTTACTAAGTGTTTCTACACTGACAAGCCCAAATCTGGAAAAGTTATTAAATTATTCTGTAATGATTATGAAGAAAAAAGGAATAATGACAACCTTTGATCTACTGGCAGCAGACTTGTTGGTACAGCCCAGTAACCTGTTAACCTCTCCCACTTTTACAGTACATTACTGGCTAGTCTTTAGCCCACTGTTCCCATCAGGACTCCCAGGTCATTTTCAGCAGCATCTAAGTCAACCAGATCCTTTCTGGTGAGTGCTCAGCCTGTATCAATGCAGGGATTGGTCCAGCCCAAATGCAGGACTTTGCATTTTGCTTTTGTTGAATTCCTGAGTAGCTGGCCCCAAGCATATCAACTGGCCTTTTCAATTCTATGGCATTTCCATACCTGATAAGATTGTGTCAACTCTGAACTCCTCTAATCCTTTGAAAAAGATGCTGAACAGATTAGATCCCAGAAGAGAACTGTGAAAACCTCTTTTTTAAATGAACCTAAAGGCAGTATATGAATCATTAGCTGCTACACATGGAGTCTGACGAGCCATCCAGTTTCTTACACATCTATCATTCCACCCCCTAAACTGTATTGTTCCAACTCATGTACAAGGATGCTGAGGGAGATCATGTCAAATCCTTCATGAAGTCAAAATCAAAGATCCACTACTCTCCTTTCACCCCCAGATTCAGTCATTTCACCACAGACGTCAGAGAGGTCACTGGGCAGGATTAGTCCTTTGGAGATCCATGCTGCTATTCCTAAGCACCTTATTCTCCTTCACATGTGCAGAAACAGCCTCTGAGAGAGCACACTCAATGATTCTCCCAGGAGTCAGATCAGTTTTAACCAGCCTGTAGTCCCTTAGATGATCATTCTTGTCCTTTTTGAAGATGGATGCAACATCTCCTGTCTCCAGTCATCAGGATTCTCTTCCAGCCTCTCAACAACAAGGAGAATGGCCTCACAATGCTTTCAGCCAGTTTTCTGTGTCCTGGATGCTCCTCATCCAATCCTATGGACTTTTATGGGTTAAAATTTCTCAAGACATCCCTGGCATGATCCTCTCCTACTGCTGGTAAATCCTCTGTCCCTTGAATCCTGTCTCTAGCCTCAAAGGACCATTAGATTTCTGTCAGTGGACACTGAGGTAAAGGTAGCATTGATCAAAGGTTTATCTACATTCACATTCACTATACACTTTCATAATCAGGATTTAGCAACACCCCCACATTTTCCTTGGTTTTTTGTTTGCTTTGTTGTTTTTTTTTTTTATTGTTCTTATGACAGAAGCTCTTCTTACTGTCACTCTTTGCCGTTTTAGGTGTGCTAAATTTTTCTCAACACCTCACTCTTAACATCTCTCTTGAGGTTTGCAGCATAAGCTCCTAAAAGTATCCACCAAATGCAAAAGATAATCTAGGAAGCATTAAGAATCAATAACATATTTTTTTTTAAATTCAATTACTAAAGCTTATTTAGTTCCAAGAGGCTTATCATACAACTCCTGAATCAAAACTTATATTACTGTTTTTCTCTTAAAAAACTCCAACTTTTAAACACAAACAAACTGCAAAAATTGATATAAATGATAGGTGGAAGAATTATTCTACAACAGAGCAAGTTCTCCAACAAATCTCCCTTGCAAATGCAACACTGCAAGTCTTACAGCTGATCAATGCACCCTCCATGCAATGGTTGTACGTGGGGGCACAGAGACACAGTCTGGTGTTAAGCAGCAGGTTACCAAGGCAGGCTGCAGCAAAAACACCAAAAGCATCAGGAACTGCTCCCAAACCTTTTCAATGCAAAGAAAAAAGCTGCACATTAATTATGCCATTTTCCTTAGCTCCATCTTCATTGCCCTCTCCCCAAGCTGGCACTGGATTTTTTTCCTTTGGTGTTTAACTTTGATGAGAAGTGCATTTTCATAGCAATTTCTCAGCATAAAGGTATGGAGAAGTACAGGAACAGATTACTCTTGGATGAAACAAAACTGCCAGATGTACTGCAACTGGTAATGAATGTTAGATCCCTTGGATGAGTCAAATTTGAGCTGATACAAAGTCACACATCTCCAAAAAACAAATGCAACAACGATGCAGCAAGCCCATGCCTGGTCCTGTGCACCATCTGTTTCATTCCACACACTTGTTAACCTGCTGCTGCAGGGGTTTTTTTAAGCTCTAGTAGCTTAAACTACCACTCTAGACTAAGAGCAGTAAAGTTGAGGCACTCTCTTGCCACTCGTGATGACTCTGAAGTCATAGGCTATCACAGAAATATGGATTTTTCCCTTAAACTATCTCAATGTTCAAGATTATGGCCAGGAAATATGGATCCCATGCAATTATACACATTTTAAAATGAAGTTTTTGAAGTACATTTTCTGATGTCAAAAAGCCTAAACTTGCTTTCCATTTAATATTCTTTGTGAAACTGCCTTTTGGGCAATGAAAATGGACACTTTCATAAAACATTAATTATGCCATTCTCCTTAGCTCCATCTTAAAATGGAGATTTAAAATTTATTTTAAAATATCATCTCTTTTTTGTTTGTTTCTATCATTAAAATATAAGCTTTCCTCTTAAGTTTTAGAAATAACAGTATGACAGTTGGTCACTCCTAAATACAGAATAGTACACATAAAATTTAATAAAATACAGAACCCTGTAAATCAGCTCATTACACATCCCAAAGATTTAATGCATTTGAGATGTTAGAACTCAATAATACAAAATAAGTTTTGACTTTGACAATATATCCTCAATCCCAAATAAAAACTTTTAAACTTTCCATGTAATTATTCCTATGAAATAGGAATTCCATAGCAATAACATCTTATGGACATGTTATTGGCATATTGTATGGATTTTTAAATTTGAATTAACTACTATAACATTTCCAATTCCTTTTTTTTTAAACAGAAAAATTATATTTGTTCAATTTGAAAAGTATGCGATTACCTTCATTATTTTTAATACATTTTTAATTTAAATTGAAATTAACTGATTATTTATCATAAATCATATATATTAGCATACATATATACATAGATATTAATTTTGCAGCTTTATTTTTCTGGAAGAGTGTCAAATATTTTGGGTTTTTTTTAATAAATAATATCTGAAATGACAAGAATATACAAGTACAGTGTTGAAAAGATAGTATTTTCTTACCATGAGGAAACTTTTCACTTCAAGGGGAAACTGGATGCTAAACAAAATGGACTGTCAGGACTAAATTGCAGTTTGGTTAAATTCAACATGCTCATTCTATCATCATTTCATATACAGCAATATCTTTGTACTTCTGCCAGTGCCACACATTTGCATTCTAGGTAGAATCAGGTAGAAAGACCTTTGCAATTCCCCAGTTTAATACAGAAGCTTGCTGGTACAGCTGCTCTGAATGTGACCCATATAAATGTCTGATCCTCACTTCTAAACAGCCTTTGCAACTGCTAGCAATTCATTTATTGGTTTAAACTCACAATAAAGAAAACTATCCAAAGTTTTGTCAAGGAGGAAAAGAAATAAATGTTGGTGATGTTTATCAGCATGCTACCAGTTTGAAAAGCTGGTATCACAATATTTGTTTAAATTATATGAGAATAATGTCATTGACAAGCTCTGAGAAGGAAACAAATGGTATTGGGAATTATATCCATGATAATCCCCTTTTGTAGTCTGTAGTCTTGTTAGGACACATGTTGGGCATGTTCTAGCAGGTCCTGAGACAAGATACAGAACTACCATCATTTAATGAACTTCAGCAGAGAAATAATACTCAGTTACTTAGTTATGATACATTAATGAACAAAACAAGGCAAAGAACAGGAAATTATTCATAGCCATCTTTAAGCTCTAATGGTAAAAGAGCCTTATCTGAATTGAGAACTATCATTCTCACCATAAAAGAAATTTGAAAAACATAGCAAAGCCGAGTGAACTTTTAACATGCAAAAATTAATATTTTGTATGCTAATCTACCTATAAAGGGGAGTGAAGTATACATTTTAGTACTTTATATGACAATCTGCCAAATGATGAAGACAGGAATTCGTGGGAAGTGGTGAGCCTCAAATTTAGTTTGATCTCATTAATTAAAGCTTTGCAAGTATTCTGTGCTTAAGTGGATGAATTGCAGTCACAGCTCCGCTAAAAGTCAGTTTGCACAAATACTGAGTTATCTCATACACTCATCTGCTGAGATTACAGCTTTCTGTTTTCTGCAGTAATAATAAACATCATTAAATGCTCAGCTTTATTAGCAGGAGCCACTGGAAGGTCTCCCCTCTCCTTGGAAGAGAGCTCACAAAGTTTGAATGCAAACCTATAGTTCTGGCTCAGTCTAGTCTGCGACTAAATGGTACCGTTTTAACTCAATTGCCATGTGGGGCAGCTTCTTCAGGATGGAACCCGATTAGTAAAAAAGAAATATTCAAGATCAGAGTAAATCATGTCCCACTCAGTCTTAAACACTCCAGATTGAACTTCACTAAGCAATCATTTTGAATACTTTAATCATATTTTGAGTGGTTTTACTGGAGATTGTGTGATATGTTTTTCACAGAAATACTTAAGGAAAAAAAATCATTGTCCAAAATGCCTATTTTTTAGTAATAATAGAATCACAGGCTCACAGACTTGTTTAGGTTGGAAAAGACCTTCAAGATCATCAAGTCCAGTCATTGACTGAACACGACCAATCCCACCACTAAACTGTGTCTGCAAGTGCTCCATTAACACATCTTTTGGGTACCTCCAGGGATGATGAATCCACTGCTTCCCTGAGCAGCCAGTTCCAATGCTTGACTACACTGTCAGTGATGAACTTCGTCCTAACATATAATCTAAACCTCCCCTGGTGCCACTTGAGGCCATTTCCTCTTGTCTTGTTGCTTGTTTCTTGGGGGAAGATAACCATCTCCTAACTACAACCTCATTTCAGGTAGTTCTAGAGTGATGAGATAATCCTTGAGTCTTAGTTGCCATGTGAATTTCCATTCCCTCCCTCCAGACAGCAGACTAAAGGATCTTGCTAACCCTCTGTCGGTCAAACTTCAGCATGCTGCCCGCAGATTTAGCTTTAGTGAGCCAGGTTTTAGCCCTTTCACCCTTCAAATCCAGCTTAAAACTCTCTCAAATGAGCCCTGCTAACTCCTGTGCAGAGTCCCCCATTTGAGACAGGCGTACCCCACATTTTGCCAGAGGTCTGCTGTTGTGTAGACCAACCTGTGATCTCTCCCTTTAGCAAACTTAAACCACTATAAAAAAATCTCAGAAAATTGCTAACTAGAAAAATCACTACAGTGATTGCCAGAGATACTGTTTCACAACTCTGGTACAGAACTGACAATCTCAGCTAAAATATACCTACCAATATGACCCAAGGTTGGTGACAACAGAAAGTGTATGATGATAACTCTGGACTCGAGAGTTCTAAGATAAATGCAGAAAAGAAAAGATGGATTCAAAGTTGATTAATTCATTAATTTTAACTTTCAAATATCCCTGGAGCGCCATATTAGGGTTTCCAGGCATTCAGTTATTTTGCAGACACTTTTGATAAGAAAAAACAAGATTTTGCTAAAGATAATTCATGAATACACAGTTAGTTATATTTGTAAAGGCTAATATAAAACCATGAAAGACCTTCTCTCTTATGGCACTGTCATGGTTTAACCCCAGCTGGCAACTAAGTACCACACAGCTTCTCACTCATCCCTAATCCTCCTGGGTAGGGGGAATTGGAAAAGAAATATTAAAACATTGTTTGAAATGAGGACAATTTAAAAATTGAAGCAAAATAAAATATTCTAATAGCTATTATTGTTTATGTTGTTGTAATAGAAAGAAGAGAGGAACAAAAGCCCAGACAGACAAGTCATGCACAGTATGGTTGCTGCCACTGACCGATGCCCAGCCCATCCCCAAGGAGTGACTGGACTCTGCTGGCCAGTTCCCTCCAGTTCACACACTGGGCACAATGTTCCATCGTTTGGAATAAGAATTTGCCTAGTTTGGATTACATGTCCTGTCTATGTCACACCCT
>VZTB01014636.1:41164-68087 GCA_013397245.1 Thryothorus ludovicianus | reverse complement strand
CCCCCCCCCCCCCCCCCCCCAGCTTCTCATGCACTTGCAGTGCATGGGAAAATATAAATTCACTGCTTTACAATAAGCACTACTGAGCAACAGCTAAAATCTCAGTGCGTTATCAACACTATTCTCTTACTAAATCCAAAACAAAGCAGTGTATCAGCTGTTAGGAAGAAAATTAACTCCATCTCAGCTGAAACCAGGTCAGGCACTAAAGCTGGCAAACATGAGTCTGGAATCAGAAGAACAATTTTTCAGCTAGGTCTTATTTCAGGGCTTGCTACTGTGTAAGCTCAGCTTGGCCAGCATCAAGCCCCAGCTAATGACAGATACCTTAGGCAGACTGGGGAATGCCTAGCATAGCAGAGGAAACAATTTATATGTTGTGCTTGTAGGGGTTTGACACTTTTCAGTGTAAAGCTGAATCACATTTTTGCCCGTCTGTCATGAGCACCATGAAGGCTGCAAGTTCCTCAGGGCAGGAGCCTGTTAAACACTTAGCACAACACAGGAGCTCTGTGCTAATAATTACCACTGCTATTAAATACACTGTGGCAGAGCTGCTTCAGTAGCCTTACCCTCTTATTTCTGTAAGGCTGTCAGTATAATAATGTTATACTGAATTCAATAGAGAGGTTTGGGGAATGTGAGGAAATGCTCTATCAGTTTTCCTGATCTCCTGTAGCGCTAGGCAGCACGTTTGACACCAATAATCTATGGCCCCACTGCTGTCAAGAATGAAAAAATGTGTTCACACAATTAACATGTGACATCATACAGTAATCACCCATCAGGAAAACTCAGGTTCTATGCATATTATGATTGAAAAGCAAATAAAATTTTTGTTCCAAAAATTAAGAGCACCAGATCTTCCTTCATGCAGTTTAGTCACCTTCAGTTCAAACTGAAATCACAATTCCCTGCTCCATTTCTCCCTTGTGGAAAACAGCTCTTGGAAGGACTAATATAGATAGGAGTCACCAGATGAGATCTATGCATGAAATACATCATTTATATTCAGACTTTGGTTCTGTGTATGCAAAGAGGAGAAGCATACTGCCTTTTCCAGAAGCACCCATTAGTGGTCTCCAAACCCATATGTGGTAGTGGAGTGGACCAGCTGAGCAAATGAAGTCAAAGCCAAAGGCTGGGGCCCATGATAGCCTTTCTCACTTGTATGAGGTAAGAAACTCACACTCAGTGTGAAGACATTGGAAGTGATGTGCAAACTGAGAATCCTACTGCAGAAAGTCCAGGATCTTTTAGTATCTTGGGTTTTGTTGCTCTTCAACTTAGGCTTTTCTAGATGGGACATATGGAATTGGGAAGATGTAAAAAAAGTAATTTTTAAAGTATATTTTCCAATCAAAATTTTGATTGGACAGCACCTGGACATATCAAATCTGTGTCATTGTTTTAATGTGGAAGTTATATAAAATTCTAAAAAGCCTTTTTCTTTCCTTTGTTTACACACCAATTCTTACTTATGCATATAGACATTCCATATAGAGAATTAAAAATGTTAAATGAGGCTAATATTTTCTTACATGCTTTTGTGACTGCATGACTACATACAGAAACCCCTCCACATATACACATATTGCACATATGCAAGCTAAACTGTACATGGATTTTTTTTAAGAATAAAATTAAGCTTCCAGGTTTGTAGATGCCAAATTATTGATGGATTTTCCATTAAAATGCAAATTTGACTTTTGGTTTTAATGGAATAAGTACTTTTTCCAAAATTTTTCAGTGAGTAACATTCTGAAATATGTGAGAAAGTTGGCAGTATGAGATCTGTCTAGATTTGCTTGGTATAATTCTTAGTAAGATAATGTTGGTGCATTTTCTTTTATCAATTAATCTAAGTTTTTTATCATTCATTCTTGGAAAGAAAATGAAGTGCATTGGAAAGTAAAAAATAAGTTTTCTTGTAGATTTTTGTGCTTATGGGGTGGGAAGGAAAGTAGATTTTGCAAAATAATTATCTCCTGGTAGTGTAAAATAAAGGGAAAAATAATGAGAGTTCAAGAGTAGCATTATGACCAAAATTCACTATGTGTTTTTTATTATGTCGGAAAAAAATCTTTCAAGAAATGGAAATCACTACATTCTATTGATTCATGCACAGAATCTTCAGACATAAGTCATCAGTGTTGACACTTTCAAATACATAAAACGTGACATCTGCTCCTACAAACTCACTACACAGGCTGTAAATCATCAAAGAGAAAAACAGTTCAATGTCATTTCAGCCACTGTAAGCTATGGTTTACAACTGAGAGATAAAAATAGTCATACTGTCTCTATGACATCTAAACCACTTTTCTACTGCAGTATTCTATGTTCTGATTTATCTTTCTGGTTGAACAACACACAATCAATTGTAAGCAACTAGTGTAGCTTGATTCCAGTCAACAGCAATTTTCTCCAGCTTTATCTTTTTTACCCCTCACTGCACTGACTTTAAGTGATCTCCCAAACCCACCCTTTTCCACGTAGTGTTTTGTGGAGACTCTGAGGACTTAAATTTGTCATTTTAAAGTGCAAAAGTACAAGAAAAACGCATAACTTATATTTAACTTATATGCTAATGCTATGTTAATGCATAACATATATTTATATATATTTATTTCCAAATACTTGTAAAATCCTTTTTGTGTTACACCACATCTGCGTTCACTCTAATGAAGAATGTATCTATGCATTTTTCAACATTGATAGCAGGGATCACTGTACAAGGTGCTTTTAACACGCACCATTCCTCACTAAAGAAAACAGTATCAAGTATCTTGATCCTTCCTTGAAAGAAATGCTAAATTGCTTCCTATAGCTACTTTGTCAACCTAATTATTATTCAAGCCAATATTCAATTTACATAAAGTTCTAAAACAGTTTTTCAAATCTTCGGTGATTTACTTCATTTAATTATGAAGTGAGAACATGACTATTGCAAGTGGCATATTTTGTTATTATTAGCACCTAAGAGATCACAACATGCATTAGGATTCAAATTTTTTTTGAACAAGAAAAAGCCCAAGGAGGTGAATTATCTTAACCACTAGTATTTAGCATTAGTGTTTGCAATAGAAATAAAACATTTATATGGCTAATAAAAATGTAAAAATAGACCCATCACCACAACAACTGACACAGTGGTCTTGCAATACACCACACATGGGTAACTGCCAGCAAGCAGAAAGCAACAGAGCAGCACATTAAAGAGTCAAAGTCCAGGATGAGCCAGAAATAGCTTTTTCCATTTCCAGGTTGTAAAATCTTCCTAATGTACATGAAGACAAAATCGCATTACTTTCAATTTTATTTTACTTTACTGAGAGACTTGCATGAAGTTCTCTGGGTGCACCTTGTTTTCTGGGAAGGACATGAGCTTTACCCTTGGAAGACCAATGTCCAGAATCTCATCTTTAGACTACCAGACAGGCAGCCCAGAATCAATTTCCAAAAAAATTCACACACCCAAAGTATCAAAGAAGACTTCTCACATAGAATTTCACCCAAGCAACACTAATACAAAAAATAGTTTTACTAGTGAATAAGTTAGCAGTACACCTAGTTCCTAAAACAGTCTAAATGTGTTGTTAGCTTAAATATGAAGATTATGAGAATTTTATCATCTTCCCTTGCCAAATTTAATGATTGCAAGTCACATATACACATCTGTGAACTCGCAGAACCACAGGCCTCAACAGTTTCCTTCAGGAGTGTTCCTGAAAAAGCACCCAAAAGCCAGTACAGTGCGAGCAGCACTGCCTGCCTCAACCTATTGTCAGGGCTATCCCCTTTTGCTCACTCAACCTGTAATTAATCCCAGGGAAAATCACTGTGTTTTCTGGCTAAATGCACTATCCATCCTTCAAACCATATACTGGTGGCCATAAGGCATATTCTGCTGCATTAGTGATCGAAACCTGATAGTAAACTCATATGCACTATAGCACAGTATCCTGCGCATGTGCTATCATGCACACACACACCGTCTGCTGACTTTGTCTCCTAACCTGCCTCTAAATTCTACAGCCATTGCACTTTGGTTTTTTAAACCCCAGCTTCCAAAACCAGATTTCAGAGATTTGGCTGCAGTGTCCAGAACTTATCCCATTTACTATTTTGTTCTTCCTAAATACTTGCTTGCACATTCCCAAAATACAGTCTGCTGTCAGCCAAGAAGCCTAGAAAGCTAAATGAGACTTCAGACATTTGCACCAGAGGTTCTTTCCAACTCTCTAGCATAGTCATATGGTCTAGCTCATAGCAAGATTAGAAAGGCAACATTTTTTCACACATTTCCACGTAAAATCTTGATTTGTCATGTGTGTGCGCACATACACGTCCGTAACCAGAGAGGAAATGAAGGCGCGTGTGCTCGCACACGCACGCACGTAAAAGCAGATAAGCAGATCTTGTCTCTATCCACTGAAATGTCTCTTTTCTTTCCAACTGTTCCCCTGCTGAATGCTACTTGACGACATGCAAAGTGTTCTCAGTCCTCACTGAAGCTCAATAAAGCTATGGGGACACTCAACAGTTCCAAAATATCCGAGGCACAGACACACGTATAACTACGTGGAAGAGAAAGAACAGTATAATTTATGGTTGTAGAACAGTATAGGTCTGCACCTGAAAATATTTATCAATCTGATGAATAGTCTGTTTTCTGAAAGCTAATCTAATTATATAACCCATTCCAAAACCATAAATTATCCCCCCCACACACACCATGCCTCTATGCTAAGAATAAATAGAGTCTTATATTTTGTAACAGGATATTTAAAAACTAACCAATGTTAACTAACTTTAATGTTATCGGAATTAGTTGGAGTATTGTAAAACTTCTTTTACTTTAATTGGAAAAAATAACTGTATATCTGAATGTTTGTTTCTATATCTGACTGGATGCCACCGATGCATATTAATAACTCTCTCTCCCATGAGGGACAGCCTCAACGGAATTTCAAAGTAAAAACCTTTGTAGTTCCATGAAGTTTTCCTAGATGGATGAGTTTTTAAAGAGTTTATATGTCTGTTTCACCAATTTCCATAAATATCCAGGATTTTCCAAAATTTAGCTGCTTCAAGCTGTAACAGGCTGGTAAATATCGTTGATAGGGGCTGCATGAATTTAGAAACATCAATCCTTGACATGTCCCAGTGATTTTGGAAATCTCTACCTAAGACTGGATCTATGAACACGCAAAAGCATCAAAGAATTCACCTACTTGGGGCTACAAAAATAAATCCTGTAACGTCACCAGCTTCCATAGTTGCTTCCTAATATGCAATGCTAAAAATTATCTCCATTCTAAAAATTACTGTATTCACAGAGTAAGGCAAAGGTACTTTGCATTATCAAGTCCCTCATCACTTGCAAACTTAGCTCCATGGCAAATCCTCCTGCCTATAAAGTGGAAGAGAAATTCTTCCATATGCTGTTCTATTTGCAGCCAGTTCCAACAAAAACTTATTTGCAGAAGAGGGGAAAGTTGTCAGAGAAATACTGAATGAACAGACTCACTACTTTTTCTCCTGCATGAACTCTTGGAGCCCAATTATTGAGGAAAACCTCCCCATCACCTTCATTAGGGGAACTTGGTACCTTGTGATAAAAGGTCCATGGGGCAGCCCTCTCCTATCCATGAAAACTAAGCAATGCAAGCAGTCTCATTGTGGCCAGTGGGCTTACCTGCACAAGTAATTTGTTCAATGACAAAAAAAGGCTGAAGAGTGAGCCATCACATACAGGTGATGGCAAATTGAGGATAAAAAGCAAAAGGTATATCAAATGTAATTTATCTAGCATTATGTGTTATCTTTATTATTTTCATTTTGTTGCTGAATTGGTAGAACTAGCATATAACTGGAAAAAATTACTAGTGACAAATCTATTTGTGTGCAAAGAGAGATATTTCTTACAAGTACCTAGAGTTATATACAATCCTCATGCTATGCACTGAACTCCCACTGACACAAATGAAAGCTTTACAAAAAGAGTAAATACAGAATGCATTCCTCAGTTTGTATGCAAAAATCTGCAGCTGAGGAAATATTTTACCTTACATAGGAAATAGCTGACTGGGAGCATCTGCAGAACAGACAACTCACATCTAAAACACAAGAGTTGGTATGCAAAATATTGACTATTCTTTTTTCCATTCACAACACAAGCATTAATATAGGCACTATGTACACAAAGAAACATTATCAATAGATTATTTGCAATTCAAAAATGGATTTTTATGACTTCACCCATTTTTTGGATAATAAAGAGTACTGTTGGTAGTGGTTATTTTTTCACAATAAAAATACTTGGCAAGGTGACTTAGAATGTGGGGTTTTGACTGAAACAGATAAACTAAAGAAGGTTTGGATTTTATATTTATGTGGCAGTAGTTGTGTCCTTTCCTGAAATATTCTTCCTTCAGAAATTAAGTGTCTTAAATGATACCTCTAAGAAAAAAGGAAAAGCCTATGTCCTACATAAAACAAGTTTAAGTACTGAATATTTACTCAATCCACTGTCAAAACCATGTGGAAAATTGAAAGAAGTTTAAAGTTATATTGTGAGACACTGAGAACAACTAACAGTAAGAAAAGTGTTTCTTTGTTCTTTATATCCCTGCAACAGGCTCAATAATTTACATGTACAGGCAGCAATAAGAGATGATGGTTTCCAGTGACAGACTCCTGAAAGAACCTTAGCTATTTGTCCTAAACAATTTCACCATTTTACTCCAAAAAGCCTTGGCATCAAGTCATCTCACCACATTTCCTCATGAAATCACATATGGCCATGCAAACAGAATATTTCTCTCCTTGAAATCTGCAGTGTTCTGTGACTGTGTGCACAAAGACATAGGCTTTTTGAACATCCAGCCCAGTTAAGCTTCCCTTGGCTCCCCTCTTAGCTGTTTCTCTAAGGGCTGTCAGACATTGAGCTGGGCCAGGTTGTAGTGGCCCAAACTGGATGCCTGTTCCAGGCTTCTGGGCAAGGAGCCTCCCTGCTCAGGGGCAGACGTCTTTAACACTATCCAATCCTTCTACTCTTTACCAAGTCTACATTTTGCTCCATCCACCTGTAAACTAAGGAACATGGACATTTTTATATTTCCTGAGTACTGCTGGTTGACCTGAAGTTTTTCATGCCAAAGTACACGGGCACTCTGTTGGCTTCTTTGGCAATTGCTGTTGTCTTCTCTCCTTTCTCTATTGGCATCCTGCTGGCACCAATGAGGTGTGTGCAGTTTAATAAAAGCACAGTCATAAAACATCTGCTTTCACTTGCTGTAACTGCTCTGCCTTCAAAAACCTGCTCTTCCTAATTTTTATTTAAGAAATAATGCAAGAAACAAATTTAAGTTTTGTATGTATATTACATTATGTTATTGGTTAGTGATTAGGCTTGTAGGTGATTGAGAAGAAAAATCTAAGATTGCTTACTGGGGGCTCTCAGTGACACTCCCAGTCTCATAAAAGGATCATGGTCAGCATATTCTCATCCATACATGAAAGCTTGGATTCCATTTAATAAGGTTACTATGTTGCCAAATTTAGGATTGACTTTATGGCTCTTGGCAGTGATTACAGATAATTTTTGAGACTTTGGGGTATATTTTCAGGGTAATGTGATTTGACCACTGCAAAAGTTTAGTTTAATTCAGTTTAGGACTGCGTTCGCATTGGGGGTTTAATTACCTATTGATTTCAGCAGAACTGCTGCCCATCATCATAGTAGACACCTTTTGTGTAAAATCAATAGCAATATTAAGTCTCTTTTCAGTATAAGGTCTGGACTGTGAGCTAAAGAAGTTTGTTTTCCGTTTCACTGTTCTTACTCAGATTTTTTTCAGGTGTTTCTTGGAGAACTGTACTGGAATCCAGAAGCTGTTATCCATACAAACTATTATTAAAGACTCATTTAGATCAACAACACTTTTAAATGGGTTAAAATTTCCTTCTTTTGACTGGGAGTTTCAGCCACTTCTGGTTTTATCTGTCTTGTAATTTCTACAAAACAAACCTGCAGAAGAGAGGAATTCAGCCGTGCACCAGTGCAGTGAATTGTTCCATGCATTTTTAGAGTTTTTATGCCATCTGAAGCCAATTCTGAGTAAGAGGCATTCTTTACCTAATCAAATTTATTTAGTCAGACTAAGCAAGAAAAATGAAGTCATCTAGACTTTTTTGTGTTTGTTTGGCTTACATGATTAAGGAGAAAGGAATAGAAATGATATTCCTTTTGGGAGTAAATTCAATTCAATAGTATTGAACAACTTCTATGCTTTCAAGGTATCTTCCAGGAAAGCATTCCTTACACATTTTCATTTATCATTTTGTGTTTCTTTAAACCTTCTTTTTTTTAAGTTACATTGGGGCAGAAATTGATTTTAACCAAACCTGTAACTTTCACAAGGCTCATTAAAGGGTAAAATGCATTCTTTACTCTTGTTTATAAAACTAATACTAAGTTTTCAGTACAGGTACTAAATTGTTCTCAAGGCCCATCAATATTTTACTGGATTTCCTCTGTATATAAGCTATGAAAAAAAGAAAAAAAAAAGTGAGTTTAGCTATAAAATATTTGTTATAGAAACTTTACTCCCATAGAGCACTTTTGCAAAATTTGTGATATTCTCAAAGCTTAATGTTCAAAGATCTCCTTGTGTTACTTCTGACTCTACTTTTTCTTCCTTCTCTGATACTCTTGAGATTATCTGGGACACATATTTAATAGTTTTCCTGCTCTTAACTTCTTAATCTTTGAGGAGGACAAGAAAGCAAAACCACAGATTAATTTCAAGTAGGTTGAGGTCTCAATCCAACTGATGGTGCTTGAAAAAGCAATAGGAAAAACACAAACATCTCAATTTCATCAGAAAAATAATCCTATTTAAACAAAAAGCTTGGGGAGGATCAGCAAAAAACAGTGGTGAATAAAAAGTAAATGACCCTGTGGCAGTTCTAACATTTGTATGATGATGAGAAATAGGCACCAGTTAATCTAGGCTATATTCCTAAAGTTTATTTATGCTGCTTTTAGTTTTTGGGCTTACTGTTCACTGAATATGCTCAGAAAAAGGCAGATAGTTATTACACGTAGCAGTTGCACAGTATGGTGTTACAGCACTTAAAATTACACATGCACAAACATGATGGAAATTAGTATTACTGTAGATATCAAAAGCAAACAGACCTAATTAAAGAAATAACTGCAACAAACCCAGATGCAACCCAATACAAAAAAGGACAACTCCAAATCTAATGAATCCTTTGAATATTAATTACAGAATTCCTAACAATACACTGGGAAAGCTCTCTTGGAGAATTCAGTTTACTGTTTAACAGTTTCTGACTAATTTTATTAACCTGTACATCTGAGAGGATCAACCCCCTCTGGGTTTAATTAGAAGAAAATTCAATTTAAATCTAAATGTCAACAGTGGTTACTAATTATGGCAGGGCCCTGGACGAGACATCCAGTCTGTAATCAGGCAGTTCTCTGCTAACAATTAACAGTTTCTTTCTGAGTTATGAGTGCATTAGGATTTTCCTTTTTCTAAATAAATATGATTCAGCATGGGGCACGACTAATATTAACAGCACCTACTGCTACGTGCAGACATGCAGAAGAGGTTGCCAAATTAAATTACAGAGATTTCTCAAACATATAGCTGAATAATAAGCAGCTACAAAACTAGGTCAGGGTCGCAAGCAGTCAACCACAGCCCCTCCCCCCAACATGCAAAATAAATATACCCACTATCTCTGAGTAGAAATCAGTCTTTTGTTATGCCCTTTGTCAGGAATATGTTACTGCAAAATGATATTTATTTCCACAGTCTTCGCAGCTGTGAGCAGGACTGAATTAATCTTTCGAGAACTGATTTCATCTTCAATTTCATGTTTATGATTATGAAATGTAAATGTATTACTCTAAAGAAAAAATGATAACAAAAGGCATAGATGTAAGAAAAGCAGCTTTATACCCACAGCTTTCACTTGCCCTTTACTAATGAAGCAAACAGCCAACTAACTCTTAAATAAAAGCAGACATTATAAAAATGCATTGTAGAGAATGTGTAGAAACATAAAAGCTGGGGAGACACCTAAAATGAAATCATCTGAAAATCTAACCTGAGCAGAAAATGTATGATCTAAGACAATTACCAGAAACCAGAAACATGACCAAAACTAGGGTGAGGTTAAAGGGCTTAGTCATTTAACTTCTAACCAGCCCCCACACTCTCAATGCTACTGCTAAGGACAGTACCGAAAATGCTGATTACAGCTGAGAATTGCAATTTCTCAGCTTGGCAAGAGCTTTTTTCAAAAATGACAATAGTCTTTTCTGAACCATTTCATTTTGATGACCTACTAATTAATTACATCCATAGCCATAAAATAGTAACCATGCTGGGTTTTGTGGAAGCTGTTGACAAATTTGTGTCCTTTCATCTTGGGACTTACCAGCCATGGTGCTCAAATATTCCAGGAAAACATATTTTGGGATTTGTTAGTGGTAATTTCTCAAGATAACTATCTATGACAGGGAAAGCAGAAATCAGAGGGCATCTGTATGGAAATACTCAGGCAGTTCTATGAATAGTTTTAGTTTACATAGTATAAGCATAACAATCAAACAAAGCTGCTCCTTGCTAAACAAGAAAGCTGTTTTCTTTCTATGCTAAAACCCAAACCAACATAAAATACTATTAATTTTAAAAACTTTTTTGTAGAGAATATCTTAAAAACATGCATTGGACTTTACTTCAGTCGTATTCTTTTGCACCATTTTTTGACCAGAATTCACCCAATGACAAATGACCATCATTGTTGATAAAAGTTTGTATAAAGTACTATAATTACAGTTAGTAGTAAAGACATACCAATCATTTAGGATGATGTGAATTAAGTTCTTTAATTTAATTTAGACTTAAATTTATAAATTTCAAAATAAATCCTAAACCTAAAAGCCCATATGCATGTGCTTGATTTTAAATCTGTAAAGTTTTGTCCTCCCCAAGTGTATTCATAGAACAAAAATCAAGTAAATATGTATGCATGTATGTATGAAACACTTCTAAAGGTGTAAGCAGGTGCTTATTGTCAAGAAATAAGTAAGCAACTCTATTTTAAAAAGCACTTATGGATATTAATCACTGCACATTACATATATTATGTAAGGCTTTCCTGAGTAACAGTAAATCAAGCACATCTCAAAAATTAAGCATCTTATTTCCCCTGTTTCTGAACCAATGTGGCATTTTGTTCTCAATAATGAAAGGATTATTCACATTTTAAAGTATAATGGAGAATATGGCTCTTAAAACCTTATGATGAAGTGAGTGGTTGCTGAAGATGTTCTACAAATGTAACACTTGAACCTGACAGGAAAATTACGCAACCATGACTACATTTGGATGCTCCAGCTCAGATTAACTGCATGCTCCCCGCACACACCAAAGCCTGTTGATACTGGCAGCTCTCCACACAAGGGAACCTTTGCAATCAGATTGAAAGTGGGTGTTTTAAGCCTATTTTTGTCATAATGAGCGTTAGATACCTGGCCTCCCTTGCACCACTGGCTCCACCCCAGGTCCTCTACCAATGGCATGTCTTTATCCACCGAGGAAAGGGGAACCCGGACACCTCGGCTCCTAACATCACTGTCTGAATAAATGTGTGAAAAAAAGCAGGATTGATAGCATGAAATAATTTGCAACAGACATCTGAAATTGTTACTTAGCTCCTGGGGATGGAGAAGAAAAGGGAAGAAAGGACAAGGGACTTTCCTCCCTCACGGCTTAAGCTGTGTAAAAGAAATAAAAAAAAAAGTCCCCAAGATTAATAAGGCCATAGATGGACTGCCAAAGGGTATCTCTGCATCTCATTGGGGCCCAGGTCCCCGTCTCCCAACCCTTTATTCTCTTTATTCAGTGTTTCCTACACTCTGGAACAACCCAAGAGCTCCAAACACCAGCACAAACCTAGGATTTATGTGATGTTATTTTCTCTCCACATTTATCAGTAAATGGATATTTGTTTTAGGGTAAAAAGATAAGGTTTTTATTTGAACTCAGCTTTGCCCTCCTCGCACCCCTGGGTGATTATTACATTTTTCAGGTGGTTAAATTCATGCTTCCTTTAGTTTCTTGCCTTGCAATTCTTCCTGAAACATGTAACAGCCACCCAAATACACTCAACTGGCTATGCTTTCTTCTTTTGTGGTAAAATTTTGGCCTCTATAGAGTCAGCAGAAGTTTTGTTCTCAACTAGAATGGGGCGGGGCTTCACACTTCATGATTCTAAAATACTGTTTTCAGTTTCTTTATTTCTATTTTAAACTACTATTACTAAAATTGAAAACTGTGATAACCAATGATGTAAAATACTTTGTATGTTCAAAGTTTCAACATTAAATCAAGATAAGGAACAAAAAGAAACATTTCTGTCTTCTGCCATGCCTACTAAAAAATGTAATTTAGAAAAACTATCAAATCACAACTAACATGATAGTTTTCAGACTTTATTATGCAAAGGCAAGTGTCTCTATGTATTTTTGCCTCCCTGAAAGCACCTATTTCTTCTCTGTGTTCAACTGAAGTTATAGTTGAGATCTTTTTGATAGTAACAAAAAGGAAGTTCTTTTAACCACAGCTCAATAATAAGATGAATGGAAAAACAGTTAGTTTCCTTCTGCTTCAACTGTTTACCTTGATTTGTTTTAAGCAAAGAGAAGAGAACCTGTATAAATTCTTCATTACATAACAACCACAAGCTACACAAACAAAAAAAAACCCACCACCATAAAACACTGTTGTGTTTTCACGATTGAACTCCTACAGTTGTAATTTTTCTAAGCAATTCCACTTCCACCTCAGAATGAGACTTAAGGACTAAAAATTGCCATCTAAAATACATGCTAAAGGGCCCCTTAATGAAAAGCCATAAGGTGGAGACCTAAAGGAAAATCACTGTAAACAAATTAAACTAGCGAGAGCTATAAATTGTTCTGTGAGCAACAAAGAGAAATTAGAACCTACAGTTATATGTTGGTGAAATAAAATTTGACATGATTTGATAGGACTGAAACCTGGTATGACAAATTATACGATCAAAACTTATCAGTAAAACCTAATAGGAAAGACAACCAGGAGGAGCAGGAATGTGAGGCTCCACATTAAAAGTATTATTTACATGCTTAAGAACTACAGGCTAATTCAGGATAGTTGTATGTAATTGAAAAAAAAATCGTGTTGTTCCTAGCTGCCAACACAGATGACAAAATAGAAGGAGCAAGACTCCAAAAAGTACTTCTAAGAACATATAAATATGTAGAAAATCACACAGGTTTCCGAAGATATAATTTTGATGCTACTGATAAAGCATTTTTGAAATATCTAAAAACTACACATCTATTCCAAACATAAAAAGCAAATGAGGAAACTTAAAATCATTCTGTGCTAGATCTCAATGTGATAGATAAAAAGAACATGATCATTTCCTCTAACTGGAAATTGCCTGTGTTAGAACATTCACAAATGAATTTCAATTACAATGGACAAGAATTGTGACAGATTTCTTTCTCGATAAGCATTCAGTGTTCCCAAATAATTTGAAAGAAATATACGAACAAAACTGAGCAAATAGTTATTTTAATGCAAAAAAAATTTCTGAAAATCAAACTATAAAATCTTTGCAATTTTGCATCATGAAAGTGGGATTTTTTTTATGAAAATCCATCTCAGCTGAGAGGAAAAGCAGTTAAAGCAATTTTTTTCTTTCATATATGGAAAAAACGAAAATTTAGAATCTTACAGAAGTAAATGAAAATCGTCCATTTACAAACACAGAATATCGATAATGGAAACCAGACGTCTGAAGAAGGAAAATAATTTCTGGTATGATCAAATAGTGTCAGTAACCAATGGAATCTGGGCAATAGCACAGCTCTGGTCCCAAAAGTTGATAATGAGATTAACTGTTGTGGTACAGAATATAAGTAAATCTAATACATATTTCAGAAAGTGTAGATTCATCATTTGCAGTGACAACCAAACAATTGTGATTTCCTTTTTAACTATGTAGGATACTAAACACTAAAGTGAAGTAAAATATATGACACTGCATCAGAGAGCTTACACCCAAGGGTTTAGAAAGGTTCAGCTCAGGATGTCTTTAGCCCTTCCTTGACATATTTTTTAATTAGATTTTGGAACACTGGAGAAGTTCCAGTGGACTTGGGACAAAAGCCATAATACATCAAGATTTCAGAAGCATAAATAAGATTAGATAAAACACATGTTAGCCTGAATCTGGAATCATTAGACCCTTTAATGATACAACAATAAATATAAAGTGGCAAGTGAACCAATGGCATTGAATTTTATTTTACAGAAAAAGGGTCTTCCCAGAAAATCCATTTTTCATGGCACCACAAGCCTGACTAGAAAGGACCAAAGTGACATAATGTAGTTGTATTTCTTGTATCATTTAGATTTCAGTCCACAATTTTTAAAAATAGTATACAAACTCAATATAACCCACAATAAACAGCAAAACCCTGCTAACTGACAGACCACTAAAAATAACTGCAGTTGTGGAAATATCATTGTGAGAAATGCTTCAAGGCATGAAGTTCTCAACCTGATGCTCTGAAGTATCTCTATCTCTCACCCAGTAAAATCTGCAGGAAATGTAAAGAGCTGATGAAGTCACAGATACCAAATGGGGAAGATGAGCCATCTGAAAAGTGCACTCATTTGAACTGCATTTGAATACAGTTTTATACATGTTGCTTCATAAGTGAACAATGGCAGGCTGGAAAATGATTAACATGTAAAGTCACCAGCACATAAACTGAAATGATAATTTAGGTAAGAGCCTAAATTATGTAGTAGTCAAGAGCAAGAAAATAGTCTACTGGAAGAAAGGGAGTGAAGAATGATAGCAGCTCTGCAACAAGTCACCAGTAAGACTAGTACTGGAATCCCATATCCAATTCTGACATATCTATGCTTCAAGAAATATCCCAAAGTATTAAGAAACAATTGGGAGCCAAAAGAGTAATGCTGTGTCAGACTATATGAATCTCATTTTACCTTAAAATAAGGTTATGAGATGCTTTCAACACAAACTGCAAATATCAGATCAAAAAATCTTTGCTGCTGACAAGTTCTTTATCGATAAACAGAGGAAGAGAAACACTTGAATGTTTGGAAGAGGTAATTCATGCCAAAGAGAAAACACACATATTTGATTGAGAATAACACCTCACAGAAGCAACTTACGAAATATTTTCCAGAAATAGAATCCCTAAATTAAGACTGTATGTACAAAGCAGAAGTTCTGATGTAGACGTTTGCTGTTGTGGTTGATTTCTTGGTCTCTGTGTGAGCTTGAGGTCAGCCTATATACGAGAACAGCACCTTATAATTCTAAAAGTCTATGTCTAAACCACAGATTAGAGTTACCAACAAAAGCTGATCTGTTATCCAGGATGATATGTAGCAGCTCACCTGTACTGCTGAGCGTAACAAATTCAAGACGACAAGAGTTTTGTCAGCTAGACAGAACCTTAGCCAAGGTTAGAAAGTCAAGCGTTAAAAGTTGCAATTTGCATCCTTTGAGACTGCACATAAAAGTCCTGCTACTATTTAGCAATGGATCATCTTAAAAAGTTCTAACATCTGCCTCTCCCCGACAGTGACACGTGGAGCAGGGAATTCAGTGAGTCTAGTGAGTGCCTGATTGAAACACCTATGTGATCACAGGGTAGATAAGCATATGACCAATGACAATGCCTCAGTACTTTAACTGTTTGCTCAGAAGTAATGGCAATCTATGTCTCAAATGATCTCCAACCTCTTTCACTGAAGCAGAGCTAAGTACAAGGTTCTCCACTAATTACCATCAAACCTATTCTAAAAGAAAATGCTCTATAATGACGGAGTTATCACAATATTTCTAAGAATCCTATTCTAGCATTTTATCTTCATCTTTTTACAAACTGAGAGTGGTTATTAACTCTCATCTTCATGAGTTAATAGTCTAAATCTTTCATTCTTCTTGCTTTTTTTTCCTGGACTGTGTCAAATTTGTCTTAATTCTTCCCTACACTCCAGATGTGTACGGAGTGCTACTAACTACAGCTAGCTATGTAGTTTTGATGGGAAGTACCTAAAGAAATATAGAAATGTGGAATCTCGAACCCTCAAAAGAAACTTAACATTTACTGATGTCTCTTTGCACTGGACATCTGATAATTTGAAGATCGAGGGTATGTGAAGTTGGTCTCAAGAAGTAGAAAAAATATTCCTTTTGAGGTCAAGTCCAAGAATTCCATCTGGTCTCAGAAAAGACCAGAGTGCAAAGAAGCAATTTATCTGTAGAGCAGTTGGCTAAATTGCTTCAGCTGTTGAGTAGAACTAATAACAGCTTACACTATAAAGCATATGATACATGCTAAACTCACCACAAATCTCCCAAAAGGTTTGACAAGGCCAGTTCACAAGGTCCTCTGTTCATTCAAACTTTAAGTAAAAAATACACTCAGCAAAATTATAAGGCCAATATTGGGAACAGGTCTTTACATAGGTACACAGAATAAAAATCTTCTAAGAAGGTAATTGCTATGCTGTCACTGTGAGCAGATGAAAAAGTCTGATAAAATGTCCAGTTAGAGAGCCTGAGAAACAAAGGGTTTAGCCCTGCACAACTGACAGATTTAATGTTAATTATTTTGCTTGGTGCAGGCAAATAAATAAATAAATAATAAATCAGACTTGCATGGACAGAGTAGCCTTCAATCACCTCTTAAGACAAGTGCTGCACAACTACAGAAAAACCATGAAAATCAGCACTTTTGAACAATCTAGAGCTGCATTTGATACCTGAGATCCCTCTTCAAAATACCAGTGACATCAGGAAAAGGTGCTGTCTTCCAAGAATGATTTCACAGTACTTAAGCCTGAGAAAGACAATGCTTTATGCCACCTAGTAAAAAACGAGCCCTTCTGAAAGAACAAGTATCACTTTAGCCAGCAGGGAACTAATTTTCCAGAGTATGTTGAAAAATTTGAAAATGGCAACAGTGTCAAGATGGGCATGGGTCTGCAGTGTTAGGGGACAGTATGTGAAGGACTCATCTTGTGTAGACTTCCTTCCTACTCTGGGCTGAAACTGTGTGGTAAGAAGGGTAAAAGATGTTGCTTTACACCACGGATGTCAAAGAACTTGATAGTAAGGAAACCCCTGTGCACTTATCTAAAGGACGTATTATTGCAATACTTCAATTTATCCAGTTTCTGTTGCTCCCTTAGCATATTCTTATTTCTGAGACCACAAACATATTTCCTACTAAAGCTAAAACCATTCTAGAGTGTAAGCACTGTGATAACTCAAACTATTCCAATTCCCTTCATATTTTTAAATAAGAAACAAAACAGCTTTAATATTTATGTTTTCAAAAGGATGATGATGACTTTGAAATTTTCAGTTAAGGAGCTACCTTGAGACTGTTACAACAGCAAGGGAAAAGAGTAAATTGCACAATCTTGACCTTTTAAAATGTTCTCTAATATATAATGTAAAAAAAGTACAGTATTAAATAAGAAATTTGTTAGCCTTCAGCACAGAGGCAGGTTTATTAGCAAACAACTAAGTGGAACAAAAAATCTATAACCCTGATCTTATTGAAATAATTACAGAATCTTTAATGTCCCAGTAGGCATATACAGAGAATAAGATGGAGCACACAGAAAGAGCACAGTAATGAAAACAGACAGAAATAGGCCATTCATCCTACCTTTTACTTAGTGCATACAAACGACTGTCAGAAGTAGAAGACAACACAAAAATGATTACTGACCAAAAAACAGTCATAATCTCTTTTATATTACTAAATTTTAGGAATCTTTGGGATAAAACTAAAATGAAAATCCACATTCCTGAGAAGTAAATATTTTTCATTTATTTGTATGCCTAATTAGCACTTTATAAAAAAAAACCCAAACCTGTAACATTGAGAAGTCAATAATAAATCTATCTGAAAAGTACCTACTTAAAATCAGAAGAATCTCACCATTTAAGTAATATGTATCTTGCCCATAGTATATTCAATGGTGATTTAAACACACAATAAAAAAAGTTTTTAAAATTTACCCAGATGAAAACACATAGATATATTCAAACATCACACTGAGAGCAAAAGATCAGCTAGCTACAGTATTGAGAAGAATATGCCCAAGTTGACAAACCCATAGCAAACTTATCTTTTGAATTTCCTTTAGAATTTGTTTGGCTTTGAGTATAAAACTTAATGGCACAGAGGAACTTTGTCATGAGCCAAAGCAATGAGGACAATGCTGCTGTGCTTCCTTGGGGTCAACTGGAAAGCAGAATGTGACTTCTCTACCCTGGGATGGATTGAAAAATCTGAGGTTGTTCAGACTGGAGACAAGCAGGCTCTGAGGAGACTTTTTTCAGCCTTTCAATATAAAATAATGTATTGTTTAATTAAAACTGTTTAATAAGGATATTAATGACCTAGATGAGGGGATTAAGGCTACCATCAGCAAATTAGCAGAAGAATACAAATTGGGTTGGAGTGTCAATCTGCTGGAGGACAGGAAGACTCTGCAGAAGGATCTGGACAGACTGGATAGATGGGTCAAGGCCAATTGTATGAGGTTTGACAAGACCAAGTGCTAGGTCCTACACTTGGGCAACAATAACCCCTGCAGCATTATAGGCTGGGGGCAGTGTTCCTGGAAAGGGACTGAGTGGAAAAGAACCTGGGAGTGCTGGTCAACATCCAGATGGACAGAAGCCAGTGTGTGCCCTGGTGGCCAAGAAGGTCAATGGTATCCTGGCTTGGATCAGAAATAGTGCGGCCAGCAGGAGCAGACCAGTGATTGTCCCCCTGTACTCATCACTGGTGAGGCTGCACCTTGAGTCCTGTGTCCAGTTCTGGGTGCATCAGCCCAGGAAGGATTTTGAGGGGATGGTGCAAGTCCAGAGAAGAGCAATGAAGCTGGGGAAGGGTCTGGAGCACAAGTCTTTTGAGGAGCACCTGAGGGAGCTGGGGGTGTTTAGTCTGGACAAAAGGAGTTTCAGGGGAAATCTTATCACTCTCTACAACTCCTTAAAAGGAAGCTGCGGCCATGTGTGGTCCGGTCTCTTCCTCCAGGTAACCAGCAACAGCAAAAGGACATAATCTTCAGCTGTGGAAAAGGAGGTTTAGGTTGGACATTAGGAAGCATTTCTTCCCAGAAAGAGTGATGAGACTTTGAACAGGTTACCCACAGAGGTGGGAGAGTCACTATCCCTGGAAGTGTTTAAGGGAAAGACTGGACATGTGGCACTCAGTGCCATGGTCTAGGTGAACATGGCAGTGTTGGACCATAGGCTGGCCTAGGCCTTTTCTAACCTAATTGATTATGTGTGATTCTGTGATAAGGAGGCTTATAAGAGAGATGGAGAGAGTTTTTACCAGGGCTTCTGGTGCTAGAAGGGGCAATAGTTTTAAACTGAGGAAGAGTAGACTTGGACTGGTCATAAGGAAGTAATTCTTCACTATGGAGGCAGAGAGGCACTGGAACAGGTTGCCCAGAATAGTTGTGCATTCCCCATCCCTGGCAACGTTAAAGGCCAGGTTGGATGGGGCTCTGAGCAACCTGGACTAGTGGAAGGCTCCCTGCCCATGATGGGGAAGTTGGAATAAGAGGATTTTTAAAGACCTCTTCCAACCCAAACCATTCTATGATTCCTGTAGTGCTGAGTTATACGAAGCTGTTGTGGGTACAGAAAGCAGCTGCTTCTCTTTAAAGAGCCAAGATATCAGCCTTTTTTTGATTCTCTCTTTAACTTGAATATGGAGGGGGTGTGGAGGCTTTGTACAAATTACTTGCCACATGCTGCAAAATACACAATGAGATTTTGGTCTACAGAACAGGAAGCCACCTTCCTCATGCTTCCTTTCTTCGAGGAAAAACAAGCTATTATGCAACCCTAAAATAAACTAGCTGTTTCCCCTTTCCTGTCTTCCCCTATATGTGGTAAAATTAGTTGGGTTTTTTTTTAATTTTTTTTTAATCAAACAACCTCAACAATGCTCTGACATAAAACTATGGTGAGCCTTCTTCACCTTCACAAGGAAATCTGTAAAATGTCTTCCATGAAGACAGTCCATGAAGTAAATGAAATAAAAGTAAATTATGTCTCAAACCACACTGTGTATTGTGAGCTGCTTCTGAAAGCTACTGAAAGCAACTCCCAGTTTACAGAACTCAGACTCCTAGATGTCATTATAATAGAAATATCTTTCCAACAGATAGGGAGAGTAAAAGCCGCTGTGAGGGAAAGGCTAAATTAGATGAACACTTCAAAGCATAATGCAATTGTAAAAACCCTTCAGAAACACTACAATCTTTTATTTACATCTTCCACATTTCATGCATAGCGGTATCCATTCCCTTTTCCCTCCAGTTGAGAGGAAATACTAACAATCTCACACATAAAAGGAGACAAAGAAATATTTTAGGACAGCTGCCATTCCCTTTACTTTTCCTGGAGAGAAGGAAGTATGTCACATTATTGTCATAGCCAGAATAAAGAAATTTTAATTGTGACATAAGTTTGGAAAGGGAATGGCTTCATTAGGCTCTCCTAATTCTACCAGGCTGAGATAAGAAATATGACAGAGATTTTTTTTTTTATTATTGTTTCCCTGCATAGTAAGTAAAACTGCAATTCCTTAGGGGGGTTTTGTCTATGCCAAATGCCAGTTTCAAAGTCCAACCTGCTTGATTTAATATTTTTAAGCATTTAGACTTTGATGCATTTTTTTTAAATATGGAAATTACTTTTTAAAATTATTCAAACTACGTCTATATTTTGCAGGTTTCAATGATAACATTTACTGTTTTCTAGAGATTAAAATCTCCTATTTTATACTAAAAATGAAGTGTTTTCTAAGATCATTATGAGAAAGGTTAGTGCTCTAGCAGCCCATATCCTGCTGTTTCGGGAACTACTGTACTTCTTGTGAGCCCCTAGAGCCATAACAACTTCTCTTGTCCTTATGCAATTGCTGGCCAGGTTGTCATTTGTACTGTGGCCCTTTCACCCTGCACTGGCTGTGCAGCAGCATTCCAAGCAAGGTATGCACCCAACAATCTTTGCCTGTGCATAGTTTGCTTCTGCACAGGATAAACTGCCCCTCCCAGCAGGAAAATACCTGAGGTAACCAAATCAAATTAATCTTGGCAGGGAAAAGAGTGGGAGAGTGGTTTGCTATTTATTGTGAAATGCCAAAAAAAATTTAAAAAATGGCATAAGTTACTTATTTGGAGAGGATACAAAAATGCTGAATGGGAAATGAACATTATATTTAATCTAGCTACATGACAACTTAAAATTATCTTTTCTTTATTTATTGTGATATTGCAAATCTTAATGTTCTCTGTAGAGGTGTTTAAATTTATGTTAGTGATCAGAACAAGTTTTCAGCATAAAATTCTATAGTTCATTCTGAGTGAGCCCTTTAGCAGAAATTAAATGCTAATAGACAAGGTATAATTAGAATACAGTATGCATACTGAAGCTCCTAACTACTTATGAACATTATTTTCAAGGTATGTGATTCCCTTCTTTTGACTGTGAGGGCACAAACTAGAACAAACACATAGTGAAATGCATGAAATTCATTATGCAGTTTCTCAACTGCTCACAATATTCCTATTAAAAATGCATAACAGTGTTCTTACAAAGGGTCAACATTGTGCACTTTGATTTAACAAAGAAAATGCTTTGCTGAATGTTTTAGACATTTCTCTGTGGTGCACAAGGGTAGCAGAATTTCTGCTCTGCTCCTTCATTGTTTTTATTTGGAAGACAGCTCAGTCTCCAGATAGGCACTAACAACAAGGCAAATATTTACATGTTAATAAAGACTTAGCTTACTCTAGTCAGGGAGGTTCTGTTCTAACCTGCCAGGGAAAAGGATTTTTAAGTGGTGCTGGATGCTCCACAGAAGCATGGAATGAACCCACACCTGGTTCCCGTCCCAGACTCCTCCAGACACAGCTGCTCACTGCAGGCTGCACCATCCACCTGTCAGCACACCACAAAGGACAGTCTGCTGGGCCCTTGGCCCTCTCTACCCTTTCCTTTTCCTGCACTTTGCAGGATGCAATCCTCAGTGTGCCTATAGTCACTGTCACACAGTTTATCATACACAGTTTACTCAGTTTCAGTTAGACCATCTCCTGCACACCCAAACCACATGCCTCTTTACATAGGAGAGCCTCAGATGCATCAGCAACCAAAATAAATTGCTATAGATTACTACTTTGTTTCAACAGTGGCTGAGACTCATTACAGATAATGTTTGATTTTCTGATGCCTCAGAAAATTATCACAGCTCCTGATCCATCACCCAAAACTAACAGACAACTGGTTTTGACTGGGCTAGAGTTAATTTTCCCCAGAGTGTCTAGTGGCTGTGTTTTGGATTTGTGCTGAACACAGGGTTGATAATATAGAGATGTTTTTGTTGTTGCAGAGCAGGGCTTATATAAAGCCAAGGCCTTTTTCTGCTTCTCCTGCTGCCATGCTGATCAGGAGGGCTGGATGTGCATGGGAGGTTGGGAGGAAACACAGCTGAGACAGGTGATCCCAACGGACCAAAGGGATATTCCACACTATAAGGCATCATGTTCAGGATATAAAGCAGGGGGAAGAAGAAGGAAAGGAGATGTTTGGAGTGATGGCATTTTTCCCAAGTAACTGTTATGTGTGACAGGGCCCTGCTCTCCAGAAGATGGCAAAACACCTGACTGCCATGGGACGCAGTGAATTAATTCCTTGTTTTGTTTTGTTTGTAAGTATGGCCTTTGCTTTCCCTATTGAACTTTTATCATCTCAACCCACAAGTTTTTTAGCTTTTATCATTCTGATTCTCTCTCCAGTCCTGCTGGTGGGGAAGTGAGCAAAGGGTTCTGTGGGGCTTGGTTGATAGCCGGGGTTAAACCACAACAGCAGACAAGAATTAGTAAGGTTTTCCTGATTTGTCTATGAGCTGTCTAGTTTCCTTTTACCATTTAACATCGTGTTTGCAAGAGCAAATACAATCAGGACACAGGTACTCATCATAAGAAGTGCAGGTGAAGCCTGAACCTCCACCTGTAACTCCACCGATTTTAGCAGAATTAGCTGATCTATTTATTTATTATTTATTTATAGCAGAATTAGGCTGGAGGGCTGCCACATGCCATACAGCCTGGATGGAGCTCATTCAGAGACAGAGTCTGTGTTTTTCTTCACTAAGGCAGCATGCAGTGACATGCCTGCAGCCACTTCTGCATAGCCAGGGATATTCCAGGCCACCTGGTGATCCCTGTGACTACCCCTTCTCTCCCTCACTTGCTGAACCAGGATGGGGAAAAGGACAGTTGTGTGTCAGAGTCAAGGGATGAATCTTAATCCTAGAAAGCTCATGCACCTCATGCATAATTGGGGCAAGCTAGGTAAGGCCAAGAATCAGCAACTGAAACCCAGATGTTCACCCCAGCTCAGACTGTTGTCCTGTTTACCAAATTTTCAGGCCAGTCACTTATCTGGACTGTGCATTGACCCCTTCCTGTGTGACTGCAGCGTGCCAGACAAAAGGTTGAGCTCCCCAGACTTGCTCTGAGGTGGAGTTGGGATCAGTCCCAGCACACAAGCAGCTCTGGGAGTCGGAAGTGTTTAGACTCTCCCAGTTCAGACGCCGTCTTTGAGGATCAGGTTCCTAGCCATCAAACATGAATGGG
Organism: Thryothorus ludovicianus; assembly: GCA_013397245.1. NCBI lineage: Eukaryota > Metazoa > Chordata > Aves > Passeriformes > Certhiidae > Thryothorus > Thryothorus ludovicianus. The sequence continues at coordinate 44,259 of VZTB01014636.1, read as the reverse complement.
TGGAACAACCAATTATTTTGCATTACTTTGGCTCCCAGTACATGCTAAATCAGTCATAAGATCATGTGCAGCCTGTTCTGAGGATTTGACAGCTACTACACACTATCAAGTTGATTCCTACCAATTTGGAGCTTCTCAGAAACAAACATGGACAACCTGCAGAGAGAGATTCACACATTTGGCAGAAAAGCCTTCAAAACTGAAGTTTGAAAAGCGAGTGCTAGTATTAAAGCACTATAAAAAGATACTATGAAATTAAAAAAAAAAAAAAAGTAGAAACAGTTTGACAAATTATAGCCCAAATTCTGAAAGCAAAAAGTTGCTGAAGGTATGTAAGCCTATATGTAAATAAATGTGTGTATATATGGGTATAGATACAATATGAATGACAGATTGAAGTATCTGATCTACATACCAAAATTTTTTGAGCAGATTGTTAATTTATTTTAAACTGCATAGTAACACTTCTAAAATGCACTAATCACAACAATGTAAATACTCTTTAAGATTCATGTAACATACATATTTAGCTGATTTCATGTTTTCAGGGATTGAAAACGCAGATATAAAACCTTTTTATAATTTGATGTGCTATCATCCATGAAAAAGATTGAATGCCATCAGGAGATCCAAGCATCCTTGGAAGAAACAGTCGTATATATATTCTTAAAATATGAGACATTAACATTGCATTGTCTAACTGACATGCTATCCTTAAATCAACTTTACATACTATTTTAATGATGTAATTGTCAACAGAGAAAAAAAAATAGTGAGAAATGAGATTTTGAGGATCAATAGCATGATCATAGTTAAGGACTGTGCTCCACATCCCTTGGGTTTATTTAGTTGGCAGGAAAAGCATGTCAAGGATCATGCAGTTCATTTAAGTCCAGCAGAAAACATTTGCTTCAACTCTTAGCTTTAGTTAACCCTGAAATACCATTGTAAATTTGAGGGTAATTTAAAAAGCATTGTTTAATTCTACAGAAACCCAGTCCACCTGCTCCCAGTAAAAGCTGAACTTCTTTCTAAAGATTCCTTTTGAGATATGGTGATTTATTAATTTCCAATTACTGAAACATACAAGTAGTCCTTCACCCTTGTCTTAATATTACATGGTTTTCCTCTCAGATTTTCCTTGACTAGGTCTCTACTTTGCTACTTTAAAAAATCTGAGGAAAACTGTTCAGAGAGCTGGAACATCATGAATCAAGTGTCTAAAATGATACTTACATAGATTTTAAAGCAGAGATGCCATTGAGAAAATGTCTACTCAGTTCATGACTAACAATGAGAGTTTAGGTATCTTTATTTTCTGATAATACTCAGATGTGTAGTACTCCATCTTTGAATACAAAAAGAGGTTCTTAAGTTTCATAAAGAGAACAGCTTATCTGATAATTCATATGTAGTTCTAAAAAGTCAACAATCAGTAAGTCCCTATGCTTAGCACATTGCATCACTTCACTTTTTCCCTGGATTAAGCCAAATACTAGTTTTGTATAAGAAAAAAACACTGCTAAGCTGCCATTCCTTATTTTAGTAGCACTAGTCATTAATGGCCATTTTTATTAGACAAGAGATCTGAGCTTGTCAGTTACACAGAACCAACAATTAAAAACATCCTGTCTTGTCACTTGAATTCAAGAAGGAGTTCATGTTTTGCTCTCGCATTCTGAAAGAACAGAAGTAGCCTAAAGAGGAAAACACTTTCCTGGATGTCACAGGTTCAGCCTAATCTATTGCATGTACTATAGAATAGGGAAAGAAATCTGCAGAACCCTGAGTCTTGCTAAAGTTTTATCAGCTTATTCACATCCAGCCTGGCTACCACCATGCCTAGTGCCTGCTCCTTGCCAGAGACAGCCCTGAAAGCCACAGGAAAATGTACATAAGACAGAGGCCCTGGAAAACTAAAACTGAAATATGAAGCCCACCTCAACATAATTCCTTAAACTGAAAATTATTTGGCACATTATCTTGAATTGTCAGTAAGAAGGATTTAAGGAAAATCTGCTATTCACTTAAAGAATTTCACGATACCAAAAATCTTCAGCTGAAGTAAAAGATCACTTGAAAGAACTGTAGAACCAAGTACATAATTTGCTTCTATGCAACTATTGATTTGAGAAAAACATCAACAAATCCTGTAAAATAAGTATTTGATTTTGAGATAATAACAAATACTATTAATTTTTTATTTAAAGAAGCATGACTTATGTTTTAGTTCTTTGCTTGGAAAAATATTTTGATAATCAAATTAACTAACAGCATAAGTAGAAAACATTATTCAATCTTCGCAGCCAGGAAAATAATCTGTATCAATGATTTGGAACAGTGATTCATATTCATATGATTTTTTTTTAAACTAGCAGAGATATTGAACATTGTCATATTTATTTAATTCGATTATTTTATTTAGTTTACAAAGATTGAACTTAATAAAGAAATTGGAACTATATAACAAAAAATATGCTTTTAATAAAAATGCATAATCTAGTTATTCATTTTTAAATGTATCTATTTTAAGCTTTAATCTTCTCAAATTTATGCTTAAGAAATGTAACTGAGTATTGAAAAAGACAGGCATACAGGTCTGTTGTAGTTTAACTCCAGCTGGTACCTAAGTGCCACCCAGCTACTTGTTCACTCCCCCTTTCCCCCAGTAGTATGGGGAGGAAATTTGGAAATTGTAGAATCTGTGGGTTGAGATAAGAAAAATTCATTAACCGAAACAAAGTAAAATATACTACTACTGCTACTACTACTACCACCAATAATTTTAATGAAAAGAGATCTAATAAAAAGAGATGGATAAAATTCAAGAAAACAAGTGGCACCTAATACACTTGTTCACCATCTGCTGCCCAATGTCAAACCCATCCAACCCACTGCCCCTTCTGACCAACACCCCCAGATTTTATACTGTGGATGAAACCCTGTGGCATGGAACACCTCTTTGGCCAGTTTGGATTGGCTGTCTTGGATGTGGTCCCTCCATTCTTTTGCAAATGCTCAGTAGCAGAGCAGGGAACCTGAAGAATCCTTGACTTAGAGTAAGCACTGCTTAGCAACACCTAAACATCAGTGTG